>JARHVA010006830.1:635000-762500 GCA_037957365.1 Torreya grandis
TCTAAACAAGTTATTACCCTTTTTGAGACTTGACAACTCAAGAAAATTTGAAATACTATAATTTTAAGCTCTATTTTAGTCCTAATTAAAGGTATATAGACACACAGTCATCAAAATATTTTTCATAGATAATTTCAAACCATAAAAACACTTTTATATATTAAAGGTCCTTATAAACCATTTATCTATCAAAACTTATGCAATTTTTATTGTTCATTTATGATTTATTGATGTTTTAATGACATAAAACCTAACCTAGGGTTTAACAAATTGTACAGTACCCAAGAGCACAAAGAATGGAAAATATCACATTTTATGCCCAGTCAAATATTCCTATCACTTGGATTATGAACTTTTTATATTCTCTCAACTCTTTCAAATGATTTATAAGCTTAAACAATCATGAAAACATACAAATCATACTTTATTTCCTGGATTGTGTCATCAAATACCCTATTTTAGACCTCTACAACCTTGAGAAACATAAATAACAAGTTTAAAAAGGATAGGAAATATTTAATATTAACTTACATTATTATAATGAATTATAATTTATAACCAAAATCTTAAAAATAGTCTATTTTATTCATGCTTTTTAGAATTACATATTGACCTCTATACATATCATAGAATTGCCTCCAAAATTTTGCTAACTGAGATTTTCTCCCTCTTTACACTTCTTATCCACAAAGTTTGATGGTTTTAGGTTTATAAAAAATTTATATTTATAATAAACATGGTATATTCCTATTTCATGTATCTAAGATCTCTCAACCACCTTAGAGATCATTTAAACATGTGTAATTTGGCCTTCCACCTATGTTTGATGTATCTAAATTAGGCTTAGGATAGGCTTACTAAGTAACATATTGATAAAATTATAAGACATGCAAAAATAACATAAAAACAAACTACCATAGTAGAAAACCCTTTGAAACATCTTAAATCCATGAATTTTCTTAAAACAAATTCTAATTTTTGAATTTCCCATTTTGGTAGGAAACCCATAAATGACTCTAAAGGACCTAGAAATGAATAATGAATCCTATAAAAGGATTATTATTTGTGACACATAACTTATTAGACCTAATAATACCAAAAATAGCCATGATTGAACTATTATTTACAATACACCAACATCAGACCACTGGTGAACAAAATAATTGTTCTTGCACTCTTGTTCATGAGTTATTCAACATTGCAACCATGCTTGCATATTTTTTAAAGTTTATCCCAAGTATCATCCTTGAGTGGATGGTTATTAAAACTGATAATTTATTTAAATTACTCTTTGTCTTTGGTATTATTCACCACTTTCTTGTCTAGAATGGCTTCAATGTGATCTAGTTGTGCTTTTGGAAACTACTTCTCCCAATGGATGATCTGATGGTTTTTGCCTTTATGTTTCTTTTATGATTTATACTCTCATCTTTATTTATAGACTCTTTTATCCCATAACTTATTTATAATGGGTAATTTATGATATGGACCTCCATTATCTTCAAATTTATGCTCCCTTAATAATGTTTTAGTATATTTGCTTTGATATTTTGATTCTTCTTACACAGTTGTTTTTGTTTTATTTTACCAAAAATTTGAGATCTATAAGTTAAAACTTGGTTTATACAAAAAATTATAAAATTTTATTTAGGCTCTTTGTCACGTATCTACTCACAAGTTTTTCTTTTTCACTCCTCTTGTATTTTTATTGTGATTGAACTGCCTTTAGTACTAAGATATTCTCTTCACTTAACTCTTTATTTTTCACTTTTAGCTTCGTTTGATATTCTTTTATTGTGACTACACATGGAGTAAACACATTAAAAATATCAAACTATTCTGTATGATTTTGAGGTTAATTCTAATTAATTATGAAGATTGTTTTCTCCTCATATACACCAAGTTGTACTTGAATCACTTCTTTCTTCTTCTCCTTCCTATAAATGTTTCTCTTTATTCCATATTTATATTATTATTAATAAAGATTCCTTGTTCTATGAATTTTTTCCAGCATCGATTCTTTTCACTTTTTTTAACCTCAATTTTGAGTTATTTCTTGTTGTCCTTCAAGACTACTTCCTTCTTTGCATTCACTTATTTCTCATTTGGAAATTTTATGCTCCTATTTCCTTTCATTGTGAACTATTTTAGAAAAGTAATTGTTTTATAAACTCCTTAAGATGACTTATTATTCCTATTGATAATAACTCACTTAATAATTTATCAACCACCTTATCCACATGCTAATTTAATAATGTCTAAGTTTCTATTGGTAAATCAGTTACCTTAGTAGTTGTATCAACTATATTTAGCTTGTAAAACAATACATAACCTACCTCTTCTTTATTAACCTATTGCAAAAACTCATTTTCACTTATTATCAACACCTTATCATTGTTTTCCACTAATTCAGTCTCATATTTCAGTGGTATAAATGTTTTTTACATTCCATCTTTCTCAAAAGTATAAGTATTATTTATCCCATCATGTATGGATTTATTTTAAAATTACCAAGGTATTCCCAATAGGGAATGACAGACATCCATAAGCATGACATCACATAAAACCTCATCCTTGTAGCTACATGTTTGAAATTCCATTTACATTGTTCATTTACTAAGACTTGGTGTCTTTTTTGTATCATTGACACCTTATAAGGCATAGAGTGTGTTACTCTTTTGAAACCTAACTTATCAACCATTTTTAAAGATACTAGATTATCAGTAATTCCACTATCTATAATTATCTTACAGTACTTACCCTTATACTTTTAATTAGTTCTAAACAATATCTTCCTTTATGTAAGATCATTGATCTCCTTATTAGATTTGATAAGTACCTTCTTCATAAGAAAAGACTCTCCTTATTTACGTGCATTCTCATAGGAACATAATCCCACATGCTCATCATCATCTTGGACAATTTGAGCACTATCTTGACTTGTTGAGAGATTATTAGGGAACTCATAAGATATATGCCCATACTTGTTTCATTTGAAAAACTTACCCCAAAAGCCTCCTAAATCTCTACCTCTTATATATGTTCTTATACCTAAATGAGTTGTCTCATCTTGTAGTTTAACATTATTTTTTGATTTTATTTCTCCTTCATCATGTAATTATAATTTAATTCTACTTGCATGCTCTCCTCTATCTTTTAAATTATTATTATTGTCCTTAAAATGATGGATTGGTTTTCTAGATAATCTCACCTCTACTTTAAGTGCAAATTGATAGTGTTCTTAAATTGATCTTGGTGATAGAATATTTATTTATTATCATATGTTTAACCTTAATTTTTTAATGTATATATCCATGTTTTTATCATCTTAATCTATGTGGCCTATCCTAATTATTAATCTATAAAACTCCTATATGTAGTCCTTCATTATCATATCCTTTTGTCTCATGTTTGGAAGCATCCTAAATAGATTTGTTGGATAATATTTTGGCATGAATTTTCCTTTTAATTCCACCATTCTATCACATCCTTTGATGTTGGGTTTTTCTTCCCTACTCGTCTCATTTTGTACTCCATCTCACCATAGGGATGCATGACCCTTCAATATTGTTATGGAAAACATTAAATTTTCATCATGATCTATTCCTTCATACACAAAATATGTTTCCATGGAATTTATATACTCAACCATCTCCTCTAAAATCATTATACCTTCATAGATAGGTACTTCTTACTTTGGGATTAGAGATAACTCCCTTGATTGCTCTAATTAATCTCTCTTCTACTCTCTTTTCTCCTTCCTCTAGTTCTACCCATTCTTATTGAGGCCTCTCTTTTTATTATCTATAATTGACATCTCTAATTCTGATTCCTATGATCTAAGGAATCTCCATGGCCTAAAAATGATCATGAATATTTATCATTTATTGAAGCAACATTATTTGAGTTTGTTGCCTCATATGACCTTAGCCTCTTAGTCTGATGGCCATCATCACAAGCTTCTTTCACAACTTATTAATAAAAAAATAATATCCATTAAACTTAATATAACCTTAACTGAGATATATACCACTAATGGTGTAATGGAATCCTTCAAGATCTAATTTTGAAAAAAAACTATCTTAATATGATAGGACTAGAATCTTGTTTATAGGTTTATTTGGACTTTATGAATAACAATGGTGTAGATCTAGAATGAAAAGGTCATATAAATTATTTTACACATTAATTTTTACCTTTTATAATAAAATTAATAAGTTATTAGTATTTTTTAGCCTTGAAAACTAAAGATAATTTGAAAAACTACATTTTAAAGCTCTGTTCTAGGCTTAATTGAAGGTTTAAAGACACACAATAACCAAAATATATTTCTCTAAATTGTTTGAAACCTTGAAACCAATTTGATATGTTAAATGGCATTTTGAATCACCTACCTATAAAAAATTATGTAAAC
The DNA here is from genome assembly GCA_037957365.1 of Torreya grandis. NCBI lineage: Eukaryota > Viridiplantae > Streptophyta > Pinopsida > Cupressales > Taxaceae > Torreya > Torreya grandis. Next base: position 639,415 of record JARHVA010006830.1, read on the forward strand.
TTGATGGTTTATTTGTAATTTATTCACGTTTTAGTGAATTAAACCCTAACCTAAGGTTTAACAAATTGTATGGGACCTAAGAGCATAAATAATGTAAAATATCATGTTTTTTGGTCAATGAAAGACTCTTATCTATTATATTATTTACCTTATATATTATCTCAATGCTCTCAATTGGTTTCTAATCTTAAAAATTCATGAAAACACACAAATAATACATTCTTTCCTTGAGTGTCTCATCAAATACCTTGTTTTAAAAGTTTATAACCTTGAGAAACATCAAGAACATATTAAAAAATGGTAGGGAATAGTTAATATTATCTTAATTGCATATAATTAAGTATGATTTATTATCAAAATATCAGTAAAAATATCTTTTATTCATGTGTTTTTAGAGTTACATATAAAACTTTGTACCTAGTAGAGAATTACCTCCAAAAACCTATTAATTGAGCTTTTATCCTTATTTATTACATTTAATGTCCTCAAATTTTGATGGTTTTAGGTTTATAAAAAATTTATATTAGGCCTAAAAATGATATCTTCTTGTTTCATGTATCTAAGACTTCCCAAACACCTTAAAGCTCATCCAAACATGCCCAATTTGACCTTGCACCTATGTTGGATGTATCTAAATTGGTCTCATGACATAATTAGACTAAGTAAAAGATTTATATAATTATGAAACATGTTACAATACCCTAAATACCCTTTAAAATATGAACAAACCCTTTTAAACATCTTAATCCTTTTAATTTTCTTAAAAACTATTCAAATTTTTAAATTTCCCATTTTGGTGTGAAACATAGAAATGGCTCTAAAGGACCTATAAATGACTAATGAAGACTATAAAAGGATTATTATTGATAAAACACATGGTATACATCCTAAGACCAAAAATAAGCATGATTTAACTATTATTTACAATGCACCTACATAAAAATACAAAGAATGATGAATTCCTTCTAAAAATAATTAGAAAAAATAAAAAATTTATTTGTATTGAATTCATTTTATACTTTATTTTATTACTTTAAATTTTTTGTTTTTTTTTCCAAAATCAATATAGCCTCACATTTTCCATTCACAATAATTTAACTTTGCACTTAAAAACCTAGACAAGCTTTTAAAGGTGACATATTTTTTATTTATGGTCTTGTACACACAAAAAACACTTTACATTCTAGAGCATAAATATTTAATGTTGAATTTATTGATTAAAATTTTAAAATTAAAATTATAGTTAACCTAAATAATTCATGAATTCATGAATATACACAAAACCTATCTCTATGAATGGATATGTGCATCACATATTTCTCATTCAAAGTGAAATTAGGATATGAAAGAGGTGATGAAAACTACTATATTTCACCTATCATGATTATTTTAATATCAAATGTTTTGAGAATTTACAAGGAACTCAAGATTCCATGATATATTAAAATAAAACATAATTTGGAATCAAAACAAATCATATTTAGTTGGCCCTTTTAGTGTAATTTTTATATGAATGTATCAAATGAATGATAATTATAACCTCTATGTCAAGGATGGTGAAAATGATCATATTGTTGCAATTGTAAGGAATTATTTTCCTCCTCTTTTTTATTCTTCATCATTTAATTAATTTTTTTGGTATCATGGCTCACTAAATACAAGTGTCATTTTTTTCCATTCCAAATGTATTTATCCAATCAACAAGTACTACCTTGCCCAAAAAACAATGGAATCCTAGCTTTTAGAACTATGACAGTTCTACTATTAAAAAAATTATAAAGGCATGGACATAAATGTTCTTACAATATTTTTATAAACCTTTCCTCCCTTATTAACAGTATTAATGATGAATGTACAAAAGCATATTTGGAATCACTTGAAAAATATAACATAAAGGAATGACAAGAGAACATACCTATATCCATTCTAGCCATTTTATAAAGATATTAGATAGATAGCTATTACAAGTGCATATAAAATGAATAATTCTTATTATGAAAAATACACCCAAGAAACATAATATTTTTATGTGCATTCCCTATAATGTATAATGCATTAGATTGTACTTTGAGACAACTACCCAAAATATATAGATTATTGACACCATAAAATAATTTCAAATACTATTTTTATTTATCAAAAATTATAAATCCAAGGGATATATATTTTCACAATTCAAAACACCAATGTCACTATCAGTGAATCTCAAGTATTTATTGCATAGTGGGAATATTTAAAATGTATACATTTAATAGAAGCCAATTATATTTTTCTTCTTAAGAGTGACTCACTAACTAAACATTTCACGTAAGTTTTGAATACATTTAATGATGTTTACCATGCTTGAAATCCACTTCATTTTATTATAGAAGCAATGAAATAAACATAGATGAAGATTATGTAGCACTCAGCTTGTACAACATAGGTTTGTTTGCCATAATGTTAGATTGTCTAGATATATTTAAAAAAATTTATAATTACTATATGTCATATCTTATGTGATCAATAATAATTATATTTAGGTCCTTTTATAAACCTATTTCACTTGGGTGTAGATGAGGGCCATGAATTCCTGATCACAACACATTACCATGTTAGAATAGGCCATTAGGTGATCTTATAGTAGAGCGATTACACAAGCATTCTGCAACAATGATGAACTTGTCTATATTCAAAAATGAACAAGAAGATGTGTAACAAGTGCCTTTTATATTAAATATCTTGCTTACCAATTATCAGCTCTGCATTGCTTGTTTACAATAGCTTGGTGAAGAGTAATATAAAGAAGGAATAGGGGAGTTAACTCACTAGAAAACTCATAGTTAGACTAAGTGTAACTCACTATGGAACTCATAGGAGAACTCATAGTGACACTTAGTTGAACTCTAGGTGAAACTCACTCTCTCACCCACTTCACCTCTTATCACACCTAAGTAATCTAAAGATACAAGTGTAAGAATTATCCATTTAATAAATAAATGGAATAATTAATATCATACACCAACAAACCTAGCCTTAATCATAGATTAGGTGGGTGGAAAAGAAAAGATGGGTCCTTGCAACAAGGCTTGATGAGGTACCCACATACAATGCAACTCTCAAAAGTGGAGTAAAAGGAGAAAACCCAGTGGGAAAAAAACTCACCTGCCCCCCATCCCCCCCCATCCACCCCCCAAAAAAAAGAGAGAGAGAGATAAATAAAAGAAGGTAGGACTAGAAATCCCCATACCAACACCTCCCCTTAAGCCAATCTGATTTAGACATGTGACAAAGTAAAGTCTTAGAATTCTTGATTTTTAGTGCATTCTAACAAGCTCATTTGTGGGAGTGAAGCTCTAGTTATTTGAGTTGATGTAAAAGTTTATAGGTTTGAAGTTAATTTTTTTTTAGAAAGTGACACTAGGTATGTTATGAAATATTGGTCATTATGTTCATGATGATGAAATGTTTACAATTTTAGTGAAGGAATAGTTTTGTCAAATTTGCATGAGTAAAATTGGAAGTTTTCAATCTTTCTTGAATAATTTTAATGATGAGATATGGATAATAATGTGAAAGATATACAAGTTCTTATTGTGAAAAATGTACCGAGGAAACACAATATCATTATGTGCATGGCCTACAATGTATAATTCATTAGATTTTACTTTGAGACAACTATTCCATAATAAATCCTACCCAAAATATATAGATTATTAGCACCACAAAATAATTTCAAATACTATTTTTATTTGTGAACAATTATAAATCCATGGGATATCTATTGTCAGAATTCACAACAACAATGTCACTATTAATGAATCTCAGGTATTTATTGCATAGTGGGAATATTTAAAATGTATACATTTAATAAAAGCCAATTATATTTTTTTCTTAAGAGTGACTCACTAACTAAACATTTTAAGTAAGTTTTAAATATATTTCATGATGTTTACCATGCTTGAAATCCACTTCATTTTATTATAGAAGCAATGAAATAAACATAGATCCAAATTATGTCGCACTAAGTGTAACGAACCGTTACACCAAAACGTCGAGGTGTTAGTGAAGTCTTCCCAGCAGGACCATAACATCCCACCACGCTTTCAAAGCCCAGACTCTGGGCTGGATCTGTGCCTATACCATGAGATCCACTACATGTACGAGACCTGAATGAACACTGCAATACCAGCGTAGCCACCCGCTCCGCGACTTGAACATGGGTAGAGGCTATAATACCACAGGTAAAGAACTGTTACACCAAAACCTCGAGGCGTTAGTGATGTTCGCCCACCAGGACGATAACACTAAGCTTGTAAAACATAGGTTTGTTTTCCATAATGTTAGATTGTCTATATATATTTAAAACTTTTTATAATTACTATGTGTCATATCTTATGTGATTAATAATAATTGGTATTTAGGTCTTTTTATAAACCTATTTCACTTGGACATAGATGAGGGCCCTAAATTCCTGATCACAACACATTACCATGTTAGAATAGACCATTAGGTGATCTTATAGTAGAGTGAGTACACAAGCATTCTACAACAATGATGAACTTGTATATATTCAAAAATAAAAAAGATGTGTAACAAGTGTCTTCTATATTAAATGTCTTGCTTACCAATTATCTGCTCTGCATTTCTTGTTTACAATAGCTTGGTGAAGAGTAATATAAAGAAGGAATATGGGAGTTAACTAACTATAAAACTCATAGTTAGACTAAGTGTAACTCACTATGGAACTCATAGGAGAACTCATAGTGACACTTAGTTGAACTCTAGGTGAAACTCACCCTCTCACCCACTTAACCTCTTATCACACCTAAGTAATCTAAAGATACAAGTGTAAGAATTATCCATTTAATAAATAAATGGAATAATTAATATCATACACTAACAACCTTAGCCTTAATCATATATTAGGTGGGTGGAAAAGAAAATATGGGTCCTTGCAACAAGGCCTGATGAGGTACCCACATACAATGCAACTCTCAAAAGTGGAGTTAAAGGAGAAAACCTAGTGGGGAAAAAACTCACCCCCCCCTAAAAGAGAGACAAATAAAAGAAGGTACGACTTTAAATCCCCATACCAACATCCCCCTTAAGACAAACTGATTTAGACTTGTGACAAAGTAGGTTAAGGAGGTAAGTTGGCAAAATAAAGTCTTAGAATTCTTGATTTTTAGTTCATTCTAACAAGCTCATTTGTGGGAGTGAAGCTCTAGTTATTTGAGGCCATGTATAAGTTTATAGGTTTGAAGTTAATTTTTTTTTAATAAAGTGACACCAGGTATGTTATGCAATATTGGTCATTCTATTCATGATGATGAAAAGTTTACAATTTCAGTGAAGGAATAGTTCTATCAAATCTGCATGAGTAAAATTGGAATTTTTCAATCTTTCTTGAATAATTTTAATGATGAGATATGGATAATAATGTGAAAGATATACAAGTTCTTATTGTGAAAAATGTACCCAGGAAACACAATATCATTATGTGCATGGCCTACAATGTATAATTCATTAGATTGCACTTTGAGACAACTATTCCATAATAAATCCTACCAAAAATATATAGATTATTAGCACCATAAAATAATTTCAAATACTATTTTTATTTGTCAAAAATAATAAATCCATGGGATATTTATTTTCACAATTCACAACACCAATGTCACTATTAATGAATCTCAAGTATTTATTGCATAGTGGGAATATTTAAAATGTATACATTTAATAGAAGCCAATTATATTTTTCTTATTAAGAGTGAATCACTAACTAAACATTTTATGCAAGTTTTGAACACACTTCATGATGTTTACCATGCTTGAAATCCATTTCATTTTCTTATAAAAGTAATGAAATAAACATAGATCCACATAATGTAACACTAAGCTTGTACAACATAGGTTTCTTTGCCATAATGTTAGATTGTCTAGATATATTTTAAAAAAAATTATAATTACTATGTCTCATACCTTATGTGATCAATAGTACCTAGTATTTATGTCCTTTTATAAACATGTTACACTCGGGCATAGATGAGTGCCATAGATTCCTGATCACAACACATTACTATGAGGTAAACAATCCCCTTTATTATTACAAAGATGAAAAAGAGTTTTAGATGGTCATTATTTTAGGATTGAGGAAAAATACTCAAAATAGTCTTAGTGGCTCCATAACTCATTGAAATTGTTATTACAAAAATTGTGACCTTTTCAATTTTTGTTATTTTGAATATTACAATTTTAAAAAGTGTTATTCTTTTCATTATGTTTATTATGAAGAAATACATGTGAAAAATAAATGGGATTGAACTATTATAATTATTGATGATAGTAAAGAATATATTTTTAATGGAAAATAAATAATTAATGTTATGCTTGTAACTTAATATTTTTCATGTGCCCAAATATTTGGTATCAATGGAAAAATTAAGATGCTGGTTATTCTAAAATTTATTGAAATAGTTGTAGTGATTCATAGTTATATACTAAATATGTACTTGGGTATTAAAAGTTTTAATTTGATTGAAATTCATTAAGGATTATTGTATTGTTATAAATCGACTTGGATAAGTAAATTGTGAAATGATTAACCAAAAAAATATGCAATTTTATGAATTTAGTTGCTCGAGTGTTAGAAAGTAAAAATATGCATAATTATGATTCCATTTTATAATTTTCAATATTATCTCAATTTTAGAGTTGAATTTTGCATTATGTTATCATGTTTAATGAATTTGAAAAATGCATCAACTTCTAAAGGATTTTCCACTTGATAACCATGTTTTGGTTACAAATATAGATGAGAATGATGAATCTACATTTATAATGGTTATTAACTATTAAATTTATATCCATCTAAGATTCAAACCTAGATTAAGCATATAGTGGCTCACACAAGAAAAATTGATCAATAATATCTTTTAAAACTTCAATGTAATCTATATTACCATCATTTCATTCTATTATGTTGGGGCTAAAACCTAATGTACTTCTTATTTTCACTATATTACAAGATTCACCCATAACAAATAAAACATTAGCACTTGTTTTCATAATATTTATATCTTTCATTATAGGTTATTATGAAATATGTGATATTTGTTTTTGTAGTTTACAAATTATGCTTGTGCACTCTTAGACAAAGTCATTTAGCCTAACACTTGCTTCATACACCATGTTTGTGACCACATCTTCTTTCTTATCATCTAAATCATCCTAAGCCACAAAAAAAATATAAAAGACTCAACCTAATTCGATGAGTAGAATTTTATTGGCTATAACTTATTCATTATTAGTCAAGTTGTGCTTTCTTTAAGAAACTAAAATAGGAATCATTTTCTATTATAATTAATGATTTGAGATCAGATTTCCTCCAAATTTATATTAGCTCAAGGTGGTTCAATGATGGAAATTTATATTGAATCAACATTGAAAACAATGCACATTATGGATATAGGCCAAACCATAATGTCTCATAATATATAATTATGGATATATTCACAACAAAGGAGTGATATTGAGATATGCACCATGGTGTATTCCATGAAACTATTTGTCTATACCTAGAGATGGCAAAATTTGTATTATTTAAATATTTACATATTGTGTGTGAGTATTTTAATGTGTGTAGTGAGTGTGTAAATGATAGGTGTCAAGACAAAAACTATGGGTGAGCTAGACCAAAGGCCCATTGACCACTCATAACCTAAACATGACATAGGGGACATAGATCACAACCTTATATTTTTTACCTAACCATTGTATTCACATGGTTAATATTAAACCTTATGAATGTTATATCTTCACAACATATTACCTAGAGATCATTCGACCTTAAGGAATTTTAAGTCAAACTCCCTACCCCTCCCTTTCTTATGAATGATCTTTGACCCACTGAAATAAATATTGAATCTGAATTATGCTTCAAAGCTATAATTTTTCAACTTCAAAATTATCCTCTTATTTTTTCATTAACTAAAATTAAGGTGCCTTTAGGGTGTGAACCTTTTGTGACATTATCAAAAACCCTTAGATCAAGGTTGTTTGGAGGAGAGGAGTTATATGGATGATGTTGGACATATGTCCCTCCATGGTTTTATGTCAATGACAACAACCTCCTACCCTTTTGTAGATATTTTTTTTTGTTATAAGTCACTCACTCATTATTGTAGTATAAAATATGAGTTGTATAAAAAAAAATGAATGTAGATTTAAAAATAAATAAATGAAGAACCTTGATTCCTACAAAATTCCATATAGGTGTTGTACTACTTACCACTCTTGAATGAATATCCCTATGTCTAAACGATCGTAAAATAAAGATCTTACTTAAGCACAATAATGGGGAAGGAAATTGATAAAATTAGTGACCTTGGATAAGGTAAATAATTTAATGGTAATGCAAAAGTTGAATTCCTACTAAATTTTAATTATTGAAAGTGATGTGTAGAATATGTTTTTAACTTTTGATTTCCCTCTCACTTATACTATCTCAAGTTTGTGTTAGTTGTACTTGAATGATTATCTATTTAGATTTAAGAATTATATAACATTTATGTGTCCAACCTTATGTGATCAACCATATTTGGGCTTTAGGTCTTTTAGAAAGCCTTCTGATATTAGGGGTTGATGAGGACCATGAATGCCTGATGACATCACATGGTTGGGAAGTGAGCATTTCCATTTCTTCATATTGAGCTATAGAAATGTTGTATATAGTCAATGGTTCAGAATCAAAGAAACTTGTTGTAAATAGTTTGACTGCATCAACTAGTCCTATCAATTATAGTTAATAGAATATTGTCCTCTTTAATTTAGGGTATTGTGAATATTATCATATAAAGAATTTTTACCACTTCATTTTGTTTATTATGAATAAATACTTGTAATAAATGAATGTGCATACATATTGTAATTATTGATGATAGTAGGGATTATTTCAATTATGGAAGATAAAGAAGGAATGTTATGCTTATACCTTACTATTATACATGTGTTCAAATATTCTCCATCAATGAAAAAATTAAGATGTTAATTATAGTATATTTTCTAAAAAAAGGGTTTCAATGCTTCACAATTATATAATGCAAGGGGTGCTTCAGAAGTACAAAAGAAAAAAGAGGAAGAAGTCAACAAAAAAATAATTTTTGATAAATATTTGGTTTGATGAAGATTGAAAAATTGCAAGGAAATCTCTAAAAAATCCAGGCAAGGAAAATATGAGAATTAAGTGTTACAAGAAAATCAAAAAAGCAAAAAAAATAGCGTTTATGAGCACAAGACAGGAAGAGTTAAGCTACCTAGGTAAGAATAATCCTAAGCAATTTTGGAAGGAAATTAAACCAAAGATAAAATAAACAAAGAATAACATCACCGCTAGTCAATGGTTGGATTATGGAAAATAGTTGTATGAGTAGGAAATAGAGATTGAACCTCCTCCCTTGATCAATGCAACATCTAAGCTTTTAATCGTATAAGAGGTCAATGTTGGTATAGGGAAGTTGGGGGTTGGAAAAGCTAAGGACTTGGTTGAATTTCAGGCAAAATACCTTAAGTGGGGAGTGGAGATTCTTTCACCCCATATTATGATAATTTTCAATAATATTATTCAACATGGCTTCCCTAGAGATTGGATCACTAGCCTAGTGATTCCTCTTTTCAAGAGAGGTCACATTAACAATCCTTCCAATTATAGAACTATGATTATCATTCCATTGTTTGCAAAGTTATTTGGTAGCATGGTTGAGAAAAGAATTAAAAAGTGGATAGAGGAGAAGGGTAAGAGAGAAAAAGGGCAAGTAGGCTTTAGGTCTAAAATTTTTACTTTAGATCATGGAGTTACATTGAGACATATCATTGAAAAAAATTGGGGTGAAAAGGAAGAGGCTTCTTGTTATTTTTTTGACTTTGAAAAGGCTTTTGACATGGTCCCTAAAGATAAGTTATGGTACAAGATGAAGGAACTTGGCATTCTAGATCATCTTAGAGTGATTATCCATAGACTCTATGAAGAGGTTCAAGTTAAAATTAGAACTTAAGTAGGCATCTCTGAAAGTTTTAGGAGAGACATCGGAGTTAAGCAAGGATGCCCTTTATCACCCACTCTTTTTGGCTTATACATTGACAAACTTAAAGAATGGTTAAATTTACAGGGTGGGGATGGTGTTCACCTAGGGGAATATGTGATAAGGCTCTTTTTATATGTTGATGACCTTATTCTGATTGCTAAGTCTCCTCGTGGATTGCAAGAGCATCTTGATGCCTTTGAGATTTTTTGCAGAGATTTTGGTATGCAAGTCAATACCAACAAGACCAAAATCATGATTTTCTCCAAAAAAAATAAAAATATCGAACATACGTTTCTCTTTGAGGGAAATATTCTTGAAGAGGTAAATGAATAGAAGTACCTTGAGTTTGACTTTAATAATAGTATTAGATGGGAGACTTTTAGAAATAAAAGAACTTTGGGAGGTTGGAAAGCATGGTATGCCCTTGAAAATAGATGTAGAGAAACTAAATTATGGGAATGAAAAACTATTTAGACTCTTTTTGGACTATTGGTAAGCCTGGTGGTGCTTTATGGGTGTGAGCTTTGGGCTAGTAGCATGTCAGAGTCCAAGTGGAAGTAAATAGAGAGAATCCAAAAGCATATGATCACCAACAAGTTCAGGCTAAAAGTTTCAGTTTCTGTATGAGATCTTGTTTGCTGAAATAAGGAGTGTTCTAATGGAAGCCATTGTAATGGTGCATCTCCTAAGATATATCAAAATAATTGAGCAGCTAGAAATAAGTAGGCAGCCTAAGGTAGTTTTCAATGAGGTGTCCAGCAAAAGAAATAAGTCTTGGATGAAGCAAAACAATAAATGGATGATCAAGTGGAATATCTATTTGAACGCTTGTCCTACTGATAGAAAAGATATAAAAGATTTTGTCATGGATAAATTTCGCAAGTCTATGTGGGGTGGTATTCTAGGGAGAAAGAAGAATTATTACCTTGAGGTGTTCAACTCCACATGTGATCATCAACAAAAAGCTTACATTGGGGCAATTATCCCTTGGAGAGCTAAGATTTTGATTGCTCAGCTTAGAACTAATTCCCATCAGCGTAGATGCAAAACAAGGTGGAAAAGACCTAAAAAAACTTGGGAAGAGAGAGTTTATGAATTCTACAATGAAGGGGTAGTTCAATTTGAAAAGCATTTTATTTTAAATTGCGACGCTTACACAGACATCAAGGCAAAATATGTGGACTTCTTGACAATAACTTCTTGGCATGGTTTATTTATAGAGGAGCCCATGGAGAAAGTTGGAGAGCCCATTCTATCTTTGAATAAAAGAAGAAATAAAAAGTAGTAGCAAATATGACCGGGCTGATTATCTTATAAATTATTTATTTAACATCACAACCATTAAAAAATCTTCTTCTTCTTGTATAATGAAAATGTACATAAATATTAAATTGTTTTATTTATTCAGACGACATTATAAATTATTACAATGTTCTAAACTAAATTTAATATAAACCCCCCACCCCCAACACACACACACAAACCCCCTCCCCCCACCGCCCAAAGCGCGCGCGCACACACAATTAAACAAAAAAATTACTGCTTGTTATAAATAGTTCTTCAAATCTTAAAAATGTCTTTACATAATTACGATTAATTTTTATAAGTTGGAATATGCTCTCTATTTCAAAATGGAAGCTTGCGTAAGAATTTGTTTGGGTTACCTATATAGGCAAGGATAATAAACCTACATTTGGCATGGTTGTAAACTGTTTAAGGTTATTAGCCATTTAAGAATCAAGCACAAACTAAGCCTAGAGTGGCTCCTAAAACCAAAAGGGATCCACAATATCTTCTAAAACTTGCACAAACTAAGCCTAGAGTGGCTCCCACAAGCAGAAGGGATCCGCAATATCTTCTAAAACTTCGATGCTATCCGGACTGGCATCATTTTGCTGTACCATGTTGGGGCTGACGCCCGATGTGCTTCCTGTTTTCACTGTACTACAATATTCATCCGTGACAAATACACGATCCGAACTGACATCATTTTCCTGTACCATGTTGAGGCCGACGCCCGACGTACTCCCTTTTTTCACTGTACTACAATATTCACCCATGACAAATACAAGATTAGATTGCGTTTTTATAAGCTCTGTTTTCCTCGCTGCAAGTTGTGATTGAAGATGTGATATTTGTTTTTGCAGTTTATACACTGCGCCTGCGCAACCGTAGACAGGGTCGTTCATTCTGGCACTTGCTTCATACACCATACTTGTGACCGCATCTTCCCTCTTCTCATCTGGAATATCCTGAAGCACCAAAACACTATAAATGGGTCACCCTAATCCAATAAGAGAAATTTTTATTGGCTCTAACTTATGCATTGTTGGTCACGTTGCGATTTCTTTGAGATACTAAAATAGAATTCCTTTTATATCACAACAATTGATTTCAGATTAGATTGACACAACATTGATTAAATTCCACCTTCTTTTAAGAGATTAAAATGGGATTCCTTTGCTCGTAAACATGGAAAATAAAATAAAAGGACCGAATGAAAATGAAATATAGCAGCTTAACTCGAAGGATTTTCACAATCTTCCCTGTCCCGAATACTTTACGTGGTATTAAGAACTTTTGAGGGTCATCTGCTGGAAAATAGGGAGCAAGCAAACATTTATCTCCACATTTTTTTCGTTGAATTTTACATGCTGCGCATGGATAGGCTTTCAGACATCGTTCCATCTGCAGTAGAACACAATTTTTATAACTTTTTTTAGTATATATAAAGATTAATGCTGCAACCACATGATAGTCTTATAAAAAATAAACAGATATTCGCACATGGGAAAGCCTACCTTACTCAGATGAGATATTACACACAGGCAATCGGTGATTACGAGAGATATTTTGAGAGATTAATGGAGACCAGGGTGATATTTATAGAACCTGCACAGAATCTTTCTTTGCTGGAAACACACGTTACCACCAGTCAAATTATTTTATAATTATCTTCGAATACTTTACGGCAGCATCAGAGAAGGCTCTATGTTTACACGTGCCAGAAAGCGATGGACAACTAACCACCTTTAATTTGTATGAGGGGGCCAACTCATATTGTACTCGTTTCCACGTGCCAAGTATTATATTCGATGACGTCGTTTCCACGTGCCAATTATTATATTTGATGACGTAGGGCATCCAATATTTTATGACGTGTAAATGCGACTTTGTATGTGAGACCGCAAATTTGGAAGTGCGTATATTTGAATGTTGGCATGACCGGAGTTTCCAGGTTGTCAGTACCCGAAAACGTTCATTATACGCAAACGCGTATTTCTATCTTTGTTGGTGTCTTTTCTTAATTTCTTTTATATCAACGTTGTCTACTAGTAATTCATTCGTGTATGTACGAAATTTGGGGTTTTCTATGTGCGAATTTTGGGAGAAACTAGCAACGTCTATTAATAGTTCATTCATGTATGATATTTTTCCCACTCAACCTTTTTTTATCCATACAAAATATATGCACGAGTAATATTTTATTTATAGTAAATTATTGAGCTCTATATAAATATCATAATTTAATAAAAAACATATTACAAAATTATTAGTCATCTCACTTGTCTTATTATATAAATTTTCATATACAATTTGTTTGTTTTTAAATGTATAATCAATTTATATATATTATGTAATAAAAAGGTTTCCTTAACAACATTAAGATTTGGTGAGGTCTTTTGAAGTTATTGAAAAAACTGAAAATAGTGAAATAAAAATAAAAATATAATAGATAGAGTGCATTCATCAAGAATATAGTTAAAATAGACAATAATATTTATATATTAATGTCAAACCAAACTTAAAATATAATTAAAATTTAAAAAAAAGAAAACACATCATATAATAAATAGTAAAAGTAAGTCCAACATATTGCCTTGTAACTTGAGAAGTTATAAAATCAATTCATGGAAAATATATGATGTTATATTATAGCAAGCATAACATAAAGGAAAAGTAGAAAGGAGTGAAAAAATTATGAAAAATGAAATATAATACAAAATGAGATTAAAAAAAATACATTTAATATTGAAAGTATAATAAAGGTGGAATGAAATATAATGAAAGAAACATAAGAAAAGACCACATTACATTAGAAATAGGGTCCTATAAATGCTATATGTGTAGTGATACTAGTGAATGAAGAAGTAAAAAATATATCATTTTTAGAGTAGTTAAAAAATAAAGTATAAAAATATTATAGGTTTGAAATCTATATGTTTTTATCAATCAAAATATTTTTTTTAGAAAATAGTGACATATAAAATTAATTTGAAAATACCAACAAAAATATAATTAAAATAGGAGAAAATTACTTATTATATATCTAATCAATTAATATTTATAATTGATTATAATATGCATTTAAATTTTTATGCAATATGATTATATGTTGAAAAATATCACTCAAATATTACAATTAATTAATCTATATCCATCTAAAGTTCAAATGCAACATACATCCAACATTATAAACATTCAGATGCAACATACATTCAACATTATAAACATGATGGGAGATGAAAAGCCAATGCATGTTAGAGGTCTAATTATTTGATTTTTTTCAAAAAGAGTTAGGTTTAATAGTATGATTTTTTTTCAAAAAAAATAATTAAAAGAATAAAAAATAAATATAAAATGGCCGATTGAAATTATAAATGTGTTTTTAAAATATTGTAATATTTTAACTTCAAAGATATTTTTTAATGTTTTTGAATTAAGAAGGGAAAATATCTTGTAAATTAATATGGTTAGAATGTATATAAACTTCTAAACCATATAAAAATTTATAACTCTTACTAGAAAAAAAAGAAACGAAAAAAAAAAAATGATTAAAAGAAAAAAAAAAGAAATAAAATAAATTAAAATTTATAACTCTCATTAGAAAAGAAATGAAAAAATGATAAAAAAAAAAAGAATTTGGTGGAACAACCTATCATCAAATAAAAAAAGGGATATTCATTTTTTAAAAATTAAAAATAATAATATAATTGTAATTTATATGAAATAAATAAACATTCCAAAAAATAATAAAATAGAAATAAATAAGATTATATATATATATATGAAGAAGATGAAAATAAAAAACTTAAAATTTAAATAGGTTTTGTGATATTATATTTTATAATTATATTTAAAAAATTAAATTCGTTATTATTATTAAAAAAAAGAAAATTAAAATATATCCATGTATAGAAAACAAAAAATTGGAGAAAATAAACATATGTACACGCACTAAAATATACATATCTACACGCACTAAAATATATATCCACCCTACCTTGCAAAAGAGGTTACCACTTCTCATAAATATATTCATGTAGATCGGAAAGTTTTTACTAGAGATTAACAGATCGTCAAATGATACCCCTAAAAAAGAACCATTCCTCACCCACGAGCACTTATTGAGTCTCTTCCGGAGGGGCTTTAAATCCGATCTTAGTGCTGGAATGGTGGTCACAACCTCCGAAAATATTTTTTATTCGGAATACTAATCCACAATGTACCGTGAGGCAGAGCACTACCCTGAAGCTCCCCTGCCCCCTCATTTCCTCCTATCTTCGTCTTTTTGTCTTCTACATTATTTTTTGTTACTTCCTCATCCTCTGTCTGCTCCTCGCGCCTGTACGCAACCCTCTCAACATTATCGACTCTGTTTGTATGCACAATATTGGCAGGAGATCACAAATGGAGTATCCGAAGTCCTGCGTCCCTTTTGGTACACGTGGATCTGGGCTCCTGCAAGAATCCATGTCGTTTTCTACAGATTCTGCACCTGCACGGCTTCCTCACGATCTGTAGGCTACCTGGTTGCTGCTTGGAGTTACTTTCCAAAATTTCGTAATTCTTTGTTAATATTTTTAAAATTGATTTGATTTGATTTATTTGTCTCTATTTATTCTTCATTCTAAAATATTTTTTTTGGATTGACCATTTTTTCAACTTTCTTATTATGTCAAGTTTTATTAATATCAAAAATGGATTTTTATTAATTTTTTTTGAATTAAGCAATTTCACTAATTTAATTATTATATATAAAAAATTTACAATATAATTTAAAAATCATTTTATTATTTAAATAAAATAAAATAATATGTACAAATAATAAAATAATAATACAACTATTATATAATTTACTACATAATTTTTTAGCAACTGGTTTCTTTCGATTTTAATTATCTTAATATTTCGATCATTTCCCTTTTATAGTATCCTCATTATTAAATAATCTACAATAAATAATCATTGATCATTGTTACTTAAACTAAAAAACATGATTTCATTAAAACGCATTTTAAAAAATTGCAAGAACTAAAATTTACTTCATTTTCACAAAATGAGTCTAAAAATCAACACATACTCAACTGAATCAAAATTACTATAAAATTTAACAACTAAAAATAATTTTAAAGTTTTTAAATATTATAAAAAAACATCAAAATAAACTCAAAATGTAGGGTGAGAAAATTTTTAAACAGGGGCTTTTAAGAACTCCCAATTATTATGTAAATCTTTTGGCTAAAATTTTTCATAACTTTTTATTTTATAAAACACCCCTACTTACATATTTGAAAAATTTATACAATTAATTCAAATTAAATGAAAAAAATAAGTAAAGGAATAATGCAAACATTTGACCTTGCCTATATCCGTCCACAAACACACTTCATAGTTGAACTTGCCCATATCTGCCCACAAACACAAACTTCATAGTTTATGCACACTTTATTTTTTTTATTTTTTTTTAAAAGTGATACAAAATATTTTTTTAAATAATGCATGAAATAAAGTAAATTTAAAGACAATCCAAAAGAAGGTACCGTACACCAAATTGGTGCTTACTTGATTATAACATTTATGTGAGACTACCGATCATTCATAGATTTAGAAAGGATATTTTTTAATAGTTTTAATTGCATATTTATTACGTTAATTTGGGTTATCAATTTGCTTATTGATCTTATTTTCTAACAACCCCTTATATTAGTGGCTTCCATCTTCACAATTGAATCATTTGATGTAAGTTTAGTTGTTGAAGCTCTAAATGATTTTGGTACTAAATAAGGTAAGGAAGTTTATCTCGAAGGTCTTCCATATGGTACCATTTCTAACATATAAATTTTCATTTACTTGATGCTATGATTAATTTATGTAAATGTTACAAAACTTGCAGTTGGTTTGAATCCTTCACCTTTGTGGATTTTTCATGGGCAAATTCCACCCAGAGATCTTGCTCAAGTAGTGGGTTCACAACTACTATAGACCCCATGGCATCAAGATTGAAGGGGTGCAAGACATTACTAAAGGATTTTTATTATTTAAATTTTAAAACACTAACCTCTTCAAGATTATTATAAACCATGTGCCATGATTCATTCGCAATACCTTGGTTGTATTTTCCAATTGGATTAAGGACTTCCAAGTCTCTAGGCAAGCCAATATCAAAATCCCAGTTTGGATTGAGTTCCCTGGTCTCCTTATGCCTCTTTGGGGATTTTTGACCTAATCATCGAACTCTTGGGGAATTTCATTTGTCATGAAAAACCTGAGATCTACGTGGTATATCCATAGAAGTGAGTCTATGCTGAAATTGACTTACCAAGAATTTGAAGGAAATTGTTGACATAAAGATTGGTGAAACCCATCTTTCATAGCATGTGATTTGCTTTAACCTCCCAAATGATTTTTTATATTACCAATCCTCAGAGCATTTGATTCAATAATTTTGTTTAATAGATAACTCTTGATAAGATTTGTAGGAGAAAATGTCCCACAAAACAAACTAACTAGTGGCATTATGGATCGATGGACCACTATGACTAATAATAAGAATGTTTAGGCATCACATGGTGCCTATAAGTCAAAAATGATTGTGTATCTACCCATTATCAATGTAAGAGCAAACTTATCATCTCTAAAATACAATCAGGCCATGTTGATCACCACTAAGATACCACCTGCACTCTCTCATATAACACAAATAACGACTATTTGTTTTCATTCACAACTAGTGCCTTTCTCTTCCAAGTTGTCACAACCTCTCTTTTGGGTGGCTATTATGGACACAAATGATGCTACGGTTTCCTTTGATCATAAAATTTATTATTATAAGGTCCCACATTCTCTCTCCTTTAGAAGATGAAGAATATGTTTAAAAAAAGTGACAACCTTTCTAGATAAGCAATTTTTTGTGCATAAACTATACAACACATGCCTTCACTAATAAGTTTGAATCCTATGAGGAATATTAAAAGGGGAATGACATACACCTTGATTTATCTTCATGATTTTTTACTCTTAGAATGCTTATGGTACTACTAAGCTAACTCTTAGATACATGGTCAAGAAAAGTTGTTAGAACTTTCATAATATGAAAGTATTGTGTTTAAAAGAATTTTTTTTTTGGTTTTTTTCTTTAGTTTGTATCTCTAATTATTTGTAAAAGTTCCCTCTTTTACATGTCCAATCATGAATATGTACATGAATAAATTTTCATGGTTACCATATCAGAGATGTCACAAAATATTTTTTCTTATGGATTTAATACTAACCATTGGGAAGTGTGTACCCTTTCTTAATTTTATGGTTGGCTTATTTGGTTGACCAACCTTTGTGATTCAAATGACACCATATGAAAAGCCTTATTTATAGCTGGTTGGTGTTGGAGATTTTTTAATGATGTCATGAAGGTGTCCAAGTGAGTGAATGAAGTGCCTTGATAGTCTAAGTAATAATGATAAAGTTTGCAATGTGCTTGTCATAGTATGCTTGAAGAAGACTTGGTTGATCATCAGAGTTTACATAATTTGAGATGATTAGGGATGAGTATAAAATATTGAGCATGTGAAAGGGATCGTATCAGTGGTCAAGGATTATTTAATAGCTTATGTGCATTAGTAGAATTCACCCAGTTCATCATTATTCTCATCTAGACAATTCAAGTCCAATAACAAAAACTTGAGTAGACAGTTTGCTGACATCACCATTTCCATATGTAGATGAGTCAAGGGGAGATGGTAATATGTTTGTGATCATATTAGTCCCTAGTTACAATGAGCTAAGTCTCAAGTCATTCACCTAAGTGCATCAAAAGATATGCATGTGTAAATTTGGCATTCCAAGTAATTCTTAACATTATTGGCTCTGTGATAGATAAATATGAGAAGGCATTTTAATTTAATTATATCTCACACATGTGAGGGTTACAAGATCAGATTGACACATGGTTTGACCTATGTGAGGAGATCATATGGTCCAAATTTTAGAACATGCTCTTGAGTGAAGCAAAAGATATGGAGGTGCAAAGTTGGCCTTCTAGGTAGATAAGCAATGGTCCCCATACTTAGTCAGTTTTGAGAAAGGGTAAAGACTAGGACGAAATATAGATCCCATAACTCATGCTAAATCATATAGGTTGATTAAATGGTGCATGGTACATAATAAAAACCTGGCTGATCCACTGAGATCAATGGTGTACATGAGTTTGTACATCCAGATCTAAGGTGTGCAATAAGTTAAAGAGGTCAAAGTGTTTAAAGTTTAACGTCAAGAATAGATGAATATAGAGCTTCTTCCAAGATCAATGGTGAGAGTGTTCATACTGATTGAGATCAATGGTGTGCATTAAAGTCTAGATCTCAAAGTGATAGATGTCTAGCATGACTAAAATAAGGATAATCTCAAAGAGATTGATGGAGCATATGAGGTCAAAGTTGGTAGATTACACAAGATGAGGTTAACATGTTCAAGGTTTAACATTAGGGATTTGGAACACTATGAATTAAAGATCAAATGAGATCGATGGTGCATGATTAATGCAAAGTATTGAGCACATGATATGTGATCATAGTGTTTGAATTTTAATTGTGACCATTTGCTATTGAATATTTGAATTTGTAAAGGAAAGACTAGTGTCTGGTCTTTAGGCCATATATTTTGATCTAGATAAAATTTTCTCATGGTGTAAAAATAAAAATTATAGAGGAATCCAAGATTCTTATGTAAATATAATTCTGAAGGCCTAATTATGTGTACAGTCAAATATATTGAGCTCCAAAGTTGATTGAGTGTTTAATTGTATTATGTAAGTAACCTAAGAAGGGTCATTATTTGAGTTTTTCGAGCATACACAAAGGTGAGAAGAGTTGATTTTGATAATTTGAGGATGTCTAAGGGGACACATGGAGTGGAACCATGTAATTTAAAGTAGTTTGATGTTCTTGTTTTGCTCAATGAAGTGTTAAATGGGTGAATATGTCTCCATGAGACCTATAAGAGGTACAAGGGCCTAATTGAAAGGTGTAGCTACTTAAGGGTGACCCATAGATGCTATAGTCAACCTAGGAAGATTTTATTGAGTTATGTCTTCATGTGAGAGATGCCTAAGGGATAAAGTGTGCCTAATGGTTGACCAAGGTGTTGATTATCATGTATGCTTTATAAATAGTGGAACTAAAGATGACGGTTTCTAAACCTGAGTGAGAGACTTAGGAGAGATTTGAGAGAGGATTGTGTGTGTGAATTATGGATTGAAGAAGGGGTAGAGTTCCCTATGGATGAGTTAAAGATAATAAATAGATGACTATTTTTATGACCTGTAGGTCATATTTCTGTTAGCAGAATAGTGCTTTTTTAGATTGAGTATGAATGAAGGTGGAGAGTGATAATTAGAGGTCCATCATCAGGTGTTGAAGACATTAGTTCAAATGTGGATTTTTTCATAGGTTTTATTGTGGTAGCTCAGTATCTAAGGGGGTTTCAGCCTCCTTGGAAGGTAAAACTTGTTAAAATTCTAGTCGTTGTAGCATAGCTAGATAGGTGTTGTATTACTTTGTGGGATTATAGTCTCACTAAATAGGGATAGTAGTTCCTTGATCAATTATAGATGGTCTAAATTTATTATTGTTATTATAGGATAGTATTCCAATTATAGTTTTTAGTGGGTTTTCTCTCCCAAAAAGGTTTCCCACATATGTCATGTGTTATTTGATTGATCTTACATTGTCTCTCTTGCTTATTACTATGAATATTGTGTATGATTATTGAATGATTATGGTAATTGATTAAGAGCTTGATAGGATTGAAATTGAAGTTGGATTTTCTAGGCTCATTGATTCATCCTTACTTTCGGTGATTGTACTTTTAACAATTTGTATCATAGCATGTCCTTTGGTAAAGGCTTGATAGTTTGAAGGTGATATAAGGTATAATATTAGTAGTCATAAAGGAAGTTTCTCTAATAAAAAAGCATAAATGTTGAATGGATCTAATTATTATTTTTGGAGTGCAAGGATGAGGACATACATTATGTCCCTAGGGTTTGATGTATGGCAATCTGTTCTAGATGTTTATGTTTTTCCTACTACTCCTTTGTCTAGTGTTGTAGACAAGAAACTATTTGAGAATAATTATAAGGCAATGAATGTCATAACTTATGGTATTATAGAGATTAAGTTCACAAAGGTAATCCATTGTAAATCTTCTAAAGAGATATGAGAGAAAATACAGATCATATATGAAGGAGATTCAAAGGTCAAACTTGTTAAGGTGTAGACTCACATAAGCTAATTTGAAAGTCTCAAGATGAAGGAAGAAGATTTAGTGGTATCCTTTCTATAGAGACTTGATGAGACTATGAACATCATCAGAGGTATTGAAGATAACCTAGAAGAGGCTATTATAGTTCAAAAGGTATTAAAGTCTCTATCTCTCAAGTTTGATCCAAAGGTATATGCTATAGAATAAAGTCATGATCTTACTAAATTGAATATGGATCAATTTTATGGCACCCTTACTGCCTATGAGATAATATTAAATAATGATATACCACCAAATAAGGAAGTAAAATTCAAGACTGAGATGAAGCCTAAGAAGAAGTTCCAAGGTAATAAACCCAAAGAGGATGATAGATCTGATATTAATGGGAATGAACTAATTGTTTTGGTTACTAGGAAATTTAACACAAGCTTAGGGAAGTATAAGGGTAAACTACACTTCAAATGTTTCAACTATGGAGAGATAGGACATTTTGCTCATAAGTGCCCTCATAAACATGAGAATAATGATGATGAAGAGCATGGTGAAGGTCAATATGAAGATAAGAAGACATACAAGAAGAAAGGATTCAGAAAGTATAACAACAAGAAGAAGTCCTTCAAGAACAAGAAAAGTCTCTACACCAAAGAAGATTGCAGCTAATTAGATGAGAGTGAAGATAATGACTCAAAGTATGATCATAAATATGATGGTTCTGTTGAAGATGAAGATCTATTCATGTTTAAGGAAGTAAGTTTCTCACATCATAAGGAGTCTACTTGGAGTGATTCAAAATATGATGAAGATGAGATGGACTATGGGACTACATTGAAAAATGCTCTTGAAGAACTAAAGATTGAGAATAAGATCAATAAAAATATGAAGTCTCAACTCAAAGACTATGAGGAGAAATTTAGTGTGTATGAAGCAATATTGAATGAAGATACCAAGGAACATGAATATATGGTCAAGCATCTCAGTTATCAATTGGAAATCTTGTCTACAGGTCTAAAAGCTAAAGAAGATGAATGTTCAAGGTATGTTACTAAATAATAGTCTTTGACATATGAGTTAGAGATGACATCTAGTAAGGTGAAGATATTTTTGATATTTGAAAAGAGCTCATGTGATCTAGATAATATTTTGAGTGGTAAAAAACATGCTTGTGATAGAATTGGTCTTGGGTATGAAGAAGAACAAAATAATGTAACCCAAGACAAGATGAAGACTATAGTAAACTAGGACAATCATATTTTGAATACAAATAATCAAACAAGGAATGAAGGTGTTGGTAGAATAAAAACAAATAAGATTAGATAGCCAAATGCTATGAGGTATTAAAGATTCAATGGTTACTACCACACATGTAATTAATTTGGTCATAGGGGTAGAGAATGTTAGAGACCTGTTAGAAATGAGTTTGCATGGAACTATGATGGAGGTCATCAATCAAATTGTGTGAACAAAGTTAAGTGCTTCAACTGTCTTGATGTGGGACACTTTGCAAACCATTATCCACATAAGATTAGATAAATTGAGTCCTCTTCAAAAGGGGGAGGTTGTTTTCTTTGTCATGACAAAGGACATATTTCAAGTTTCTATCCAAAAAAGGTAAGAAAAACTATGTTTCCATTAAGGAGTATGGTGTGCTACAATTATGAATAGAGAGGTCAGATTGCTAGGTTTTGCAATCAAAGGTATAAAATATACAACGAGTTCAATCAGGCTCCTAGAGTGCAAGGAAGAAGGAAAGTTAACACATGGAAGCCAAAGTTGACAAGTGTGAGTTATAATGAGTCTTCAGGACTAAGTAACTTTTTTTCTACGGTGGAGAATACTTCATAAGTTGAAGAGTGCCAAGAGGTCTCATTTTCTGCTCATGTTGAAAATGAAGAAACCAAGCTCAAAGAGAAGACCAAGATACTAGTTGAGACTAGTTCTAAGGTGTATATGGATCTAAGTGAACATCATGCTGTTATTGAGAATGGATCATGCAAATAACATTAAATGTCTATGCCTAGTGATGAAGTTTCAAGCTACAAGGAAGATTCTATAGATGAAAAAAAAAGTATGTCATGAATCTTTGTTATCTCTATGTATTGTCAATCCAATTCTAAAAGAAAAGAAGAATGTTTTAGTGTTTGATCATGTTGCTTCCATTAATCCTAAGAAGTAGAAGAATAATTACAAGTATAAAATGACCAAAGAGGAGAAGGAATATGAGGATTTTTGGGTAAATCCTTGTTTCACTTTGTTCTAGGACATTGTGAAGTAGGGCACCTCTACCTATGATTCTTAGGAGACATATTTTCTTGTGGAGAAGCAAGTTTGTGTGCTCAAGGTCATAATTAAAATTTGTATATAGACTTGCATTGATCAAAGAAGGTCTTTATTTAAGGGGGTGAAACAAGATCGTGAGCTTATTCTATAGATTTGTGAAGGAACTATAGTACAGGGTTAGAATGAGTGTTTTCAGATGGACTAATGATATTGATGGAATGTCAAGAAGATTTTGGTTGTCATAGATGTCTCTACACTTATTTTTGATGTGATCCAAGTATTTTTTTGGTTTGAAGATATATTTATGCCAATTGATGATATTTTTATCTGCTTTTGATTTTCCCAATTTTTGGCGTAAGGGCAAGCAAGCCTAAAAATGGGTTATAGTAATTCTATGTTCCCAAAGGTATGGAGGCTCAATTTTTGTTACATAAGTATGTGATTGTTTTATCTAGGTGTAGAATAAGTATTAATGATGGACATTGACTATAAGAAGGTTTGTTGACTCGTTTGTTTTGAGATTATAGTGTTTTGGGCTTTGCTAGAAAAGTGGTCTACCTTGTGATTTGAAGTATGAGTCTTATTAATATGTTGAATAATACATATGGGTTGTCAAATAAAGATTCATAGAGATTTTAAGGGTTTTAGATCTCAATTTATTCAAGTTTTTGTCAATATAGAGGGTTAATTGGCTAGTAGGTTTGTGAAGGAAGTATGTTATGGAGGATGATCCAGGTAATGAAAACTAGTGTGCTTTAGGGATCATATGATATTTATACATATCTTAATTATTAGTCCTTTAATGTGTATATAATGAAAATTATAGGATCTAGAAGTTCTAGGTAGGGCTACGAGGAGGCTAGACAGGCTTAATATGCAGAAGAGTGTTGTTTGCTTAGTTTATTCCAAAGAGAAAGGTATGTATGTTTCAAGATGATTTATAATGTTGTTATATTGCATGATTCCTATTTTTTGATTGTCATGAAATTCTAATTGTGGTACCTGAGGTGACTTAAGAGAAGTGGATATGAAGCCTATGTGGTGATTCTTCATGATATGTGGAAATTTGAAGATGATAAAAAGGTGAAATGGCTCAAATATATTGGTGGGAGTCCCTCTTAGATGTTTCTTGATGATTGAAGAGAGTGTTGGCATGGAGTAAGAGGAAGGTGTCAAAACAAAAAAGAGGTAGGATCAAGGTTAAGGGGGAGTTTTTATAATCTTTATAAGGTGTTACTCTCATGTTTTTTGTATTTTTATGTCCTCAAGATTAGTTGGCACCCACTTTGTCATTGTGTCAAAGTGGGAGAAAGTTCCTGTTGTGAGAATGCTTGAAGAGAGAGAAAGAAGGTGAGTTGTATGATGTGTGCTGACAATAGCGAAAAAAGGATATATTTTTGGAGAGTTTAAAATGATGTAATGAGTTTTTAAAAGTGAGTGGAAGAAGTTCCTTGATAGTGTAATTAACAGTGATAGAGTGTGCAATGTGTTTATCTTAGTATGCTTAAAGAAGGCTTGGTTGATCATCAGAGTTTACATGATTTGAGATGATTAGGGATGAGTATAAAATATTTATCATGTGTAATGGGTAATATTAGTGGTCAAATATGACTTAATATATTGTGTTCATGAATGGAATTCACCTGGTTCATCATTATTCTTATCTAAACATTTCGGGTCCAATAGTAGAAAATCTAAGTAGGCAATTTGCTAATGTCGCCATATCCACGTGTAGATAATTCAAGGGGAGTTGGTCATATGGTTGTGATAAAAATAGTCATTATTTAATATGTGATAAGTCTTAAGTCATGGGCCTAAGCATTTCAAAAGATATGCATGTGCAAAGTTGGCCTTCCAGGCAATTCTTGACATTGTTGGCTCTATGACAGAT
This sequence comes from Torreya grandis, assembly GCA_037957365.1. NCBI lineage: Eukaryota > Viridiplantae > Streptophyta > Pinopsida > Cupressales > Taxaceae > Torreya > Torreya grandis. Next base: position 665,188 of record JARHVA010006830.1, read on the forward strand.
AAATCTAAGGAGGAATTTTAATGGAATTATATATCAAAAATTTTAGGGTTACAAGATAATATTGACACATGGTTGGATTATTATATGTGAGGAGATCATATAATCCAAATTTTAGAACATGCATTTGAGTGAAGCAAAAGATATGGAGGTGTAAATCTGGCCTTCCAGGTAGATAAGCAATGGTCCCCATAGTCATTTTTGAGAAAGGGTAAAGAATAGGACCAAATGGAGATATTAAAGCTCAGAATAAATCATAAAGATTGATCTAATAGTTCATGGTTCATAATAAGGACTTGGGTGATTCATAGATATCAAAAGTGCATAGGAGTTCGTACATATAGATCTACGATGCGTACGAAGTTAAAGATGTCAAAGTGTTTGAAGTTTAATGTCAAGCAAAGATAAAGATCAAACTTATTCTATAAGAAATGATGAGTAGGTTTTTATATGATTGAGATAAATAGTGTGAATCAAATTCAAGAGGTCAAAGTGACAGCTCTCTAGTATGACTAAAGTGAAGACAATCTCAAAGTGATAAATGAAGCATATGAGGTCAAAGTTGATAAATTACACAAGATGAGATCAACATGTTCAAGGTTTCACATTTTGGATTTGGTACACTATGAATTAATGATAAAATGAGATTGATGGTGTGTGATAAATCTAAATTAGTGAGGACATGAGGTGCGAGCATAGTGTTTGAAGTTTAACTATGACCGTTTGCTTTTGAATATTTGAATTTTCAAAAGAAAGCCCAGTGTCTGGTGTTTGGGCCATATCTTTCTATCTAGATATAATTTACTAATGGTGTAAAAATAAAAATTCTATAGGAATCCAAGGCACTTATGTCAATATAATTTTTAAGGTTTAGTTGTGTGTAAAGTTAAATATATTGGTCTCTAAAGTTTATTGAGTGTTCAACTATGTTCTACATGTAACCCACGAAGAGTTAGTGCTTGAGTTGTTTGAGTATACACATAGGTGAATAGAGTTGACTTTCATCAATTTAGGATGTCAAAGGAGACATAAGGAGAGGACCCATGTAATTTAAAGTGGTCTTATGTTATTTTTTTTATTAATGAAGTGCTACATGGGTGAATAGGTTTCCATGAGACCTATAAGAGATATTAAGGCTTAAGTGAAAGGTATATCTTCTTAAGGGTGACCCATATATGCTATGGCTGACCTATAAGGATTGTATTGAGCTATTTATTCATGTTAAATATGATTTAAGGGATAATTCATGCCTAATTTTTGACCAAGGTGTTGATTATCATGTATGCTCTATAAATAGTGGAACAAAAAATGAAGGTTTCTAGACTTGAGTGAGAGACTTGGGATAGATTTGAGAGAGGCTTGTGTGTGTGAATTATAGATATAATGAGGGATAGATCTCCTTGTGTATTAGTTTAAGATAAAAATAGATTGAGGATTATTTGTATGACTTATAGGTCATAATTCTATTAGCAGAATAGTGCTCTTGTAGATTGAGCATGAATAAAGGGGAAGAGTGATAATCAAAGGCCCATCATTAGGTGTTGAAGACATCAATTAAAAGGTGGATGTGTTCAAAGGTTTTGATATTTTAGATCAAAATCTAAGGGTTTTTAAACCTCATTTCAAGGTGAAACTTGCTACAAGTTTATTTGTTGTTGTAACTCAACTAGATAGGTGTTGTAGCACCTTGTGAGATTGTAGTCTCAGTAAATATAGATTATAGTTTCTTGATTAGTTACAACTAGTCTAAATTGGTTATTTTTATTATACTAAAGTATTCCAATTTCAAGTTCCAGTGGCTATTGTCTCCCAAGAGGGTTTTGCACATATGTCATGTGTAATGTGATTGATCTTGCATTGTATCTCTTGTTCATTACTATGAATGTTATGTATGATTCATGAATTCTTATGGTAGTTGATTAAGAAATTGAAAGGATTTAAATTGAAGTTGTATTTTCTAGGCTCATTGATTCACCCCCAGTGATTATACCTCTAACAGTTGGTAGACTCCTTCCTTGATGCTCACTATGTATTATTTAGGTATTTCAACATTATGAAATCCAACAAAGCCAATGAAGGTTGTCTGACCATGTATTAGTGTGCAAGGGTGTAAGAAACATAATTTTAATTTGTTAATAAGATTAGTGTCTTCAATACAAATGATCACAAGATAATATAATTAAATTATTCATAGTTTAATTTGTTTAATTTCAAACAATCCCATGACATAGTGGTTAAAACCTTGGATAGGGATTTATTCATAGATCAAGATTTATTCTCCTTGTCTAACTCCAATTATCGCCAAATTTTAGTTTTTGATGATGTAATTACTTTAGACCACCAACCTATTTTATTTTTCATTTAATGAAACTCCCCTTAAAATAGAATAATTAAGTCTCAATTTTACCTCCATATAACTCATCTTAAGCATGATAGAACCCCATGCCATATCAAAATATTTGGAAGTTGGTGCATAGACCCTCTAGAACCATGGTCTAGATTATTAGTGGGTGGATACCATTACATGTAATACCACCTTTAATGTCTATAGGGTAAGCATGAAACTATATTTAGATAGTGGGATCACAAAGCATCATATCATGAATTCCATATGATTTCATAGGCACTTGATAATTATCCACTCAATGTCAACTTGCAAGCTAAAGCTACTTAAAAGAGATACAAAATAAAAATTGAGAAATCTTTAAATGCTCATACGACCTAGATCAAAGTTAAAATTTATTGGTTTAGATTGGGGAATATATTTACCAAAATATCATTTTACCTTATCCGCTCTAAATGAGGTGGAGATATGATTAAATCCATTCAATACACTAATGTCTGACTTACCAAACTCATTGAAATCCAATAGGATTTTGTGCATCACTATCAGGGGGTATTTTTTAATCAACCTTTTTCACTGGGATATCAAGCCTTCTCTCGTAATGTCTCTAATTTTTACCATACAAGATTTAAAAACCACATAAATTTGTCTATGATATACCCTCTATATGACCTCAATGATGAAAATATGCACATGGATTATGATAATTCATCCAACATTGAATGTTTCTCTTTGAGTTCTATCATTTGTCATGGGACATTGTTTGTCTTGATATTCATAAAGTTTATTATGAAGCCATTTTTTTCATTTCCCTAGGAATCATCATTAATCAATGTATATTATTAAATTCAACCCAAAGGCTGGAGATCCTATTATTATTAATAATTAGAGATCAATAACCCTTCTAGATATCTCATATAAAAGTGTTGTTAAATCATTTCCTTGAAGTTAAGGCATCTTCTTCCCCTCATTGTTAAAAGTTAGAAAACAATGTTCATCCATCACAGGTATATTATAGATTATTTTATTGCAATATAGAAAGGTATTGAATGGGATATAATCTATAAAAAAAGTTATTTTTTGAAAAGGTATTTTGAGAAATCTTACAATAGGATTGAGTGGACATTTATCATTTCCATTCTTCAAACTTTAGGTTTTTCCCATCACTTTTCCCATACTATTAAATGTTTTTTCTTGATGATAAACTTGCATTACAATTAATTGAGTGTAATCTCACATATTATAATTTTTTAGTTCTATAAGACATGGCTTCCTATTGGTTCCATATATATATGTGTTGGTTGTGGAGAGATTCAGCAATATTTTAGAGAAATATTTATCAAGTGGATTAGTGAAAGGAATATCTCTCTATTATTTTTATCAACAACCCATTAATGGGGATATTTGTATGATTATTTTCTTACCCTTTTTTATGAATAAGATTCAATTATTAATGGTATGAAGTGTATTAATGTATTTTTTGTCTTACATTCGACTTCTTTATTCAATAGAGAAATACTGAATGCTATAAGTTATCGATTTCCCCCAAAAAATCCTTGGTTATAAGTGTATATTAGTGGTAATGGGTCATGCCAAGTGTTAAATTTAAGTTTATGTGCATTCCCTTTGCCTTTAGGCCCCCAACGTTTGAACTTTCATCAAATGTTGTTTAAAGGTTTAAAAAAAAGAATACCTGCTAGAATACCAAGCCTCCATCTATAACAATGATTTTTCAAGTCTACTCAAGAGTGTTAGATGCTACCCATAATTATTAATCTTCTTGATGGGTTCATTTTAAAGTTACCTACAATACACTAGAGAAGTTGTTAATGGATTTCATTTATGATAATTAATTAGGCCAAAGGGATTTTCATAGGGTATATTAGGATATTTGTTGTAGGCCTAAATAAGTGTGTAAAATTTGTCTCATTAACATGATACTTTAGATATTATCTAAGTGTGAAATGGGTTATCACAATATTATAAGGTAATTTCTATTAGAAATTTTTGTTGGAGAATCTCATTGCCAAAGGAATTCCTGTTAGCTGAAAGGCATGGAATGGTCTTGATTTGAATAATATTCTAATTTTTCATGTGCCAATTATGATTAATGGAACCTTTGTGGTTAATAACATATTTATTCCTAAAATATTATCAACCCTAACCTCATCATTGTTGGGGATGGCTTAAAAACTAGTCGTTATGTTAATTATGATTCCATATGGTGGTCTTCCATCCTAATTTTTCATAACCTCCCATTCATTATGGTCCTTAGTTTAAGAATTGTAGAGTTTTATAAGGGGAATCTAAACCTTTAGGGAAATTTTATCTAAGGTTTGTCTATGGTTGATCTCATGGGATATGGTTATAAATAAATACTAGCTCAAATTTGAGGATGTAAATTCAATTAATGAAATTTAAAATTCTATACCTGATGATTGTCTACATAAAATTGGTGTCTCGTATAGAGTCCCATGATGGAAATGATGACATTGGCTTACATATTATTATTTATTCCAATACAAAGCTTAGATTGGGTATCATCTTCTTTCTACAAAACATATTTAGAGTGAAATTGTCAAGAATTACTGAAATTTAAGGTCTCTAGCTTCTATATAGGCTAGAAAGTTTGCTTATATTTAGAAATCCTTACATTGAGACATAAAATCCTCATTTTATAAGGTGAATTATTTACTAAGGCTTACCATTTGGAGACTAGATCAAACACATTTGGATCTAAGATCCTATTTTCCTAGCTTTTCATCAAGTTGAGGCCTTAGATAACTTATTCGAGTTTTTATTTAGGGTCAATATGGTTGGCAATGGATACATAACCTTGTAAACATTTTATTCTAGAATTGTTTACTTGAAAACTAGTTCTAACTAGGGACTCGACCATGTTACTTATAAGATATAACATTTGTGCCATGTTTTTATGTTGATATTTTATTTCATATATGGAAAGCCAGAAAGTGTGCTATTTTTAGTAATGAGGTTATGTAATGGACTTTTTTAATTACTAATAAAGTTAATCTTATCTACCATTCCTTGATTCAGATTCAAGTCTAGGTGGATAAAGTCTACCTAGAGGTGGAGCACCTCAAGACCCTCTAAGACTATGGGCGGAGTGATTTATCTGTAATTAGTCATGTTATCTAGTAACCTTTGAATCACTAGTCTCCCTCTTTGGGATAGGGCTAAAGCTTCCAAAATCACTGGTATAGGAGTACGCTGAGTTCCTCTCATAGTTCCAAAAAATATTCACCTCCTTGGGGGGTAGCATATATGTTTCTTAGGCATAATAGTGTCATAATTTGGGGGGATCCTCTCCTAGATAAATATACTCTCCTCAATCTTGTCATTTACCCATCTCAACCAATGAACAATGATAAAGAAAATAAATAAACATATAGGTGAGAACCCATTACTAAAATATTAAATCCTTTTGGGCACTACTTACTAAGGGTAAAATCCATACAATCCCCCTCCTCCCCCTCCTCCAACTACCATGTTATATAATGCTACAGAATGACCATAGTCTTTGTGTTTTCCAATTTTTTAAATCACTTTTTTATTGATCCACATTTATTTTGACATTTACTATACAAATTTATTTTTATGATTTGACGTAATTTATCTCTTGAGGCTTGTTTTTATTTGCATTGATTTTATTTCTTAGTCTGTGGTGTGACATCTTCCACCTATATTTTTGTATTATTAACGGTGTATTATATTTATTATTAATAAAAGTGAATTTTTAAATTAAAATAATACATAAAAATCATGATGTAAAATATACTTCTAAGGTATGTTAATATAGTATAGATGGATGATATTGACTCATAACATACAATTTTCAACAAAAAAATGTGAAAAAAAATTGAGTTGAGAAATGTTATATTGATGTTATCAATAAATAACATATTTTTATACTTAACTCCCTCATGGACAGAAACAAATGATAAAGTCTCTTGTACCAAGTAACCATATAAATCTGAGCTGAAGCCTCTCATCCCTACACCTATAGTGCAAATTATGACCTTTGGTAAGGACATGACTTGATTTGTGCTCAATAATGGAAAGTGGTTCTTCTGCAAGGGAATTATTTGCATATTTTTTAACCTTTAGAAATGAATTATAGACCTCCATGCATAGATTTTAGAGCATTGGAAACCCATTTTGAAAGGTAGACTAAAAATTTATCTCAATGCTAAATATTTTTGTCTGTGGTGTTTTTTTCATTAAGAACATGGAAGTAATTCAATACTGGTCATGGAGCTTGAATCAACACCCAATTGTTATGAAAGCATGGGTTTTAAACCTCAATAAAATCATTTAACCCTATAATTTAATACCCATTTCATTTCATCTCCCTAATCTCCACTACTAGTTTTTAGATGAACCTTGTTATAGGGCAATCAATAATATATTGGGTGAGTTTCTACTAACGGGCATTAGTATAACCTTATTTTATCACACTACCTTTTCTATAATCATTTTTAACATTAATATATGTATATATATATATATATATATATATATATATATATATATATATATATATATATATATATATATATATATATATATATATAAAATTATCTACCTACAAATATATATCTAAAATTTGAAGACCATTTATGGAATCAACCTTTTGATTATGAGGGTTTGCCTTTTTATTATCGTAATTACTTTGACATTGGAAATTTGAGAATTTACTATAGTATCTTCAAAATAAGGATGGAAACCTCTTCGTGTAAGATTTCATTCAAAATAATATTATTATAAATGAAATTAATACAATGAATGATGCTTCATATTTGACCTTGAATGCTAATCAAGCTCTTCACATAAGTGATGGTCTCATGACTACAAATGAAAAGTGATGAACCATGATGAATACAAATCACATAGTGGAATAAACCAAGGTAGAACCACTCACATTGATATATAAAGGTAAAGGTTTTTATATTTAAAGTTCATCTTTTTAGTATATTAGTTAGATCATAGTTTTTTATCTTGTTATCTCCTAAAATTATCGTTGACAAGTAGGATTACACTATAGTTCCAAGGAAAAAAGGAAAGTCATAGTAAGGTCCCCAATCCAAATAATATCTCCAAAAAAGGCATAAATGAGGGTATAAATTAGTGAAATAGATTTTTTAGTCCATGAAATCAAGTAGATGTTGGTTTACTTTTGTTTGACAGATGGTTTGTGGACCATTTACTAACTGTTTCAGTGTCCTTGTACTATCTGTGGGTAATTATATTTCATGTTAATTTCCAACACCTATATTTCTTTGTACCTAGATGTGGGGCCATTGAAAACCCTCATTTAGCTAGTTTGGTGCTTCTATTGATTAGATGACCTTATGATGAAGGTTTATAATTGGTTCGTTGTAGTTTATTAGTTGTTTATATTTTGACTTGTAGTATGTATATTTTTGTTGGTGTTGTGATATTATTTACGTATATTAAAGGATTTTTACAAGGTTTTATAGGTTTTTAAAACCCTTATACTTACCCTATCTGAAAAATTCTAATGAGAAAGACCTCATTAAGAAAATTAATAAAAATGTAGTATAAAAAATAATTCATATTAAAATAAATGTTATGATCTATTTATTTCAATATTGTATTGTTGCACATTTTTTTAAAGAATGATTGAGATAAAATATAGAGTGACTTTGAAAGTTAGGCTATGTATAAAGGAAGTGGCCAAGAAAGAAGAATGATAGGTTTCCATTATAATAAATTCTAATATTTTATTGTTTCTGACTTATTCATAAAAGAACTTGATTTTAAGCATATAATGTTAAATTATTATTGAAACTTATGGTTATTATTATTTATAATATTTTTAATTCTTATAAATCTAATTTTATATTTTTGGATAAAAATATCCAAAGAAAGGTTTATATTATATGGTTTCGTGGACCCTAGACTATATAGTGTATGGTTTTGGGTTGGTTGCTGGTTTGGGTTGATTTTTGGTTCTCCCTTGTTTTATGGTTCTAATTTTTTAGGTTTTTTTGGTCTATTACTTGAAATTTTGAACTCTAATTTCATCCAAATTTTAATTTATGGGGTTTGTGAATACATGAGTATATTAGTACATATAGACCATACAAAATAAAATAAGTGAACAAGACATATGATGGATAAGTAATACATTAAATTGAAAGAAAGAGTGAATAAGATTAAATATATATATATATATATATATATATATATATATATATATATATATATATATATATATATATATATAAAATCTTATTCACTCTTTCTTTCAATTTAATGTATTACTTATCCATCATATGTCTTGTTCACTTATTTTATTTTGTATGGTCTATATGTACTAATATACTCATCTATTCACAAACCCCATAAATTAAAATTTGGATGAAATTAGAGTTCAAAATGTCACGTAATAGACCAAAAAAACCTAAAAAATTAGGACCATAAAACAAGGGAGAACCAAAAATTAACCCAAATATATATAAATATAAGAGCATAATTTTAGCATTTATAATATAATTTAAATCAATATTTAACTTTTTTCTTTCATTTTCCAAACTTTTATTCTATAAAAAAACTCAAATGTGATTAGGTCTTGCATCTAAAAATTGTTTACTAAAGTGTGTAGGTCTTTTTTATGCATTTTTTTATCCACATTATGAACCTGATAATAATATAAAAGTAAGACATGACCTTCAATGAATTCATTGTTACTTTGTTGTGATGAATTCTTAGTGTTGAACATAAGGAGACTCATTTTTCACATTTATACTTAGAATTTTTGAAAAGTTATATATATTTTTTCAAATCAATAGAACAAATAATCAATATTATGAAATAAGATTTCAAAAAATAAAAATTGTTGAAAAAGTTGTAGCAATCATTTATATAATTTTTTTCCCTATTACTAAAAGTGTGTACCTTGGAAAAACTCTCTATTCATGTCATTTTTGGGGGTTTTATTCCTATTCTTCTTCATTACATATTTTCACTATTTATTTTTGTGGATTGTCCTTATTCTCATTATAAATAATGTATTCTTATATAAGCCTCTATTAAAATTTATTAATTTTTCTAGACAATTAATTACTTCAATTACATATGATTTTTATTAGATCAAGATGCAATTTGTATGGCTAGATGTATATTATTTTAATGTAGAACCATAATTTTTATACTTTATTTTGATTAAACTGCACTATCTTACACTCCTTATAGTTAGATTGGATATAATTCCTTTTAGGTATTTCTAAATAGATGAATTTTAATGTTTTTGTTAGTATTAATTTTTTCTTATTCATAGAGTTATATTGGTTTAGGGTTTGTGTTTATTTAGTTAGATATCTTCAACACTAATTTATTTGTGATTTTTCACCCACTTGTGTGATGAGTTAGTTTCATGCGAGTTTTTTTTTATAATAAGTTCCTTGTGAACTAAATATGCATTTATATTTTTTCATGGGTTTTAATATTACACAGGAAATATGGATACTAAAAATGTTATTATAAATTATTTGCCTTATTTGAATAAACATGATATCAAAAATATGTATGATTTTCAATATGATTGTAATAATGAGGATAATATAAAAAAAAATGTATGACTTTCAATAAGAACTAGAAAGGACCAATTCAAGCTACATCTTTGAAACATATACAAATAGTCAGTGAATAAATTCCCAATGAAATCAACCTATTAAAACCTCCACATCAAAATAGTTAAAGAGTATAAAAAATATATTTATTGTTTAAGAGATATACTTGAAATAATTTCCCAAAGTACATATAGCGACTTCCCTAAGGATCCCTATGATGAGGCATAAGATGAAACCCAACAAAGTGATGATGAATAAAGTAGGTTTACACATGTGTAAATGATGGTGAATCCAACTTAGAAAAAACATGAGACAATGGTAGAGAAAACATGCAATGATAACTATTTAAATCTCATGATTAGACAACTAGTCCTTCATCAATCTATAAATATCTTTGAAAAGGGTGATAACCTAATATCCATCATGAAATAACATTTTCTCAACATTGAATAAACTTCTTACAACATTCCTACCATATTTCTTCTTCTCAGGGTGGAGATCATTTCCCATAACCCATGAATAAACCATAGGGTATGATATGATCAAAAAAGTATCAAATAGGAGATGTGAAAAAACTAAAAACTTTGCATGGGTAAATTAAAAATTCAGCTTAAAATATCCCTGAGCAATAGGGATTTATAACAAAGACCAGTAACCAACAATACAACCACCTTTCCTCCCACCCCTATAGGAACAAAAAGACACAACATAACCATCATAAAAACAAAAAAAACATTCCCATAAGATTAAAAAAATATATGATAAGGGCATTAATATTAAAATGAACTACAGAGGGAAAACCCCAATCCTCTACATGGAGTGTTCTTCCCTCAAGATGAAACAAATAACTATAAGTTTAGCTAAGATTATTTTAAAGAGTAGTTCAACATAAATCAAGTGCTCAAACCTCACAATATTCAGTTCCTTATCATGGATCACATAACACACTTGAATCATCTACTTGGGGTATGCTAAAATTATGTTCTATTTTTCCTCCCTAGTAAAACATTCATAAAAAAGATTAAACACATTGACTATATTAATAAATGTAATATGTTAAAATATATAAAATAATAAATATTTTGAAAAAAAATGTTTCATAAAATGTTTGTAATTAATGTTTCAAAAGATTCTCAAAACCTTTCACATGTTTATATTTCCTCAAATATGACTTCTTTTGAAAATTATATCTTATGTTTTTTCAAACTATTCATATTACTTCTCAAACCTTCACTCATCATTGTGTTTAAAATTTTATTTTTCTTTATCAAGCTTTGTAAATCTCTCAACTTGATTATACTATTCTATTACCACAAATATATTGACCTTCCCATGCTTCAATTAAGATTATAAATCTTTCTTTGGTTTATTCCTTCATTCTCATTTCCTCTAAATAAAACACTATGACTTGTCTACATATATTTAAATTATCACTATGGTGTAATATGTACTTGATTTTTAGTAACACATTTAATAACTTTTTAAAAAACCAAGTGATAAATTATTTTTGCATGATATTATCTTAAACACTATCATGAAGTAGTTGCTTACCAAGTTCCTTTTGATTTTATTTCACCAGAAATTGATTTATTTGATGGAAAATGAGACTATTATCATCATATTATACCATTTTATAACCTTTTTTTATACAGATTACACACAACAATTAATTATTTATGAAGTTTTTTCTAATAGTTTTGAATGATTATGTTATTTATTGGTTTTATACTTTTAAATTTTGATACATATATTTTTTTGTATAATTAATGGACAACTATTTTATAATACTTTAAATCTACATTTATTCAAATTTTATATTTGAAAAATTAATTCAAGTTAAAAAAATATCAAAGGAAAATATTACTGATTTCATATTTAGATTTAAGAAATTAATCAATAGGATGACTTACTAACCAATGGATATTGAGGTTCAAATAATTTTCATTAGTAATCTAATATAGTTTATGTCACACCCCAATTTTAAAATTCCTTTGTATTGTATAATGGAATAGGTAATTGAAAGGTTGTGTAGATAGTGTATATGTTTTGATGTTCTTAGTAGTATTATTTTCTATATCATTGAAGGTTTTACATGATTTTTTTTCTCTTATCCTATTTTTTTTAGTTCATATGTTTTTGTTGTGTTGAGGGCTTTCATACCACATTTATATGTTTTTGGATACCTAAAATATATCCTTAACACCATTTAATTCTCCTATTTTTAATATTTAGGGTTCTTTCATATTTCTTTGATAGTTTAAGTCTTAGTTGCATTGATTGGATTACATATAATTATAAAATTTCATTTGATCATCTATTTAGTTAACCTCTTTATAGGCACACATTTTTCCATTACCTAGCTATATTACTATGTTAGACTAGTACTACAAAGATAGACCTAGGTTGGTCATGATCTGTACACAAGTTGTATTCTACCTTTTTGAGTATCCTTATAAACATCCCATAAACATTATAATATATTTCATTACCTATATTAATTATAGTTTTAACTATTGTTTTCAATTGGAAATGTTTCTACTCCATAGTGATTTTCTTCTCTTCTTAGACATATTTTAATTAAACTATGTATCCATGTTATAATTATATTGAGAAGTGGACATGATTAATTTTATCTTACATTTGGATGGAAAATTATGTGTTTATGATTTATATTATAGTTCAATGAGATATTGATGATATATGTTAGTGATTATCACTTAATTTATGGACTCACATCATTTCTCATTAAGTACTTTATTATTCAACTGACATGATTCTTTCCCTTATTATTATGTGAATGTTTGATAATAGTAATATTTCTTATTATATATGGAATGTGTGCATTTTTATTAAATTTACTTTGAATAACCTTATTATAGATACTTTTACTATCATTAAATTTATAAAATATGAATTATACCATACAATATTTTGATTACATTGTAAATTTGATTCTTCCTCTCTCATCCTCAAACTTTCAATTTTCATTGATGTGATATGATTGAAGGTGGAGCTGTAGATAATAATTATTAATAAATTTTGATGATTAGACATGATATATTTTCATGTATTATGATTATTACACATGGTTATTATTCATGATTCTTGGATAGGAAACATGATTACGAGTTACTTTTTATATATTGTCTACTAACTTTGTACAAACTCACCATATGATTATTTGAGTTGATTCTAAATGTTTCATGTAATGTTACATGGTAGGTTAAATTATAACATACATTATTTATTTTTCACTAATCTAATGACATGTTTAGAAGCTGATAAGAGGTGTGATATTATGATTCCTATGACTAAATATAGGTTGTGATGCTTGTAGGTTCTCTTAGGATCTAAAGGGGAGAAGGTTATTATTGGGACATAACATACTCTCCTCCCACATTAATTGAATATTTATATTTATATTGAATTATTATTTCAAGTAGATGGGTGTTCTTATTAGGATAAGATCAAATGTTAGCTTTAGTAGATGTGTATCTTGCTACATGTTATGTGTCCTACTTCCTACTTTTGAAGACCATGCAAGAGTCTAGGTAAATTAGTTTTATCTCTAGCATATGGGAATCCTGAAAAGAGTTATATTTCATGTTTAACTTGTTGATATCAAAATGATTCCAATGTAAAATAAATGGTATCTTTAGGATATGGATATTTTTGTATTAGTTATATTTCTTAATTTTTTTATGATAGAATATAGAGTCCCACAAAGATGACATATTAGATATATAAAAAACTATGTTTTTTATATAATTTGTATTTCTTGTTTCAATTTTTGAGATTCTATGATGAGAATGAATTTATTATATTTCTATGACTAGTGGATTATAATGATTGAAACTAACCTATTATGTATGGATTTCTATGGATATCATGATGAAATGGTTATTATGTAGAATTAGAGTACTTATTTATTTATATAACATTTTTTTTTATTTTTTTATAAACCATGTGTTTTTATATATGGATATATATTTATAACTTCTTGTGAATCATATGCATTGTTATATACCCTTGATAGCTAGGACTGGGAGTTAGATATATGATTCATCATGCATATGAGAACAAGTGTTTTGTGTGTAGTATTTTTGCATCCATGATGGGATTAAAATAAGGTTTTTGGCAATAATAAGAGATAATATGTCATATAATAATTAATATTATAATTCTTTTTTTAATGTCCATGATGATTTTGTAGGTGACCAATGCCATCATGCTAGTTGTAGCCTCCATTTTTAATATTTTGGTTATTATCTAGTTATTATCATTTTATTTATCATAGGAAATTGTAATGAGATCCACATGAAATTATATTGATGTATATTTCACTTATGAATTTGGTTAACGTATTATTTTTACTGATATTTTGTGATCAGTTTGGATTATGTTCATAGAGCTATAACATTATTTATTCTACTAATATAATGATAGGTTTAGATGGCTAAAGAAAATTGTGACATTGGATATAGGTTTTAACCAAGGATGTAAATTATAATATGTTAGGTAACCATGATAGGTATGATATAGAGTTAGGCATGCATTCCTTGTGCATATGGCCTTAAATATTTGTGTAATAATGTTTAGACATTACTTTGAGATATGATGTTGTGTTAATAATAATATTATTAATTATTAAATATTTTAATGGGTGAATTGAGTGTGAAATTTATAATAATTCATTGTGTAAAATGGGAAGGAATAGAGGTGATTATTTTCCCTATTTGTGCATATCCATCTCAACTTATCATAGAGGACAAGTTAGTATATGCGTCACAAACTAATTTTGTGTACATGATTACATTGTGTATTTTAAATATTATTGTGACCCATTAATTTAACTTAGAATTTGTGTTATGATTACCTTGATTTATAAATTTTATCATAGTGGACCCTTATGCATGCAAACCTCAGGGGAATTCATCTCAATGCCTTAATGTTTGGATTTATAAAAGATATAGTTTTTAAAATATTTAAAAAGTATTATCAATCCTTTTTTTAGATATAAAGATTTATTATTCATATTTTAACCTTGGTTATTTTTAAATAAATATTAATTCAATATTTTTCCTTTCTTTAGGAAAAATAATGTGGGGGGTGTGAATCTATAGGAAATTGTCCTTCTTAGATAAGATGTGAAAAAAATAAACCTTTCCCCATCATCTGTAGGTAAAAATACTAGTATATTAGGAATAATTAAAGCATCTATTAAAATTTTGTGGGAGATTGGGGAAGGATAAATTTTATATATTTGGGAGAATAAAAAATAAAGGGTAAAATTCAAAACTTTAGGAGGTGAGGTAAGTAGTTATCATTTTAATAAGGGGGTTAAATATTTCTTGTTCTTGTGTGAAATAAAAGGTCAAAGGTATTCCCACTATTTATACTTAAAATTTTTAATTGTGGTCTATAATGAGTGGTCTATAATTGAATAAAAATTGTGTGTTTTTGGCATTCTTGAAGCCAAAGATGAATGCATTTTACTTATCTTAAATCATGAAAATGTGATCAATTATTGGGATTTCATATGGGGATTAGGGATTGATGTGGAGGATTTATACATGAAGATATCATATGGATAGGAGGTATACACCTCCTCCTTCTACCTATTGGGTTGGTGTCGATCCATATGTTTTTTTCCTTGTTGTTGTTCAAGAAGATCATGTTGCATAATATTTTTGGTTGGTTATTATTCTTGATAAATGCATGGAAGAGGAATTAATTTGTTTCTATCATATAATAAATATAGTTTTTTTATGTAATTAATAGCTACATTATATTCTAAATAGTGTGCAGAGTGAGTTTATATTGATAAAGAGTGCATAGGTTGTATGAGTATATTTCATATGAGATTATGAAAATAAAATTTTAATTTATAATGATTTTATGAAGGAGATGTATATTTTATAGGTTGTATGAAAATTTAAGTTAAAATATTTGTCAATATTTTTGTTATAGTTAAAATAATGTATGTGCTATGTTATAATAATTAATGTTCTTTTAGGGTTTTTCGATTTGGAAGATAGAGAATAAATGTTGTGATTATATGTATATAAACCTAAATTTGGTCACAAACAATTGATTATGTCAAATTTGGCCCTTTTTCACTTTAATTAACTTGTGCCTTACTCAATCTATTTTACCACCTCACTCTATCCTAATCCATTATTTAAACCTCTTTTATTTTCTAAACTACTTCTCATCACCTCCATAGGTGTTTTTATTGCTACAAACACCCTTAAGAATCTAGTTGGCAAATCCAATACCAAATTTCACATGTTTCCCTTATAGATAAAATCAACCACTTGGGACAATAGTGGGAGTATATATTTTGCCTATGGGTCAATCATGTCCTTTGCCTCCCTAAACACCAAATTTTCAAATTTAGCCCATGTATTATAGTTGGGTATATATTTTTATGACATGAAGGATTATGTTTTCGCATTTTGTATTTATATAAAGTCACACTTAATTCACCTATTATAGACATTTAAATCTAAATAAATAGGCACACCTATACTATTGCACAATGATCAAAGCTTCCGTATTATTACTAATTCGAGGAGCACAATCACACAAAGAACTCTAAGGGGGAAAAATATGTGGGATTTAATTACATATTCAAATAATTATATATGTAAGAAACATTAATTCATCATGGGGGTGATTGGGGTTAGCTCTACCGAATTACATTTCATGTTTTTATATTTGGAGGTTTTCAATCATTGCATTCCCCAATAGGGTTCAAATATTGAATAATATATTTGAAAGTGTTAATCACACTTAAAAAGGTAAAATATATGAATGTATACATAATTAAAACTATTTAAATTGATCATTCCCTATTTTATTTATTTTCATCAAAATATTTGATCACCTAGTTTGGGACAATAACGATAGTTGATGTTTTGTTTAGACAATTTTGTCCTTCAATCTCATTTATAAATTTTTGGAAATTATAATTTTTTTTCTCTATTTATTTTTTCATACATATGTTAATAATCACATTAATAACTATATCATAAATGGATAAGGTTGTCATTTCATTTCATGGTTAGTATTCTTTCAATTAATTGCACCTTGTCAAATTCAATCTTCTACTTTCATTCTTTTTGTCAAAATTAAATTTTTAGATTATGTTTTATTTCATTAAATTTATATTAATTATGGTTATTTTACATATTAATCCAATTTATGATAAAATATAATGGTGAAACTATTTCTAATTTCATCATTTATTTAAAAAACACTATCATATGTTATAGATAAATTCATGAATATTAGAAACTAAAATAATTTTATTTTGAATTGTATTTAAATATAACAGTAACATAACCTATTTTTTGACCTCATATATAATTATTGACAGTGAAATATATTTATGTTGAGAATTGATTTGATATCTAACACTAAAAGTTTCTTGTTTTAACCTTGGATTTCATAATGATTAACTGATATCTATACATTTTTTTTACCTTTAATAGATACTAAATTTTATTTTTGTATTTCTATATTTTCAAATCATATTCATAGATTACCATCCAAAATATGATTTTACCAAGATTAATATATTTGAGCCTATTGATGAAACCAAATTTGATGATTTCATTTCTTACCATCCAAAGAAAATTGACTATTTTTTATTTGTAGCTATAATATAATAAAAGAAACATAATCATGTTAGTGCATATGAATAATCAAATTATTGTGTTGAAAAACCTCTTATGAACACTACTACATGTTTTTCTAATCATACTATTGATATTTCTATTACATTTAAACATTTAGTCTTTGAGTTAACACATACTTTACAATAAATATATATGGCTATACCTAATGAAGTGACCCATAGAATACCTCTTATAGTTATGCATCCTACATCATCAACTTTTCCAGTTACACAAACCATTAACAAAACTATTGCATTTTTTCATGCTTAAGTGATATAATTAGAGAATGGCATAGAAAAATCTATCCATTCATTGGATTCCCAAAATTTGCTTAATAATATGATAAAGACTAAAATTTTATCATATCTTTTACTTGTTTTTTTATTCCTAAAATTCGACTATATGAGGGTAAAAGACATTCAAAACAAAATCTTAGATATTTTCATGAAACATATTTGGATTGTACTTTTAATGATAAATTTAGAAGTGAGTTACTTAAAATAATTTATAAATAATTATGCCTTACATTTGTTTCATGATCTACATATTACATCATTTAAATAATTGAATCCATTAATAGATCAATTTTGTAAGCATTTTGTTATTAAAATTGATGAAAAAAATTTGCATGTGCAAATTTATAATCTTATGAAATGAACTAATGATATTATTGGTGATTATATACTTCATTACAAGACCATGGTTTTAAAAATCACAAAGATATTGGTATAAAATTAATTACAATACATTTTTCTTGCACTATTTCATGAGTTAATCATTTTATATAATTTCAAATCATTTCAAGATATTTTTCATAAAATAATAAAAATAAAAGATAATATGATTGCATTGAATAATCTCAAATATGCATCTATGTCTACTTAAAATTCTAAAATTATGTTTCAAATAAAACCATTTAACAAATATAATCCAATAGATACTAATGCTTGTGTAAAGATGATGTAAGTAGGGTATTTTTAACTTTAAAACTACACAACCAAACTCAAAATTTCTAAAACTTCTCTACTAGGTATATCACCTTAGCACATATAATTTTATAACACTTGATCATAACATAAAAGTCTTTACAACTCCCCACCTTAAAAAATATTTTTCCAAGGTCAAATCACCCATTTCAAAATTTTTCTTAATTTTGGTATATTCATGGCAAGGACAAGTTTCTTCAAAACTAAACGAGGACTAATAAATAATGACTAGTACCATTAAAAAAACCTCAAACTGATCCTAAACTTGGAAAAATCAACATTTAGACAAATTGCACATGCTCCCATAATTTTAACATTTTTAAATTATGGAATGTCAATATATTTCATTTTTCAATCTGAAATTGTAATCTTAGACTGCCAAAACAAGGCTGAGAACGAGTTATCATGATTTAACCTCTCTAAACAACCTAATTTTTTGGTAAATGTTTAAATAAATCTCATTTAACCATAATACACATGATATCAAAGTTTTATAAGATTTGGTTGGATAGTTTTAAAGATATGAAAAATTTGATTCTCTAAAACCCTAGTCAATAGTTTCAGGACAACAAGCTCTCCTTTTGAAAATAACACCTAAAAATTAGTTTTAAATAACCTGTCATTGTATTTTACCTTTTAAGATTATTGTTTTTATTAAAAACAATCTCAAAATATCCTGTTACTTAGCCTTCTAGGGCATTATTATCTCAAAACTCTATTTCAGACCTCAATAGTCTTAGGAAATATCATAAATACATGAAATAGGAAAAAATAAAAATAAAACCATGTGATTACACATTCCTAACATATAAAAAAACATATAAGATCATAATAATCATTATTTTATTCATATATGTTTATATTGATATAAAATACCCATATAGACTATGGCCAACCCTTTTTGAAAAACATACAAACTTAGATTTTATCATTGTATTGCTGTTTTCTTAGGCTCCTCTTTTACTTCTTCGAATCTTATCATATTTTAATTGACTTATTTTCTAATTTTGTTATTGTTTCTTAATCCTAAATTCCCTAAACTAAAACTCTTCTCTTTCCAAATTTAGGCATTCATTTTGACAACTCACATAATAATTAAATTTAAATATCCTTATTATTGACTAAAACATAATTCACACTCTAGAATGTGCCTTTAAAAATAAGTGACCCATATGAACCCCTTGATATATACCCAATAATTTTATAACATGGCAAAATACTCATGAACCCATAACATAATTTCAAAATTTCAAATTTGTCATTTTGGTAGGCAATTAAAAATCATGCCAAAATAGCATAAACCAATGGGAGATGAAGAATTGTAAGGATTAAAACATATAAACATGACATTTTTACCTTAAATGACACCTAATAATTTTTTTTATATGCTAACCTATAATTTACATTATCCTTTATGATGTTCCTAGATTATACTTCCTAAATGGAAAAAATTGAGCTCCAACTCAAATGAATATTTAATTTTTTTTCCTTTTCTTTAAGTTTTGTTATACTATCACACTTATTATTTTATTTATTAAATTCTTCTCTTTGTCCTAATAATCTCTTTTTTATTGAATTTGTATTCTATGTTCTTCTTTGTGGCTTTATCCTCTAAGATGAGGATGTCTTCTCTTGTAACTTATATATTCTTTACTTGATCTCATTAAAGATAATATTTATCTATTATTATAAGCCCCTAAACTATTAAACCTACACATACATAATTTAACAAAAAATTATATATAAAATATGGAGACCTTTGGGTCTTATCAATTGTCTCTTGTAACCACACTTATCCTTTCAACTTGCAATCTAATTTATCGACTATATTATCTTTTTATTCTTATTCACTTTCTATCCTTCCAAGAAGTACTTCAGTTGTCTCTTCATCATACTTCATTAATTATTTGTTTAGGTCATGCTCTAATGCTTCTATTTGAGCCTCTAATTTCTCTGCACTCATATAGACAAACAAGTCATTAAAATTAAAATCTTGTGTCCTTTCCATTAATACTTCTTCCTTCAAATACTCCATCAAGCCTTCAATGAGTCTTATCATCTTGTCTTCCTCTTCTACATCATATTTTCTCAACATTTCTCCATATTTTAGATCACATATGATAACTTTTTTCTTGTCTTAATAACTTCTCTTCTCTCTTCAATGCAGTTCTCATATTTTACCTATTCCTTCCCTTAATCTATAGCTTCATAATCAACTTCATTCTTTTTCTCAATATATATTCATACCATTGGATTTTCTCCCCTTGTGTGTTCTCTATCATGAGCTTCATCTCCTCTATATTTTGCTTTAAGAAATTAAATTTAATCTTCCACAACCAATCATTTCTTTCTTGTGTTCTTTCATATTCTTCTCCTTGTGGCATTATAACTCAGCTAAGCCATTCATCACTATTACTTTATCTTTCCTCACTTTCTTTATCAATCCTATTTCACCTTGCTTTAGGAAGTCTATTTCACCTTACTTTTGTCTCATCGTAGGTTCTATTCTCTTCTTGGTTTATTGACATGATTTCCAAGTATATTCCCCATTAGAACTAATTCTTCTTGAATCTTTTCTGTCTTATTTTCTTAGGGATTATTTTCTACTAAAAAATTATTAATTCTCTTCTTCTTCAAAATTAACTTACCATCTCTGATACCACCTAATTTGAGTAGGATCCTTAGACCTTTATAACTACACAACCAAACTGAAATTCAAAAGCTTATTTACTAGATCTATAGCCTTAACACCAAAGATTTTATAAAAATTCATCACATCATACAAGTATTGATAACTCCAAAACTTCACAAATAGCATTCCAATCTTAAATGACCCATTTCAAATATTTTCTTAACTTTGGTATATTCTTGACAAGGACAAGATTCTTTAAAACTAGCCCAAGACTAGTAAATAATGATAAGTACCATAAAATCACCTCAAAATGACTTGAAACTTGGTAAAAAGACCATTTAAACCAATTCCAAGTGCTTATAAAATTTCAACTAATTTCAAATGTGTAATCTCAAGATATTCAATTTTTTTATTATCTAATTTCAATCTTGGACTATAAAAATAATGTTGTGACCAAATTTTAATTATTTAACCTATATAAAAACATAATTTTTTAAAAATATTTTAATAATTCTTATTTGATCCTAAAAAACATGATCTTAATGTTTCATCAGGTTTGGAAAGATATTTTTAAGATATGAAAAATTTACTTCTCTAAACCCTAGCTAACAATTTTAGGATAACAATTTCTCCTTTTTCAAATAATTTCATTTACATAAAAAAAACATCCCTAAATAGATGAAATTATTATGAAACTACCCCTCGTTGTATACCTTTGACCATTATTACTTTCCTTAAAGAAATCTCTAAATATCCATTTTCTCAACCTTCTAAAATTGTATTATCTTAAAACTCTATTTCAAACCTCTAGAGTCTTAAAAAACATCACGAAGGGATGAAAAAAGATAAAAATAAAAATTAAATAATGTTATTACACATTCATAATAAATTTAAATGCATCAAATATCATAATAATACTTCTTTTCTTCATATATATTTCAACTGATTACAAGACCCTTTTAGACTATGATTAACCCTTTTACAATTTTTTTTTTAAAAATCTTTTATCCTTGTCTTGTTTCTTTGTTTGGATCATCCTCTACTAGATCATAGTTTATAATGTTTCAATTGACTTATTTTCTTACTTCATTCTTGTTTCATAATCCTAAATTGGTTCAATAAACCCTATCCTCTTTCTAAACATGGACATTCACTTTTACAACTCACATAATTAAGCCCTTAATTAAATTTAAACATGCTCATTATTCACAAAAACATAAGGAACACTATATAACTTGTATTTAAACCTCAGTGACCCTTATGAACCTTTTGATATATACCCGTGACATTTAAAACATGTTAAGACACTCGTAAACCCTTACAACAATGTCAAAGCTTTAAATTTCTCATTTTGGTGGGAAATTAGAAATCATACCAAAACTGCCAAAACCAAAGGATGATGAAGCATGCCAAGGATTAAAACACCTAAACATGATATTATAACCTTACTTGAAACCTAATAAACTAGTTTTTTTCATAAATAAAACTTGAATTGAAATTATCCTTTATGATGTTCATGCATTAAAAGATCATAATTAATGTTATTTATTAACCTTATAATAAAATTATTTTATCACATAAACCATGAAGATAATTGATTATATAAAAACAATTGCATCATAAATTTATAAAAATGTTACTTGCATGAAATGTCATTACTTTCCACCACCATTTTAAACTAACATGAGGAAACATTGAGGAAAGATTTTTATAATATTGAATATTTTGATTACCATATGTGCAATGGTCATTTTAATAATAAATATTTCAATCTCAATCATCTTATTTTGTATATTATTGAAAATAATGTTTTTGAGATAGACACTCCTAAAAATTAAATTAACTCAGAGAAAAATAAAAATGCTAAATTCAATAGTTTCAATTAACCATTCCCTAATCATTATACCAATATTAAAAACTCAACAATGTATCATATTTAAAATTATTATCCATCTCTTGAGACATATGAGCATCCATTAGATGGAATTATTGGTACATTTTTTTGAAACTACATAGTCACAACTCAAGATTATTTTTTATGATAGTGAAATATTAGATGTCAATTCTAATTTTTATGTTTTATGTATATGAGCATATATTGATCAATAAATCATAAATTTTTTTTCCTAGTTGGTAATGTATCAATTGAGAATGCATTCAGAATGACATGAGTTGATTAATTTGGGTACACAAAACATGATATAAAATAAACGTCTAAAAGTATAAATTCATTTAATGGGAAATAAAAAACTACTTTTTGACACATTATGTTGCCTCTTAAAGTTGGCCCTACTACTATACTATCTATTCATTTTAATGTTCTACAACAAAATTAGGTTTCTAATATGATATTGGGATGTTTTTAATTGTAAAATATCACTATCAGACCTTATAAAGTACATATATGCCTAAATTACATTCATTGCAATAGATTTGTTATAATTTTATGAATTAGGTATGAGTACCCTCTATAATCTATTCTACCTCCACCACCCTATCCACGAGTACATTTAATTTCTGCATCAATGCAAGAATAAACCATATAATTAGATGTTTTGCCTAGATGAAATATTTATATTCAAAAATTTTGTAGAAAGGTAAAAGGCCCAATAATCAACTAGTGAAAAATAAATTTTAATGGAAAAATGTGTCTAATTTTCAACAAACATAATCATATGCAACATATTCAAAATTGGTGATATATAGATCAACATATTCCTAAAAAGGAAAAAGAATTTGCACAATCATCTACAAGTCCTAATTATATTTCAAATAATTCTACATATTTGAGAGCTACTTATCCTACATATCATTACATATATATATATATATATATATATATATATATATATATATATATATATATATATATATATATATAGTTTTCATACAACATGACACATTTTTTGATTCTAATGCATGTACTTCTAACGCATTTTATTCAATTAAGGTAATTCATTTATCAATTGTCACATATTTTTATGATTCTCATATTGATGGGACCATTAGTTAGGTTATTGCATTGGAAAATATTCTAAATTTAAAAAATATTTATTTAATTCAAAAAATAAAAGAAATCAGATTATACATATCTTCATGACTATTGCATAGTGTTCTTCTATTTACTTTCACACTTGATCATTTTTTTCTAGTCAATTAGATATTATCTATATTTTTGGCCTCTTGTCTATTCCTTTTCACTTTATAGATCTAAAAAGTTCAATAGAATGATCTTTTTTACATACTCAAACATTTATCCATCTATTTTCATAATCTATATTAATCAAATGCCATTTTCTATCAAGGACATAATTGAGTAGTTATAGACATAAAAAATTACCATTATAATTCTCAACTATTTGATCATGCCCCATGTTAATTTATACCTAGAAATCACAATCTAAAAACACAAAGCCTTAATATTTCCATTTTTAGATATTTTACTAAGTTTCAATAATAAAATCACTATCTATTGAGGGAATTTTTTTTCTATGTAGTATTTCATTAGTCCATTATACATATTTATATAAGCTTATAATTGATTATATAAGTAAATTAGAATCAATCCTATAAATACACTTTTTGTCCTTTACATACTTTTCAAGGTTACAATTCATATGCACTAGTGTGATATTACTCATACTTGACCATGCATTCATTTCTATTGAATGCTTTGCATAGACACATGTGATGTATTATTAAAATAGTTCTCCATTCTACTTTAAACACCTGATTATGATTAGATGTTATTGTTTATAGTTTAAAAATGCAAAAAGGTACATTTTTTTTGAATATTACAAAAATACAAAAACAGTTATTTTGTTTTCTAAAAATACAAAATATGTACCTGAACATGATTATACATACACTTAACATGATTTTGATATGTTATTTATGTCATGATTGTTACATAACATAATAATTTTTCACACGTATTTCATCAGTATTCATGAGTGTCATGTAAAGCATAAAAGTGGGTTAGTGCACAAAATTGGGGGGTAAAAATGTGCCTACCCATGAACATTTTTTTCGTAAAAGTGATAAACTTAAACTTTTATAGATAATTTAAGATGACTACACTCAAAATTTAAGGATTGTATAAAAACACGAAATGTAGCATTTTATGTCTAGTTTCCAAAACAATATTTTTCTAAAATATGGTTAAGTATAACTAGGTCAAACATCTAAAATTTGAATAAGAACACCTATTTTTTATGAAAATAAAGTATATATCCTACCATGCGACCCATAATCTTTTGACTATCATTTAACAATGCTTAAAACATTTGGTAAAACTCTAAATAAGATCATCTAGTTTGCAACTTATATTTTTTATAAGTTTTTGATGATAATTTTTATAATTGATTTTAGAAGTAATTATATCCTAAAAACTAAAAAACACATGGATAGTTGGCCATGTTACACCCTTAACTACCTCAGAAAAAAAACTAGTTCTATTTTATGCATGTATAATTAGCCCTGTTTTGTAACCGTTTATTTTTTAAAATTTGCATCAATGGGAAAAAATATACACAAGCATATGAAGACATGCATATTTAATAAATTTATTAGCTTAAAAATTAGGAAATATAACATGTACACATTCTTATGACATTACACTAAAAAGTAGGAAATATCTGCTGGAAGGGTTGTCCACTTTTCTTCCTACAATGTGAAATTAATGCGTATGCACTATAACACATGCATGTTATTTTCACATTCCAATAAAAAAACATCCAAGATATATTATAAGGGGCATATGGTTTACTTGAAAAGGTCAAATATAAAAGTAACAATATAAATGTAAAATTATGCATTAAATTTATCATAGTAAGTATAATAAAGTAGGTTCACTACACATATAATAGAGTTGGTCTCACAACTACATGCCTTATGATATTGATGATAGTTTTTCAAAATCCAATCTGGTCAGTACTTAGCCATTTTTAGGATCTTATTATTGAACCTAGGGATTTTATGGCATAAATTTTGTAATTGTCCATTTTTGGTATTTACATTAAGTAATTTTCTAGGCTTTTGTGCCTTCCAAATTATTTTTTGGCATTTTTAATAGTCTTAGGTTTGTCAAAATTGAAGTGTAAAAACTATACACTTTGAATTCAAGTCAAAGTGGTGTGATTTTGCTAGCATAGATCACATTAATGACTTATGTACATAAAACAACTTGTAATCACATAAAAGTGGTATTTGAGTTCTAAGAGTGATAATTGAGATAACCTATTCCTATCTTACCCATAGAACTATCCTAGAGGCTATCATCACACTTGTATAACATTTGTGTTAACCACAAGCATTCTTAGTTATATTAAATATAGTCTTATACCCTCATTTTCTGATCTTGGCTCTTCATGCCAAATAGTCTACCAACTAGACATTAATGCCACATTAAAGGAAATAGAGCCATATGACATTAATGTGTTCAAAATGGTGATACTGTCCTTTATCCTATCTTTTTTGAATGGATATATTTTCAAAATTAAAACATTCATAAGGTTGGCCTAAGTATCTTTTATTATTCACACAAGCTATAAAATGCTAAAGATACATGAATTTTATAACTTTAGCCACTAGATGGAGATTAAATGTAAAATACCTATTAAAAATGAAATAATTTGAGAAAAATCAAGGTTATTAATCTGTATTCTACCCTAATTCTACATACTATCATCTACAACTTCCCTAAGCTTAGATTTCCAATCTCAAGCACACTTAAGGCATTCAAGAGCACTATCATTCTGGTAACACTTGAAGTTGTACCAATACATAGGAGGGGATAAATACATCAAGCTTGATCCCTTCTTAGAGTATTGGTATGTTGGAAACTCTCTTCATAGTATAGTGTTAAGGATGTCCATCCTATCCTACTAATAAGCACATTATTTAGCTCATGCCTTATTTATAAGGAGGATTAGGTTTTAAATCATAAATAAACTATTATAGGCACAATACCTAATTTTAGTCTTCATGTGCAAATGAATAAAATCTAGAAACACATGCACATGTGCACCCATAAGTTTAGACAAGTCTTGCATAGAGGACACTAATGCCATTTTCAAGACACTAGAGCTACATGATGTTAGTGTTTAAATGTGGTGCTACTATCTAGGAGGGTTTCAGATGTAGGGATCTAGTTGGTGACACTCAGACCTATTCATATCTCAATTTTTAGAACTTATATCTTTTGTACTAGGTGTTTTTTAGATAAGCCTTTATTCAAATATATTTATTACTATTTTAAAAAAGTCAAAGCTAGTCAAAATATGTAAAAAATTAATGGTTATTTTATGCATATTACTCCATTGATTTAGACTACTCATCCTTTTAATTAGAAATAGGATTTACACTTTTTAAGTACTTAGAAAGTTCAAACATTTGGTGCACCAACTTAATTAGAAGATTTATCTAAAACCTAACTCTATATAACCCTACAGTTTACATTTCTATAAATTCAATTTTAGATTCATACTTTTTGATTTTATTTGATCTAATAATAATTATGATAGAGGATGTGTATCTTTTTTTTATTTCAAAGATTAATATTTTCATTTGCATGCTTGTTTAATTTAATTTGGAGTGAACTCAGAAAAGACATAAACACATGTATAGATGATGCTTTATATCAATTACAATATATGTCATATCGTATAGCATGTTATTTTCATCCTATATAGAATTACATTAACTAGTAAACCCTTACACCTAGAGGATTTAGCATATAATCTAACAACTATTTTTCAAGTTTTAATGTCATTTATTATGCACTTGAAAGAATATCCTTCTCTTCCTCATCTCCATGAGGGTGATAGCTACTTTCCCTCTAGCTAGGTCCATGTTATCATGCCTCCACAAGATAAAGAAAATTATACCAATATCACTAATCCCCATACTTAGTTTATTCAAACCTATTCCTTATAGGGAGTGTGCCTACATGTTTAATTAATAAAAATTATAGTTTGCACTTGTGAGACTCTACATGATCAAATTATCAGTATCGATAAGATAATTGTAGGTTTATAAAATCAGAATCAACTATTACATGAAAAGATTACAACATTAGAAAATTAGTTTAAAATACGAAGGCCTCTAGGGCACAATATTTTAAATCATGTATATGCATCTTAACCTAGTCAATTTTTTTTAAACAATGTTACATATCCAAATCATAAATCACAATAGAGTACATCTACAACTAGTGATTCAAAAAGAATTTAAGGATCAAATAAGAGTTAAAGTGAGGTACTAAGGTAAATGATTAGAGATAAGTTTATCAGCCTACCTCCTCTATATCAAATGAGGAGATCTAGATATTTTTGTGTAATCATAGAATGCATGGGCACCACACTGATTCATGTCTAGCATTGAAAAGGAAAATAAAATAGATAATCTATACATATGAATCACATATTGACACATCATCCAAAAAAACATATAATGAAACATATAACAATTAAGAAAGGGTCAAATTCAATAAAAGTACATAAATAACTACCAAAGCATAACTTAGAACAATAAAATCTTCAAATATCACAATCAAAACAAAAAATAGTACAACAATCACATATATAAAAATAAAAATATGTAAATCTACCTCTCTAAAATGAGGGTCAACTTTTAAAATGATATGATTTTAGTCACAAATATCTACAATAGTTTGATTATCATGGTTAAGGTTTGGTTAAGTAAGCCCAAGGCATCAATACTCCTATTCTAATAGTTGATAATGTTGGTTAACAAGGTTTGGGATTTATTAAACCTTGTAAATCATTCAAAGATACAATTTATCAAGTTAAAACATCTAGATGCATAATAAATTTTACAAAAAGAGCAATAACTTTAGTTTTAAAGTCAAAATAATTTTATGTCAAAAAGCATTATCACAAGAGGCTTTCTAAAAAAATTCATCCACAACACCATCTGCCTATAATAAGCATAGTTTCAAAGGGAAAAATTCAAATCACAATTTAGAAATTTCAACTCCATATTATGTGTAAATTCCATAGAGCATTCCAGGTTATTATGATTTTGTTGATGAATAATACTCGAATTCCTACTGCAACAACATTCAATTACATCATAGCATTCCCACTACATGAGAGATTACTATTCCTTTTTTTGACACAATCTAGAGTGATAGTGAGTCTCCCATGAGACTCATCAGTTAGTATGGTTACTAACCTCTTGTACATACTTTCCTTCTCTATTGATTGTTGTACATAGTTCATTTTCATTTTCTTATACATAGCTTATATCCAAAAAATACAAAAATAATATAACATGTCAAAAACATTAAAAAATTCAAATAAATTACTCAAAAAACCACAAAATTTATAGATTGTATGAATTAATATGTTTACATTTCTTATGTTTACTAGACTACATAGTCTATCTATCTTATTATAGTTAGTTTTATGCTTCACTTGTTCTTGTTGAGTATATATGGATTGCTTATAGGACTCAGGTCCACTATATTGATCCAAAATTGTTATCATCTATCTATTGAGGGCATTTACACCAATCCATGGTTATTAATTTGACACATTCATCTACTTGGGGGCATCTTATACATAGTTTCTATTATTAGGTTATATTGTTATATTCTATACATTGTATTTTTTACATCGTTATACATTGATATTGATCATTGATAATCATAATATTTTTTTTTTCCAATAATTACTAATTTAGATTTAGCATATGTACATCCTCACTCTTACACATTTTTTTACTAAATTCATCCATGCTTTCATTTCTATCTTCATAGTTTAGATTTGATTGTATTTTAATGCTTCTTTTATTCAAGGGCATTTAAATATGCCATTATTATTTGGCTCTATGCCACTTCAATTTATAATATGTATACCTTGGACATGTGCCCATGCCTCTTGTGTGTACTTTCTTGATTTTTTTATGCATACATTTGAACATGTCCTTCTATGTGGCTATAAGCCAAATTGATATTTACTTGCATATGTGAAAATTTGAAAATCTCTTTATATGTCTTTTCTTATATTTAGTGACATGTGCCCATGTCCTTTGTATTGTGTCCCCTTGGCCTACCTTGGGTTCCTCATGTGTTTTGTATGTATACTATCTTGTATAACTATGACATTTGTATTTTCTTGTTACACACATCAGTTTTTAATGCTATGAGGGACCTCATGTATCTACCCTTTCTATTTGGGTGTCATGATGGAGATCATGCCCCATCCACTAGGTAATTACTCATTTATACTCAAATTTGCTATTATATACATTAAATACATCTAGTTTTACACTCTTATGTAATAATAGACATGAAAAACATCTTACATTACATACTTATGCTTAGATTCTATTTTATTATAATGTTATGTTTACACATTATATGGGATTATCACTCAGTTATCATATATGCCCTGGCTAACACACATTGTTAGATCTATTTATTTTGATGATAGTTATTTTATAGATTTAACAACTAACCTCAAAAGAAGGGGAATTTATGTGTTTTTCATAGAGATTAGGATACTATATTTCATTCATAGAACATTTCACTGCACATAGTATTTGTTTCAAAAAATAAGACAAGGTAAACATAAAGGGAAAATAGTGACTCAAAAATCAATACATCGACACAAATTTTAGACCACATAGTCATTAGTGACAAAATAGGGACACTAGCACCACATAGAACTACTGTCTAAGATGTGGCATTATTATTTAGTATCCCTAGTTTTAGGATAATTTAGATTATCCATAATAATAGACTAGGTATAGTGTAGGTTTTACATAGATCTAGTTATAAGTTTGACATTTATGTATCTACTACACATGGGTGGGAAATGATGGAATAAAAACTATATTGAGTTGTTGATCCACCCATACATGATGATTGAGAAAGTTATCAATTCAATCCATGTTATTCAATTATTTGGTCACTACATACATGCACACACATCTTGTCACTAGGTTCTTATATTGGTTCATGTACCTAATGAGGTGTATTCACTATATTATTTTTTCTCATCTCTTTACTTAGTTTTACTCAATTAATTATTTATTTTGCATAGTCTATTGATTTTGATATCTCTTAAGTAATAATTAATTTATGCACATCTCATTTTTAGGTCATGCTTTGGATCATGATTCACATGCGAAAATGTAGATTCACATACTCAGACTAAACTTCACTTCATAGGAAAGTCTAGGTACACATATTTTTCCTTTATAATAGTCATTTTTCTTTGCTACATTTTTTTATCATAAATAGGTGTAAAATGTAATCACTTAAAAGTGGCATTTGAATGCTAAGAGTGTTACTTGAGACAAACTATTCATATCCTAACCATAGACCTATTTTAAAGCCTATTATCAAAATTTTATAGCCTTTATGCAGATCACATGCATCTCTAGTCAGCTTAAACATAGTCTCAAACCCTCACTCCCTGATCTTGGCCCTTTTTTACCAATAGTCTACTAATTGGACATTAGCACCATATTAAATAACTATAGCCACATGGATTTAGTTCCCCCAAAATGGTTATGATGTGATTTACCCTATCTTTACCAAATAGATATATTTTCAAAATCAAAACCCTCCTAGGGTCAGTCCAAACATATTTTATTGTTTGCACAAGCTACAAAACACTATAAATACATGAATTTTATATCTATTTACACTAGATGGAAATTATATGAAATATATATATATATATATATAAACATGGAATAGGTTGAGAAAAATATAGGTTATTAATAGTTAATCTAACCTACTTATACATACTACCATCTACAACTGAGTTGAGCTCATATTTTTTATATATTCAATCTCAAGCACACTAAAGGCAATCAATACCACTACCATTCAATCATAAATTGACCTTGAACCAACACTTAGGTGTGAAGAACTACATTGGACTTGATCTCTACTCAAATTATTCATAGATAGTCAACTCTGTTCATAGCAGGGTGTTGAGGATATCTAACTATCCTACTAACAAACACACTTTTTAGATCATGCCTTAATTACAAGGAATATTAATGTTTGAATCATAAATTAACTATTATAGTCATATTATAGAGTTTTGGACTTCATGCATGATATAAGAAAACCAAATAACATAGGTACAGGTGCCCCCAAAAGTTTGTAGTAGTTATGCATAAAGGACACTAGTGCCATTTTCAAGACACTAAAGCCACATGGCCATACAATCCAAATGTTGAATTAATATCATAGAGAGGTTATGAAATAGGGATATAGTTAATGGCACTTAGAGCTATTTATATTTTATTTTTTAGCACTTAGTTAATCTTTATAAGGCATTTTCTAGATAAGTCTTTATTTTGCATGTATTTATTACTATATTTAGAAAGTCAAAGGTAGTGAAAATGTGTAACAAATCAATGGTTATTTATGGATATAATTTCAATAATTTAGAATACTCATCTATTTAATTAAATAGAGGATTTATATTAGTAAAACCCTAAATGGTTAAAATAGAACCACTTTTTATCAAATTCACTTGCTCATCATCCCTCCATCATCCTTAATCACATTCTCCATGTCACTCATCATCCCTAATAGCTCTATCCTTGTCCCTCATCATCTATAATCAATCCCTCATTAACCATCACTATCCCTCATCATATGTAATCACTCTCTGATCATCCTTAATCACTCCCTCATTAATGATCACACTCCATCACTATCCCTAATCTCTACTTCATCCTCCCTCATCCTCCCTAATCACTCCCTCCTCATCCCTAATAATTCCTAATCACTCCCTCATCATACCTCATCATCATAAATAACTAATTCATTGACTTTTGACATCTCTAGTCATCCATAATCACTCCCTCATCATCACTAATCACTCCCTCATAGACCCTCACTGTCCCTCATCATCCCTAATCCCTCCTCCATAATAACTTACTATCCCTATTCAGTCCCCCCTTATCCCTCATAATCCTTAATATCTCCCTCTTTTTACTCATTTACCCTCACCATTCCTTATAAGTATCAATGTCAATATATAGTAAATTTTTAGTTTTTTTGCCTTCCAAATTATTTGTTCATACTTCTAAGAGTCCTTGGTTTGTCAAAATTTAAGTTTACAAACCACTTACTTTGAAATAAAGCTAAATTTATTTGAATGAGGTAGAATACATCACATTGATGAATTATTCACATCAAATGACCACTCTATGCTAATATAACTTTCTCATTATCCCTCCCTCATCATACCTAATCACTCTTTCCTTGTTATCCATTGCACTGAATCACTCCTTAATTTACCCTCACATTCAATTATCATGTCTAATCACCCCTTCATCATCCCTAATCACTTTATAATTGACCCTCACCATCCCTTATCATCCTTTATCACTCCATCATCCATAATCATCCTTAATCCTTCCCTTCTCATCCCTAATAATCCCTAATCACTCCATCATCATCCCTAATCACACTTTAATTGATCATAGCCATCAGTCACCATCTCAAATAACTCTTTCATTAGCCTTAATCAATCCCTCTTTGATTGTCACCATCCCTCACCATCCATAATCAATCATTAATCATATTTTATCATCCCTAATCAATCCACCCTCATCGCTCATAATCTTTAATGACTCCCTTATCATCTTAATTGATCATAACCATCCCTCATATAAATCAAGGTAACTATATAATCATTTTTAGTTTTTTATGGCTTTTAGATTGGTTATAGACATAACTAAGATTTATAGGTTTATCAAAATTGTAGTTTAGAAAACACTCACTTTTAAATCAAGATAAAGTGGTGTGATTGAGGTAATATAGGTCAAATTTATGACATGTGCACATCAAATGACTACTTAGTGTTAATTTCACCTTCTCATCATTCCTCCCTCATCCTTA
Source organism: Torreya grandis (assembly GCA_037957365.1). Classification (NCBI taxonomy): domain Eukaryota; kingdom Viridiplantae; phylum Streptophyta; class Pinopsida; order Cupressales; family Taxaceae; genus Torreya; species Torreya grandis. The sequence continues at coordinate 699,343 of JARHVA010006830.1, forward strand.
ATCACTTATTCCCTATCCCTCATCACCCCTAATAACTCTATCTTCATTAATTATTGTCCTTAAATAGTCCTTTATTAACCCTCATCTTATTTAATCACTCTCTCATTTAATGTAACTATCCCTCATCATCCTTAATCAATCCATCATCCATCCTCATCCATAATCACTCTTTCATCCTTAATAATACCTAATCACTCCCTCTTCATCCCTCCTCATCCTAATCAATCCCTCATTGATCCTCACCTTCCCTAACCACTCCCTCATCATTCCTAATCACTCCCTCATTTATCCTCACCTTAATTCATTATCCCTAATCATATCTCATCATACCTAATTATTACCCCTTAATCCCTCATAATGAATAATCATTCCTTCCTCATCCTCATTGACCCTCATCATCCCTCATCACCACTAATCACTCCCTTATTGACCTTAAACATTCATCATCATCCCTAATTATTCTTACATCATCATAAAACATACCTATAAACTGCTTCCTCATTCCTCTTTATCCATAATTACTCCTTCCAATACCTTGATTGTGGGTTCAGTGCTTTCCCACTTGTGCCCAATTGGATTATCTTCTAATTTAAACTTCTTCTGACTCAAATTAGGGCAAAGAAAACTCTTCTTTCATCCATCTCATTTAAATAAAATAAGAAAAATAAAAATATCATGTGATTATGTGGTGGTATTAAAATATATGTATGTGTGTGTGTGTGTGTGTGTGTGTGTGTGTGTGTGTGTGTGTAGAAATCCATGCCCAAACTATGGATATAGTGTTTATCCATATCCACAAGATAGAATAAATAGGTAGGAAAGTGAGCAAAGGTTGATATTAAATTATATGAATTACATATATATTGGGATTTGGGAATCTAAGACACTCCTTATTATAAATTATGTTTATTATTAGTTCCCTTATAGGATAAAAGTGATACAAAAAGACCATATACACTAATGATAATGTTAACTACAAACAATGGGTGTATCACACTACTACAATCCATACATAGTCAAGTCCATTCAATGAGCAGTTAAAACCAACCATTTTATTAATAAGGTTAGAATTGACCATCACATTATAATAAATTAAACCCAACTATTATATAATAGGTTAATAATTAACCATCACATCATGTTTCCCACACTTGTATTTCATTTAATTATATATCACATTGTTGATGTCAACATACCCCCATTTCTAAAAAATGGGAACCCTTGTGATAAATTGTGCAAATTTCTACATTCAAATTTAAAATTCACTTGATCAAAGTGTCAATATCATGTTTGAACATATTATTTATTTGAGGATCATTCACGCCTAGTTTGGTTGGCACATTTTTTTAGGATTCTAGTTTAATGTTGTCTAAATTTGCTAATATATTGGATCTCTGTGTTTCACAGGTTGTAGGATTAATGGAGCTCCCCTTGAATATAATATGTTTGGGTTTCTTGAATTTATGTTACTTTGGTCTTTTACTAGACTTTGGTTTGTTGAAAATCAAATAAAATCCATGTTTAATATTCTTGAAACACTTGTTCCAATTTTCCTAGCGTAGGACCTTTGATTTAAATTCAAATTTGGTAGGAACAATTTATGTAGGAACACTTTAAATATTCCATGGACTTAGTTTAATTTTTACATTAAGGTTTAGTCATGTTTTTCAACATGGAAAAACCTTAGTCTAAAATTCATACTTAATCCCTTTTATATCTCGTGGCCCTTGGTCCCATTTATCTACTAGATTAGTCTCAATAACACATGGTCCTTTTGTTATACACTTAGATTTAAATCTTGATGATAAAGTTTTGATTCATGTTTATTAACAAAAATAAAAAAACCTTAGTCTTAATACTTTACCCTAAGTTCCATGTAATTCCCAAGAATGACTTAAACATTATGTTTGTCAGCAAGATCAATGACCCACATTTACTCGAGTGAGGATAATATAATGGTGTGAGATGGGGTTAATAAGTCAAATATTTTGATAAATAATGCATGTTTACCCTGAAAAAGATCAAATGATGCAATAAAAATATTAAAAACTAACACATGGTCCTCTTTATTATGTTTCAAACTAAGGCTAAAACTTTATGCCAAGTCTTTTATAATTCATGAGGTCACTGTAATATGTTTTAAACTTAACTTAAGACTTTATCTTAAATTGTTATTCATATTTATTAAATACAAATAAAAACCTTGGTCAAAGACTTTCATTTAAGTTCTATATTATTCCCAAGATCTAATTTAAATATATTTGTTGTCCATAGGATCAATGATCTGTGTTTGCTTGCATGAGAGAGATCTAATGGGGTGTATTAATTCAAGATTTAAATGAAGCTCTAGGACAAGTGAGGTGGTGATAGGTATCACCATTTCATTAAAATAATATTGTGTAGCCAATGGTAATTGATCTCCCAAATTAATATCCAATGACATGCATTTGACCAGATAAAGATGATCTAATAGTGTGAGATCAGCGTGGAATTTTCAACATAGCTCAGAGCAAACATGGTAATGACAGATGTCATAATTAAAAAAAACATAGTAGAGGAAGCCAATGGTGTTTAACTCTTGGGATCAAGATCAATGAACCATGTTTATTTGTGCATGTAAATCTAATGGTGTGAGCCAAAATGGACTTTTAAAAGGGCTCAAAACCAATATAGAAGTGATATGTGTCCTAATACAACAAACAATCATATTTCAAAGATTAATGAGTAGAATGTTATGATGATGCCATATAGGTAAAAAATTGACTAAATTAAGGATCTTTTAGACCCAATAGGATGAAAAGGTATAAATAGATAAATATGAATACAATATAAGTCATGAAGCTTGTAATTTGAGCATATTGACACCATTAAAGCTCCTTGTGAACCTATTTGAATGCCAAAGAAGCCCTAAAAGCATACATAACCCCTAATTTCTTCTTGTATACAATGTGATTGAGATGAGGAAAAGTAGTTTGTATTTTGTGCAAATATAATTTGATTTAGAGTTGAACTATAGTCATTAGTGAGTAATTTGATAGAATTTACAGTAATGGTACCCCAAAAGAGTGTTTTTAAGGAAAATGTCATAGAGCATACCCAAACAAAGGAAAAGTAGTTATAGGTAACCCTCAAATACCTATAGAAATAGAATAATAATTTTTAAGAACAAACCATCTTGTCAATTATAGAAACCATTATCAAACAATTTGAGACCACCATGGATGATTTGTTCAGCTTCATAAAGATCATAAGATCCAAATAATATTCAACAAATAAGCATAAAACTTCAACTATAGGCTTGGTCATCCAATGGAAAGATTCTAAGAATAAGGTAAAGGACTTGATCAATTTCCTCAAAGATGATCAAATGCATGGTTTCAAAATAGTAAGCATATCTCAGCTAAGCATGGTTATGACTATATTTGTAGACAAGATCAAGGATGTAACCAAATGGTGCTAGGAGATGAGAGATCTTTTAGATGATCTAAAATAACTAGAAGATAGAGTATTACATGCATAAGGAATCTCAGCCAAGGATTCTACTACACTCGGTCCATCTATTATAATTAAAGATAATGAGTTTAAGCTAAGAGCTTCCAATTTATGTAAGGGGTTAGAAACCAAAGCATATGTACGATTATTGCTGATAATAATAGGATCATGAATATGATTCTAACTACAAAGAAAAATATTAATGAAGTTAGAAACAACAAAGAGGCATTAATAAAGGTAGATAATGACCATAAGAGATTATCAGGTCAAATGATGGATCTCTTCATGAAACAAATTGTTGACCTTGAGCTAATTAAGGAACAACATTATAGAATAAAAATTCCAATGGAAAAATAAAAGACTACAACAAAAGGTCTCAAAGTTAGTTAGGTTAGGAATATTTTATTTGTAACTTAACATATATAATATTTTGAAAAGAGAATATTATTTTTGTAAAGGCATGTTTAATTTGTAAAACACAATGCTTTTAGGTTAGTATATTAGGAAGTGTCTAGACCATTCTATAAAGTTATAAGGGACAACTATTCAAGACACATGTACTATTTTAATTTGGCATGACTAGCCAACATACCTCCTTAAAACTTTGTATATGGGGTATTGTCAATTATAAAAAGGGTAAGGAGTTCTTAAAGACAAGATTAATTTGTAAACTTTTAGAAATTTATATAACCAAGGAATTCTACAAAGTTTATCAAAATTATCTTGTGTCTTTTGTTATCATGGCTTCTCTCTCACTCATTTTAATGAATTATTGTATGTAGATTTGAATGCATAACTGTTAAATTTTTACAATGCTAGGTTAATTGGAATATCTTAGGTTCATTTCATTTTTTTAATGTTCTTGCATTTGGGTTAATGTTTTTTTCTTACAAGGGTAAATATTTGAAGTGAACTTGGTTCTTATTCGCATTATTTCCCACATTCCTTGGATTTTTGCCTAATTTTTTATAGGATTTAAGATTACACTACTTATTTTCATACGTTGGTTAAGTGCATGCTTGGATGATAATTGAATTAATTTATATGTTTGAAATGAAGATCAACAACATTTATTCTCTACCCTACCCTTCCTTTCACTCCTTTTTTACTAGATGACTCTAGCTTAATTTTCACTATAAATATCCATCTTAGATTGATCTTTAGATTATTTCTTGATCATAATTTACCATTATTAGCATAGAGTAATTCATATTTTGAATAGATTAACTATTTGGCCATGGTGGCTCCTAACCACCAAACATTATAAATATTGTGAAACGGTCCACTTGCTTTGCCTTATCACAACCTACAACTGATGCACTAATTCTTAGAATTATAAAATGCAAATTTTTATATAACAATTTGGGTACCTTTGAGACATATTAGGGCTTCAATAGAAGGATCTTTATTGGTACTAGAAGGAGGGCCTTTAGTTAGATCTTTGTGAATTTGTAGAATCTTTGCTAAATTTGGTGTATTTTGATCAAAGATCAGTGCATTATTTGAATATATATGTTATTTTGAGCATAACTGTGTAATGATCATTGATATTTATGGTTTTAGACCAGTATTTAGGCTCCCTTTAGCAAAATATTGATATTATTTGAATATCCATTGATATTCATGAAAAGGTAGCTCAAAATTTGTGTATGTCCTACATTTAAAGTTAGTAATAGTAATTTTTTTCAAATATTGATTGATTTTTCATGTACATAGAGCTATTCAAGATTAGAGGTGTAAATATCAATCTCATTCATTAATTTAGATGTATCGTTGAGCTTATTTAGTTAAAGATAATCATGTTTTACATGTATTTATGCAAAATTGGCTTAACGTACACAATTAATCATTGTTCTTTGTAAAGATGTTTTTGATGCATCATATTTTTAACAAGTTTAAAAGTAAATAAGATAGAATTTCTAAAAAATTAGAGACAAGAGTTCCTCCTCTCACTCTAAAAATTCATATAAATTTAGGTCAAACGAGGTACGTAAAAATTCTCAAGGTCCCGACCTACTTCACCAATTCAAAGAGCCCATGTGTTTAAGGTATGGCTTGGCTAGGTGGTTCTTTAATCAACATGCTAGGTATAATACATGATCTTCTAGTAAATCCTCAAAGGTATTTGCCTTATTTTACTCCTAATGGTGTTTTCATAGTTGAAGAATATGTTAAAAGCTTTAATGTTGATTTAAGACTCTTAAATATTGTTGATAAAGATGTAGCATGTAGCATATAGATGTTTTAAAGATGTTGCATATGAATGGTTGCTTAACCTTACAAATAATTATATAGCTAGCTAGGATGATTTTAGTAAACAAATTATTAATAAATTTGGTAAAATCATTTGTCCATGCATTCTGTATCAACAATTCATCACTGTTAAGAGATATTCCAATGAGACCATTATATATTTTAATGATAGATTCTAGAAAATGTTTAGTAGAACCATATCCCCTTATAGACCTAATGAGGCTTTAGCCTTAGAGATTTACAAATATGATTTGGATCCCATAAATTTTATGTTTCTTAAAAGGTCTATTGGAGTCATAAACACCTTAGCATTGGATTATGTTGAAGCTATAATAATCAATGATCAAATGTAATATCAAGGTTATCTTACATATGATATCGCAAATGTCAGCCCCAATTTCCCATAACTAAATATCATTCTTAATGATAATCAAATTTTTTCCACCATTACTTAGATATTAGTCTTGAGCCAATTACCTTTTAGTCATCCATATCCTGGCCAAAACCTAAGGATCCTAAATGGCATTTCTAGTGGACTTCAGCCATAAAATCATAGAACCCTAGTGCAGATAGCTAATAGTAATATCGCAGTTCATAACCCTGAGCTACCCAAAAACTAAAATGACTTAATATTAAAAATGGTTCAAAAAATGAGCATTAACTTTCTTCAAATTCAAAATTAAGTAGGAAATACAAGAGAAGATTCTAACAGGTTTAATAAACCTTTAAATAGGTTTCATGATAATAGTGGTAATGGGTCATCTAAAAATGTAAATAAAATGAATCTTTGTGATATAGATCTACCTAATAATTTCAATGTCTTTGAATCACATCAAAATCAAAAGGATACATCTAAGCTTGTGTTTAATCAAGATAATGTTGCATGGATATTTGGATTTACAAGCACATCTAAATCTTTCATGGAACATGCTTTTGATTTTCCCTTCAAAGAATGAAGTGAACATGAAAATTATCTATAAGAAGGAATAACCATTCAAGATGATCAACCCCATGAGCAAGATTAGATACAATCTAAACTCTTTTTAGAAGATAGTTGTGAGGATAATTCATATGAGGATATTGTTGAAATTGAGGATACCCCTAAAGAAGCTGACCAGTGGCAACATTTATACCAATATTTTTTGAAATAAATTGAGGTATTCCAAGAAGGAAATGATATTATGGAGATCCCAAATCCATATGAGGTGAGAATTGATTGGATAGAAGAGACACCATTCTACATAGAAAATGAAGATGAAGCAAGTGAAATAGATCATGAATTTTCATATGAATTTATCAAAAGGTTAGGAACATGAGATCAACCTGTTTCTAATGGTAAGATCTCATATGAGTTTCACTTAGCTGATTAGGATGAAGAGGCCTCTTGGGATGATTTATAAGGCTTTTGTGCAAGGATTGATAGTTCATTTCCACCTAAAGAACCTAATGAAGACATCAGTATAAGAATGCTAGTTGAGCTAACATTATTGAGTGCAGATGACATAAACAAATATTAGTTTATGGATGAAGTAGAATTATTATCTTTGATGCAAGAAAGAAGAATTTGGGAGGAAGATGACTAGGTTTTAGATCCATATCTTGAATCCATATACTTGAAAATGGAGTTGGGAAACCAAAATGCATCATTTAGAAGACACAATCATACAAGGGATTCTATCAAAAATAGCATGCCATTGAATGGAAAAAATCATGTTTCAAGGTTCTATAATAAACTAAATAACTCTCCATTTGATCCTAAAGGTAGGTTGTTTATAGATTTAGTGTAGGGTTTTATATTAATTTATTTCTTATTCTTTACTTCCTATCCCTTGTTTTTATATAGTGCTTGTAAATATTTATTTCATTTTTCTTTCTTTGTTCCTTGCTTTTAATAAGCATTTTCAAGAGAGTCCTCAAATTAAGTGTTATCTAGTTTCTCAAGAAACTCTACAATTTAGGAATGCAGGTATGAACTTTAGATAATGGTTGACCATGGCTTTGAAATGTGAGTTTGATGTTTTAATTTTGGGAAGACTAGTAAAGACTAATGAATAGGATAATTTTTACCTAAAATTTTAAGCCTTATTTTGAACTAAACTTGATTTTGATAAGGGTTATACGTGTAGGGTGAAGGCTTGAATTATTGGAACATAGTCACACTTGCAATTAATAAACATTATTGCCTATACCAAAGTTTGGAACTAAGTATGATTATTTGATGATCAAAAACTTGATCCAATCCATAAACCTAGCTAACCTAGTTCCCAACCTTTGATAAAAATCTAAAAATGATCTAAAAAATACAAAAATAAGAACTTATTGCAAAATTCAAAGATATTTCTAAGCATAGGTGATTCTGGTAATCTCTATTAGGGTTATAAATTCTTTATTGTTAGTGGATAAAGACCTTGAGTAGAGCCAAAAGCATCTATGTTGGGGCTTTCAATGCCTATTTGATAGCAGAGCAATGCCCAAGGCATCAAATTAATTTATAAGTTAGTATATGCGTCACAAACTAATTTTGTGTACATGATTACATTGTGTATTTTAAATATTATTGTGATCCATTAATTTAACTTTGAATTTGTGTTATCATCACCTTGATTTAGAAATTTTATCATAGTGGACCCTTATGCATGTAAACCTCAGGGGAATCCATCTCAGTGCCTTAATGTTTGAATTTATAAAAGATATAGTTTTAAAAATATTTAAAAAGTATTATCTATCCTTTTTTAGATATAAAGATTTATTATTCATAGTTTAACCTTGGGTATTTTTAAATAAATAATAATTCAATATTTTTCCTTTCTTTAGGAAAAATAATGTGGGGGTGTGAATCTATAGGAAATTGTCCCTCTTACATAAGATGTGAAAAAAATAAACCTTTCCCCATCATCTATAGGGAAAAATACTAGTATATTAGGAATAATTAAAGCATATATTAAAATTTTGTGGGAGATTGGGGAAGGATAAATTTTATATATTTGGGAGAATTAAAAATAAAGGGTAAAATTCAAAAATTTAGAAGGTGAGGTAAGTAGTTATCATTTTAATAAGGGGGTTAAATATTTCTTGTTCTTGTGTGAAATAAAATTTCAAAGGTATTCCCACTATTTATACTTAGAATTTTGAATTTTGGTCTATAATGAGTGGTCTATAATTGAATAAAAATTGTGTGTTTTTGGCATTCTTGAAGCCAAAGATGAATGCATTTTACTTATCTTAAATCATCAAAATGTGATCAATTATTGGGATTTCATATGGGGATTAGGGATTGATGTGGAGTATTTATACATGAAGATATCATATGGATAGGAGGTATACAACTCCTCCTTCTACCTATTGGGTTGGTGTCCATCCATATGTTTTTTTCCTTGTTGTTGTTCAAGAAGATCATGTTTCATAATATTTTTGGTTGGTTATTATTCTTGATAAATGCATGGAAGAGGAATTAATTTGTTTCTATCATATAATAAATATAGTTTTTTATGTAATTAATAGCTACATTATATTCTAAATAGTGTGCAAAGTGAGTTTATATTGATAAAGAGTGCATAGGTTGTATGAGTATATTTCATATGAGATTATGAAAATAAAATTTTAATTTATAATGATTTTATGAAGGAGATGTATATTTTATAGGTTGTATGAAAATTTAAGTTAAAATATTTGTCAATATTTTTGTTATAGTTAAAATAATGTATGTGCTATGTTATAATAATTAATGTTCTTTTAGGGTTTTTCGATTTTGAAGATAGAGAATAAATGTTGTGATTATATGTATATAAACCTAAATTTGGTCACAAACAATTGATTATGTAAAATTTGGCCCTGTTTCACTTTAATTAACTTGTGCCTTACTCAATCTATTTTACCACCTCACTCTATCCTAATCCATTATTTAAACCTATTTTATTTTCTAAACTACTTCTCATCACCTCCATAGGTGTTTTTATTGGTACAAACACCCTTAAGAATCTAGTTGGAAAATCTAATACCAAATTTCACATGTTTCCCTTATAGATAAAATCAACCACTTGGGACAATAGTGGGAGTATATATTTTGCCTATGGGTCAATCATGTCCTTTGCCTCCCTAAACACCAAACTTCTCAAATTTAGCCCATGTATTATAGTTGGGTATATATTTTTATGACATGAAGGATTATGTTTTCCCATTTTGAATTTCTATAAAGTCACACTTAATTCACCTATTATAAACATATAAATTTGAATAAATAGGCACACCTATACTATTGCATAGTGATCAAAGCTTCCGTATTATTACTAATTGGAGGAGCACAATCACACAAAGAACTCTAAGGGGGAAAAGTATTTGGGATTGAATTACCTATTCAAATAATTATATATGTAAGAAACATTAATTCATCATTGGGGTGATTGGGGTTAGCTCTACCCAATTACATTTCATGTTTTTATATTTGGACGTTTTCAATCATTGCATTCCCCAATAGGGTTCAAATATTGAATAATATATTTGAAAGTATTAATCACACTTAAAAAGGTAAAATATATGAATGTATACATAATTAAAACTATTTAAATTGATCATTCCCTAATTTATTTGTTTTCATCAAAATATTTGATCACCTAGTTTGGGACAATAACGATAGTTGATGTTTTCTTTAGACAATTTTGTCCTTCAATCTCATTTATAAATTTTTGGAAATTATAATGTTTTTTATCTATTTATTTTTTCATACATATATTAATAATCACATTAATAACTATATCATAAATGGATAAGGTTGTCATTTCATTTCATGGTTAGTATTCTTTCAATTAATTGCACCTTGTCAAATTCAATCTTCTACTTTCATTCTTTTTGTCAAAATTAAATTTTTAGATTATGGTTTATTTCATTCAATTTATATTAATTAGGGTTATTTTACATATTAATCCAATTTATAAGAAAATATAATGGTGAAACTATTTCTAATTTCACCATTTATTTAAAAAACACTATCACATGTTATAGATAAATTCATGAATATTAGAAACTAAAATAATATATTTTGAATTGTATTTAAATATAATAGTAGCATAACTAATTTTTTGACCTCATATATAATTATTGACAGTGAAATAAATTTATGTTGACAATTGATATGATATCTAACACTAAAAGTTTCTTGTTTTAACCTTGGATTTCATAATGATTAACTGATAGCTATACATTTTTTTTTACCTTTAATAGATACTAAATTTTATTTTTGTATTTCTATATTTTCAAATCTTTCTCATAGATTACCATCCAAAATATGATTCTACCAAGATTAATATATTTGAGCCTATTGATGAAACCAAATTTGGTGATTTCATTTCTTACCATCCAAAGAAAATTGACTATTTTTTATTTGTAGCTATAAAATAATAAGAGAAACATAATCATGTTAGTGCATATGAAGAATCAAATTATTGTGTTGAAAAACCTCTTATTAACACTACTACATGTTTTTCTAATCATACTATTGATATTTCTATTACATTTAAACATTTAGTCTTTGAGTTAACACATACTTTACAATAAATATATATGGCTATACCTAATGAAGTGACCCATAGAATACCTCTTATAGTTATGCATCCTACATCATCAACTTTTCCAGTTACACAAACCATTAACAAAACTATTGCATTTTTTCATGCTTAAGTGATATAATTAGAGAATGGCATAGAAAAATCTATCTAGTCATTGGATTCCCAAAATTTGCTTAATAATATGATAAAGCCTAAAATTTTATCATATCTTTTACTTGTTTTTTTATTCCTAAAATTCCACTATATGAGGGTAAAAGACATTCAAAACAAAATCTTAGATATTTTTATGAAACATGTTTGGATTGTACTTTTAATGATAAATTTAGAACTGAGTTACTTAGAATAATTTATAAATAATTATGCCTTAAATTTGTTTCATGATCTACATATTGCATAATTTAAAGCATTGAATCCATTAGTAGATCAATTTTGTAAGCATTTTGTTATTAGAATTGATGAAAAAAATTTGTATGTGCAAATTTATAATCTTATGAAATGAATTAATGATATTATTGCTGATTATATACTTCATTACAAGACCATGGTTTTAAAAATCACAAACATATTGTTTTATAATGAATTACAATACATTTTTCTTGCACTATTTCATGAGTTAATCATTTTATATAATTTGAAATCATTTCAAGATATTTTTCATAAAATAATAAATTTAAAAGACAATATGATTGCATTGAATAAGCTCAAATATGTATCTATGTCTACTTAAAATTCTAAAATTATGTTTCAAATAAAACCATTTAACAAATATAATCCAAAAGATACTAATGCTTGTGTAAAGATGATGTAAGTAGGGTATTTTTAACTTTAAAACTACACAACCAATCTCAAAATTTCTAAAACTTCTTTACTAGATATATCACCTTAGCACATATAATTTTATAACACTTGATCATAACATACAAGTCTTTACAACTCCCCACCTTAAAAAATATTTTTCCAAGGTCAAATCACCCATTTCAAAAATTTTCTTAATTTTGGTATATTCATGGCAAGGACAAGTTTCTTCAAAACTAAATGAGGACTAATAAATAATGACTAGTACCATTAAAAAAACCTCAAACTGATCCTAAACTTGGAAAAATCAACATTTAGACAAATTGCACATGCTCCCATAATTTTAACATTTTTAAATTATGGAATGTCAATATATTTCATTTCTCAATCTGAAATTGTAATCTTAGACTGCCAAAACAAGGCTGAGAACGAATTATCATGATTTAACCTCTCTAAACAACCTAATTTTTTGTTAAATGTTTAAATAAATCTCATTTAACCATAATACACATGATATCAAAGTTTTATAAGATTTGGTTGGATAGTTTTAAAGATATGAAAAATTTGATTCTCTAAAACCCTAGTCAATAGTTTCAGGATAACAAGCTCTCCTTTTGAAAATAACACCTAAAAATTAGTTTTAAATAACCTGTCATTGTATTTTTAAATTATGGTCTTTCTCCTAATATTCTCTTTTTTATTGAATTTGTATTCTATGTTCTTCTTTGTGGCTTTATCCTCTAAGATGAGGATGTCTTTTCTTGTAACTTATATATTCTTTACTTGATCTCATTAAAGATAATATTTATCTATTATTTTAAGCTCCTAAACTATTAAATCTACACATACATAATTTAACAAACAATTATATATAAAATATGGAGACCTTTGGGTCTTATCAATTGTCTCTTGTAACCACACTTATCCTTCCAACTTGCAAACTAATTTATCAACTATATTATCTTTTTATTCTTCTTCACTTTCTATCCTTCCAAGAAGTACTTCAGTTGTCTCTTCATCATAATTCATTACTTATTTGTTTAGGTCATGCTCTAATGCTTCTATTTGAGCCTCTAATTTCTCTGCACTCATATAGACAAACAAGTCATTAAAATTAAAATCTTCTGTCCTTTACATGAATACTTCTTCCTTCAAATACTCCTTCATCAAGCCTTCAATGAGTCTTATCAGCTTGTCTTCCTCTTCTACATCATATTTTCTCAACATTTCTCCATATTTTACATCACATATGATAACTTTTTTCTTGTCTTAATAACTTCTCTTATCTCTTCAATGCAGTTCTCATATTTTACCTATTCCTTCCCTTAATCTATAGCTTCATAATCAACTTCATTCTTTTTCTCAATATATATTCATACCATTGGATTTCTCCCCTTGTGTGTTCTCTATCATGAGCTTCATCTCCTCTATATTTTTCCTTGAGAAATTATATTTAATCTTCCACAACCAATCATTTCCTTCATGTGTTCTTTCATATTCTTCTCCTTGTGGCATTATAACTCAGCTAAGCCATTCATCACTATTACTTTATCTTTCCTCACTTTCTCTAGCAATCCTATTTCACCTTGCTTTAGGAAGTCTATTTCACCTTACTTTTGTCTCATCGTAGGTTTTATTCTCTTCTTGGTTTATTGACACGATTTCCAAGTATATTCCACATTAGAACTAATTCTTCTTCAATCTTTTCTGTCTTATTTTCTACTAAAAAATTATTAATTCTCTTCTTCTTCCAAATTAACTTACCATCTCTGATACCACTTAATTTAAGTAGGATCCTTAGACCTTTATAACTACACAACCAAACTCAAATTCAAAACCTTATTTACTAGATCTATAGCCTTAACACCAAAGATTTTATAAAAAGTCATCACGTCATACAAGTATTGATAAATCCAAAACTTCACAAATACCATTCCAATCTTAAATGACCCATTTCAAAAAGTTTATTAATTTTGGTATATTCTTGACAAGGATAAGATTCTTTAAAACTAGCCCAAGACTAGTAAATAATGATTAGTACCATAAAATCACCTCAAAATGACTTGAAACTTGGTAAAAAGACCATTTAAACCAATTCCAAGAGCTTAGAAAATTTCAACTAATTTCAAATGTGTAATCTCAAGATATTCAATTTTTTTATTATCTAATTTCAATCTTGGACTATCAAAATAATGTTGTGACCAAATTTTAATTATTTAACCCATATAAAAAACATAATTTTTTAAAAATATTTTAATAATTCTTATTTGACACTAAAAAACATGATCTTAATGTTTCATGAGGTTTGGAAAGATATTTTTAAGATATGAAAAATTTACTTCTCTAAAACCCTAGCTAACAATTTTAGGATAACAATTTCTCCTTTTTCAAATAATTTCATTTACATTAAAAAACATCCCTAAATAGATGAAATTAATATGAAACTACCCCTCGTTCTTTACCTTTGACCATTATTACTTTCCTTAAAGCAATATCTAAATATCCATTTTCTCAACCTTCTAAAATTGTATTATCCTAAAACTCTATTTCAAACCTCTGGAGTCTTAAAAAACATCACGAAAGGATGAAAAAAGATAAAAATAACAATTAAATAATGTTATTACACATTCATAATAAATTTAAATGCATCAAATATCATAATAATACTTCTTTTCTTCATATATATTTCAACTGATTACAAGACCCTTTTAGACTATGATTAACCCTTTTACAAAATTTTTTAAAAAAATCTTTTATCCTTGTCTTGTTTCTTTATTTGGATCATCCTCTACTAGATCATAGTTTATAATGTTTCACTTGACTTATTTTCTTACTTCATTCTTGTTTCATAATCCTAAATTGGTTCAATAAACCATATCCTCTTTCTAAACATGGACATTCACTTTTACAACTCACATAATTAAGCCCTTAATTAAATTTAAACATGCTCATTATTCACAAAAACATAAGGAACACTATTTAACTTGTATTTAAACCTCAGTGACCCTTATGAACCTTTTGATATATACCCATGACATTTAAAACATGTCAAGACACTCCTAAACCCTTACAACAATGTCAAAGCTTTAAATTTCTCATTTTGGTGGGAAATTAGAAATCATACCAAAACTGCCAAAACCAAAGGATGATGAAGCATGCAAAGGATTAAAACACCTAAACATGATATTATAACCTTACTTGAAACCTAATAAACTAGTTTTTTTCATATATAAAACTGGAATTGAAATTATCCTTTATGATGTTCATGCATTAAAAGATCATAATTAATGTTATTTATTAACCTTATAATAAAATTATTTTATCACATAAACCATGAAGATAATTCATTATATAAAAACAATTGCATCATAAATTTATAAAAATGTTACTTGCATGAAATGTCATTACTTTTCCACCACCATTTTAAACTAACATGAGGAAATATCGAGGAAAGATTTTTATAATATTGAATATTTTGATTAACATATGTGAAATGGTCATTTTAATAATAAATATTTCAAGCTCGATCATCTTATTTTGTATATTATTGAAAATAATGTTTTTGAGATAGACACTCCTAAAAATTAAATTGACTCAGAGAAAAATAAAAATGCAAAATTCAATAGTTTCAATTAACCATTTCCTAATCATTATACCAATATTAAAAACTCAACAATGTATCATATTTAAAATTATTATCCACCTCTTGAGACATATGAGCATCCATTAGTTGGAATTATTGGTACATTTTTTTCAAACTACATAGTCACAACTCAAGATTATTTTTTATGATAGTGAAATATTAGATGTCAATTCTAATTTTTATGTTTTATGTATATAAGCATATAATGATCAATAAATCATCAATATTTATGCTAGTTGGTAATGTATCAATTGAGAATGCATTCAGAATGACATTGTTTGATTAATTTGCATACACATAACATGATATACAAGAAACATCTAAAAGTATAAATTCATTTAATGGGAAATAACAAACTACTTTTTGACACATTATGTTGCCTCTTAAAGTTGGCCCTACTACTATACTATCTATTCATTTTAATGTTCTACAACAAAATTAGGTTTCTAATATGATATTGGGATGTTTTTAATTGTAAAATATCACTATCAGACCTTATAAAGTACATATATGCCTAAATTACATTCATTGCAATAGAGTTGTTATAATTTTAAGAATTAGGTATGAGTACCCTCTATAATCTATGCTACCTCCACCACCCTATCCACCAGTACATTTAATTTCTACATCAATGCAAGAATAAACCATATAATTAGATGTTTTGCCTAGATGAAATGTTTATATTCAAAAAAATTGTAGAAAGGTAAAAGGTCCAATAATCAACTAGTGAAAAATAAATTTTAATGGAAAATGTGTCTAATTTTCAACAAACATAATCATATGCAACATATTCAAAATTGGTGATATATAGATCAACATATTCCTAAAAAGGAATTTTTTTTTTGCACAATCATCTACTAGTCCTAATTATATTTCAAATAATTCTACATCTTTGAGAGCTACTTATCCTACATATCATTACATAAGTAATGATATATATATATATATATATATATATATATATATATATATATATATATATATATATATATATATATATATATATATATATATAGTTTTCATACAACACGACACATTTTTTTATTCTAATGCATGTACTTCTAACACATTTTATTCAGTTAAGGTAATTCATTTATCAATTGTCGCATATTTTTATGATTCTCATATTGATGGGACCATTAGTTAGGTTATTGCATTGGAAAATATTCTAAATTTAAAAAATATTTATTTAATTCAAAAAATAAACAAAATCAGATTATACATATCTTCATGACTATTACATAGTGTTCTTCTATTTACTTTCACACTTGATCAATTTTTTCTAGTCAATTAGATATTATCTATATTTTTGGCCTCTTGTCTATTCCTTTTCACTTTATAGATCTAAAAAGTTCAATAGAATGATCTTTTTTACATACTCAAACATTTATCCATCTATTTTCATAATCTATATTAATCAAATGCCATTTTCTATCAAGGACATAATTGAGTAGTTATAGACATAAACAATTACCGTTATAATTCTCAACTATTCGATCATGCCCCATGTTAATTTATACCTAGAAATCACAATCTAAGAATGCAAAGCCTTAATATTTCCATTTTTAGATATTTTACTAAGTTTCAATAATAAAATCACTATCTATTAAGGGATTTTTTTTTATGTAGTATTTTATTAGTACATAATACATATTTATATAAGTTTAAAATTGATTATATAAGTAAATTAGAATCAATCCTATAAATACACTTTTTGTCCTTTACATAATTTTCAAGGTTAAAATTCATATGCACTAGTGTGATATTACTCATACTTGACCATGTATTCATTTCTAGTGAATGCTTTGCATAGACACATGTGATGTATTATTCAAATAGTTCTCCATTCTACTTTAAACACCTGATTATGATTAGATGTTATTGTTTATAGTTTAAAAATGCAAAAAGGCACTATTTTTTTGAATATTACAAAAATACAAAAACATTTATTTTGTTTTCTAAAAATACAAAATATGTACCTCAACATGATTATACATACACTTAACATGATTTTGATATGTTATTTATGTCATGATTGTTACATAACATAATATTTTTTTCACACGTATTTCATCAGTATTCATGAGTGTCATGTAAAGCATAAAAGTGGGTCAATGCACAAAATTGGGGGATAAAAATGTGCCTAGCCATGAACATTTTTTTCCTAAAAGTGAGAAACTTAAACTTTTATAGATAATTTAAGATGACTACACTCAAAATTTAAGGATTGTATAAAAACATGAAATGTAGCATTTTATGTCTAGTTTCCAAAACAATATTTTTCTAAAATATGGTCAAGTATAACTAGGTCAAACATCTAAAATTTTAATAAGAACACCTATTTTTTAGGAAAATAAATTATATAGCCTACCATGCGACCCATCATCTTTTGACTATCATTTAACAATGCTTAAAACATTTGGTAAAACTCTAAATAAGATCATCTAGTTTGTAACTTATATTTTTTATAATTTTTTGATGAATATTTTTTTATAATTAATTTTAGAAGTAATTATATCCTAAAAACTAAAAAAAACATGGATAGTTGGCCATGTTACACCCCTAACTACCTCAAAAACAAAAATTTAGTTCTATTTTATGCATGTATAATTAGCCCTATTTTGTAACCGTTTATTTTTTTAAATTTGCATCAATGGGAAACAATATACACAAGCATATGAAGACATGCATATTTAATCAATTTATTAGCTTATAAAATCTATAGTTATAAAATAACTTAGATTGAAACATTTTAAAAGTCCAAATATTACAATAATCATATATTTGAAAATAGGAGATTGTTCTTGCTATCATGGTAATAATTTTATGAATTTTATATTTATAATCAATAATGTATTTGGTGATGGAAGTTGAATTTTTTTGTTTCTTTTCAAAAATCTTATATTTAGCAATGTATTGATAGGTCTAATCCTTTGGCTTGAAAAATCCAAGCCATTTCTTATCCAAAAGTCTTATATTTTGAATCCAAATAAAATATAACACATACATGCTATAATGTGTGTTCATTATAACATGTACACATTGTTATGACATTACACTAAAAAGTAGGAAATATCTATTGGAAGGGTTGTCCACTTTTCTTCCTACATTGTGAAATTAATGCGTATGCACTATAACACATGCATGTTATTTTCACATTCCACTAAAAAAACATCTAAGATATATTATAAGGGGCATATGGTTTAGTTGAAAAGGTCAAATATAAAAGTAACAATATAAATGTAAAATTATGCATTAAATTTATCATAGTAAGTATAATAAATTAGGTTCACTACACATATAATAGAGTTGGTCTCACAACTGCATGCCTTATGATATTGATGATAGTTTTTCAAAATCTAATCTGGTCAGTACTTAGCCATTTTTAGGATCTTATTATTGAACCTAGGGATTTTATGGCATACATTTTGTAATTGTCCATTTTGGTATTTACATTAAGTAATTTTCTAGGCTTTTGTGCCTTCCAAATTATTTTTTGGCATTTTTAATAGTCTTAGGTTTGTCAAAATTGAAGTGTAAAAGCTATACACTTTGAATTCAAGTCAAAGTGGTGTGATTTTTTTAGCATAGATCACATTAATGACTTATGTACATAAAACAACTTGTAATCACATAAAAGTGGTATTTGAGTTCTAAGAGTGATAATTGAGATAACCTATTCCTATCTTACCCATAAAACTATCCTAGAGGCTATCATCACACTTGTATAACATTTGTGTTAACCACAAGCATTCTTAGTTAGATTAAATATAGTCTTATACCCTCATTTTTTGATCTTGGCTCTTCATGCCAAATAGTCTACCAACTAGACATTAGTGCCACATTAAAGGAAATAGAGCCATATGACATTAATGTCTTCAAAATGGTGATACTATCCTTTACCCTATATTTTTTGAATGGATATATTTTCAAAATTAAAACATTCCTAAGGTTGGCCTAAGTATCTTTTATTATTCACACAAGCTATAAAATGCTAAAGATACATGAATTTTATAACTTTAGCCACTAGATGGAGATTAAATTTAAAATACCTATTAAAAATGAAATAAGTTGAGAAAAATCAAGGTTATTAATCTTTATTCTACCCTAATTCTACATACTATCATCTACAACTTCCCTAAGCTTAGATTTCCAATCTCAAGCACACTTAAGGCATTCAAGAGCACTATCATTCTAGTAACACTTGAAATTGTACCAATACTTAGGAGGGGAGAAATACATCAGGCTTGATCCCTTCTTATAGTATTGGTATGTTGTAAACTCTCTTCATAGTAGATTTTTAAGGATGTCCATCCTATCCTACTAATAAGCACATTATTTAGCTCATGCCTTATTTATAAGGAGGATTAGGTTTTAAATCATAAATATACTATTATAGGCATAATACATAAGTTCAGTCTTCATGTGCACATGAATAAAATCTAGAAACACATGCACATGTGCACCCATAAGTTTAGACAAGTCTTGCATAGAGGACACTAATGCCATTTTCAAGACACTAGAGCCACATGATGTTAATGTTTAAATGTGGTGCTACTATCTAGGAGGGTTTTAGATACAAGGATCTAGTTGATGACACTCAGACCTATTCATATCTCAATTTTTAGAACTTATATCTTTTGTACTAGGTGTTTTTTAGATAAGCCTTTATTCAAATATATTTATTACTATTTTAAAAAATTCAAATCTAGTCAAAATATGTAAAAAATTAATGGTTATTTTATGCATATTATTTCATTGTTTTAGACTACTCATCCTTTTAATTAGAAATAGGATTTACACTTTTTAAGTACTTAGAAAGTTCAAACATTTGGTGGACCAAATTAATTAGAACATTTATCTAAAACCTAACTCTATATAACCCTATAGTTTACATTTCTATAAATTCAATTTTAGATTCATACTTTTTGATTTTATTTGATCTTATAATAATAATGATAGAGGATGTGTATCTTTTTTTTATTTCAAAGATTAATATTTTCATTTGCATGCTTATTTAATTCAAATTGGAATGAACTCATAAAAGACATAAACACATGTATAGATGATGCTTTATATCAATTAAAATATATGTCATATAGTTTTAATGTCATTTATTATGCACTTGAAAGAATATCCTTCTCTTCCTCATCTCCATGAGGGTGATAGCTACTTTCCCTCTAACTAGGTCCATGTTATCATGCCTCCACAAGATAAAGAAAATTATACCAATGTCACTAATCCCCATACTCAGTTTATTCACACCTATTCCTTATAGGGAGTGTGCCTACATGTTCAATAAAAAAAATTACAGTTTGCACTTGTGAGACTCCACATGATCAAATTATCAATATCGACAAGATAATTGTAGGTTTCTAAAATCAGAATAAACTATTACATGAAAAGATTACAACATTAGAAAATTAATTTAAAATACAAAGGCCTCTAGGGCACAATAGTTTAAATCATGTATATGCATCTTAACCTAGTCAATTTTTTGTAAACAATGTTACATATCCAAATCATAAATCACAATAGAGTACATCTACAACTAGTGATTCAAAAAGCATTTAAGGATCAAATAAGAGTTAAAGTGAGGTACTAAGGTAAATGATTAGAGATAAGTTTATCAGCCTACCTCCTCTATATCAAATGAGGAGATCTAGATATTTTTGTGTAATCATAAAATGCATGGGCACCACACTGATTCATGTCTAGCATTGAAAAGGAAACTAAAATAGATAATCTATACATATGAATCACATATTGACACATCATCCAAAAAACATATAATAACACATATAACAATTAAAAAAGGGTCAAATTCAATAAAAGTACATAAATAACTACCAAAGCATAACTTAGAACATTAAAAGCTTCAAATATCACAATCAAAACAAAAAATAGTACAACAATCACATATATAAAAATAAAAATATGTAAATCTACCTCTCTAAAATGAGGGTCAACATTTAAAATGATATTATTTTGGTCACAAATATCTACAATAGTTTTATTATCATGGTTAAGGTTTGGTTAGGTAAGCCCAAGGCATCACTACTCCTATTCTAACAGTTGATAATGTTGGTTAACAAGGTTTGGGATTTATTAAACCTTGTAAATCATTCAAAGATACAATTTATCAAGTCAGAACATCTAGATGCATAATAAATTTTAGAAAAAGAGTAATAACTTTAGTTTTAAAGTCAAAATAATTTTATGTCAAAAAGCATTATCACAAGAGGCTTTCTAAAAAAATTCCTCCACAACACCATCTGCCTATAATAAGCATAGTTTCAAAGGGCAATATTCAAATCATAATATAGAAATTTCAACTCCATATTATGTGTAAATTCCACAGAGCATTCCAGGTTATTATGATTTTGATGATGAATAATACTCAAATTCCTACTTCAACAACATTCAATTACATCATAGCATTCCCACTACATGAGAGATTACTATTCGTATTTTTGACACAATCTAGAGTGATAGTGAGTCTTCCATGAGACTCATCAGTTAGTATGGTTACTAACCTCTTGTACATACTTTCCTTCTCTATTGATTGTTGTACATAGTTCATTTTCATTTTCTTATACATATGTTATGATAAAAAAATAGAAAAATAATATAACATGTCAAAAACATAAAAAAATTCAAATAAATTACTCAAAAAACCACAAAATTTATAGATTGTATGAATTAATATGTTTACATTTCTTATGTTTACTAGACTACATAGTCTAGCTATCTTATTATAGTTAGTTTTATGCTTCACTTGTTCTTGTTGAGTATATATGGATTGCTTATAGGACTCAGGTCCACTATATTGATCCAAAATTGCTATCATCTATCTATTGAGGGCATTTACACCAATCCATGGTTATTAATTTGACACATTCATCTACTTGGGGGCATCTTATACATAGTTTCTATTATTAGGTTATATCCTTATATTCTATACATTGTATTTTTTACATAGTTATACATTGATATTGATCATTGATAATCATAATATTTTTTTTTCCAATAATTTAGATTTAACATATGTACATCCTCAATCTTACACATTTTTTTACTACATTCATCCATGCTTTCATTTCTATCTTGATAGTTTAGATTTGATTGTATTTTAATGCTTCTTTTATTCAAGGGCATTTAAATATGCCATTATTATTTGGCTCTATGCCACTTCAATTTATAATATGTATGCCTTGGACATGTGCCCATGCCTCTTGTGTGTACTTTCTTGATTTTTTATGCATACATTTGAACATGTCCTTCTATGTGGCTATAAGCCAAATTGATATTTACTTGCATTTGTGAAAATTTGAAAATCTCTTTATATGTCTTTTCTTATATTTAGTGACATGTGCCCATGTCCCTTGTATTGTGTCCCCTTGGCCTACCTTGGGTTCCTCATGTGTTTTGTATGTATACTTTCTTGTATAACTATGACATTTGTATTTTCTCATTACACACATCAATTTTTAATGCTATGAGGGACCTCATGTATCTACCCTTTCTATTTGGGTGTCATGATGGAGATCATGCCCCATCCAGTAGGTAATTACTGATTTATACTCAAATTTTTGCTTATATACATTAAATACATATATTTTTACACTCTTATGTAATTATAGACATGACAAACATCTTACATTACATACTTATGCTTAGATTCTATTTTATTATAATGTTATGTTTACACATTATATGGGATTATCACTCAATTATCATATATGCCCTGGCTAACACACATTTGTTAGATCTATTTATTTTGATGATAGTTATTTTATAGATTTAACAACTAACATCAAAAGAGGGGGAATTTATATGTGTTTGTCATAGAGATTAGGATACTATATTTCATTCATAGAACATTTCGCTGCACATAGTCTTTGTTTCAAAAAATAAGACAAGGTAAACATAAAAGGAAAATAGTGACTCAAAAATCAATACACCGACACAAATTTTAGACCACATAGACATTAGTGACAAAATAGGGACACTAGCACCACCTAGAACTACTATCTAAGATGTGACATTATTATTTAGTATCCCTAGTTTTAGGATAATTTAGATTATCCATAATAATACACTAGGTACAGTGCAGATTTTACATAGATGTAGTTATAAGTTTGACATTTATGCATCTACTACACATGGGTGGGAAATGATGGAATAAAAACTAGATTGAGTTGTTAATCCACCCCTACATGATGATTGAGCAAGTTATCAATTCAATCCATGCTATTCAATTATTTGGTCACTACATACATGCACACACATCTTGTCACTAGGTTCTTATATTGGTTCATGTACCTAATGAGGTGTATTCACTATATTATTTTTTCTCATCTCTTTACTTAGTTTTACTCAATTAATTATTTATTTTGCATATTCTATTGATTTTGATATCTCTTAAGTAATAACTAATTTATGCACATCTCATTTTTAGGTCATGCTTTAGATCATGATTCACATGCGAAAGTGTAGATTCACATACTCAGACTGAACTTCACTTCATAGGAAAGTCGAGGTACACATATTTTTCCTTTATAATAGTCATTTTTCTTTGCTACATTTTTTTATCATAAATAGGGGTAAAATGTAATCACTTAAAAGTGGAATTTGAATGCTAAGAGTGTTACTTTAGACAAACTATTCCTATCATAACCATAGACCTATTTTAAAGCCTATTATAAAAATTTTATAGCCTTTATGCAGATCACATGCATCTCTAGTCAGCTCAAACATAGTCTCAAACCCTCACTTCCTGATCTTGGCCCTTTTTTACCAATAGTCTACTAATTGGACATTAACACCATATTAAATAACTATATCCACATGGATTTAGTTCCCCCAAAATGCTTATGATGTGATTTACCCTATCTTTCCCAAATAGATATATTTTCAAAACCAAAACCCTCCTAGGGTCAATCCAAGCATATGTTATTGTTTGCACAAGCTATAAAACACTATAAATACATGAATTTTTTATCTATTTACACTAGATGGAAATTATATGCAATATATATATATATATATATATATATATATATATATATATATATATATATATATATATATATTTAAACATGGAATATGTTGAGAAAAATATATGTTATTAATACTTATTCTAACCTACTTCTACATACTACCATGGACAACTGAGTTGAGCTCATATTTTTTATATTTTCAATCTCAAGCACACTAAAGGCATTCAATACCACTACCATTCTATCATAACTTGCAATGGCACCAACACTTAGGTGTGAAGAACTACATTGGACTTGATCTCTACTCAAATTATTCATATATAGTCAACTCTCTTCATAGCAGGGTGTTGAGGATATCTAACTATCCTACTAACAAACACACTTTTTATATCATGCCTTAATTACAAGGAATATTAAGGTTTGAATCATAAATTAACGATTATAGTCATAATATAGAGTTTCGGACTTCGTGCATGATAGAATAAAACCAAAAAACATAGGTACAGGTTCCCCCAAAAGTTTGTAGTAGTTATGCATAAAGGACACTAGTGCCATTTTCAAGACACTAAAGCCACATGGGCATACAATCCAAATGTCGAATTAATATCATAGAGAGGTTATGAAATAGGGATATAGTTAATGCAACTTAGACCTATTTATATCTTATTTTTCAACACTTAGATATTCTTTATTAGGCATTTTCTAGATAAGTCTTTATTTGCACGTATTTATTACTATATTTAGAAAGTCAAATGTAGTGAAAATGTGTAACAAATCAATGGTTATTTATGGATATAATTTCACTAATTTAGACTAATCATATATTTAATTAAACAGAGGATTTATATTAGTAAAACCCTAAAAGGTTAAAACACAACCACTTTTTATCAATTTCACTTGCTCATCATCCCTCGATCATCCTTAATCACTTTCTCCATGTCCCTCATCATCCCTAATAGCTCTATCCTTGTACCTCATCATCTATAATCAATCCCTCATTAACCATCACTGTCCCTCATCATCTCTAATCACTCTCTGATCATCCTTAAGCACTCCCTCATTAGTGATCACACTCCATCACTATCCTTAATCTCTACTTCATCCTCCCTCATCCTCCCTAATCACTCCCTCATCATACCTCATCATCCTAAATAACTAGTTCATTGACCTTTGACATCTCTAGTCATCCATAATCACTCCCTCATCATCACTAATCACTCCCTCATAGACCCTCACTGTCCCTCATCATCCCTAATCACTCCTTCATAATCCCTTACTATCCCTATTCAGTCCCCCCTTATCCCTCATAATCCTTAATATCTCCCTCTTTTTACTCATTTACCCTCACCATTCCTTATAAGTATCAATGTCAATATATAGTAAATTTTTAGTTTTTTTGCCTTCCAGATTATTTGTTCATACTTCTAAGAGTCCTTGGTTTGTCAAAATTTATGTTTACAAACCACTTACTTTGAAATAAAGCTAAATTTATTTGAATGAGGTAGAATACATCACATTGATGAATTATTCACATCAAATGACCACTCTATGCTAATATAATTTTATCATTATCCCTCCCTCACCATACCTAATCACTCTTTCCTTGTTATCCATTGTACTCAATCACTCCTTAATTTACCCTCACATTCAATTATCATGTCTAATCACCCCTTCATCATCCCTAATCACTTCATAATTGACCCTCACCATCCCTTATCATCCTTAATCACTCGATCATCCATAATCATCCTTAATCCTTCCCTCCTCATCCCTAATAATCCCTAATCACTCCATCATCATCCCTAATCACACTTTAATTGATCATAGCCATCACTCACCATGTCAAATAACTCATTCATTAGCCTTAATCACTCCCTCTTTGATCCTCACCATCCCTCACCATCCCTAATCAATCATTAATCATATTTTATCATCCCTAATCAATCCACCCTCATCCCTCAGAATCTTTAATCACTCCCTTATCATTGTAATTGATCATAACCATCCCTCATATAAATCAAGGTAACTATATAATCATTTTTAGTTTTTTATGGCTTTTAGATTGGTTATAGACATAACTAAGATTTATAGGTTTATCAAAATTGAAGTTTAGAAAACACTCACTTTTAAATCAAGATAAAGTGGTGTGATTGAGGTAATATAGGTCACATTTATGACATGTGCACATCAAATGACTACTTAGTGTTAATTTCACCTTCTCATCATTCCTCCCTCATCCTTAATCACTTATTCCCTATCCCTCATCACCCCTAATAACTCTATCTTCATTAATTATTGTCCTTAAGTAGTCCTTTATTGACCCTCATCTTATTTAATCACTCTCTCATTTAATGTAACTATCCCTCATCATCCTTAATCACTCCATCATCCATCCTCATCCATAATCACTCTTTCATCCTTAATAATACCTAATCACTCCCTCTTCATCCCCCCTCATCCTAATCAATCCCTCATTGATCCTCACCTTCCCTAACCACTCCCTCATCATTCCTAATCACTCCCTCATTTATCCTCACCTTAATTCATTATCCCTAATCATCCCTCATCATACCTAATTATTCCCCCTTCATCCCTCATAATGAATAATCATTCCTTCCTCATCCTCATTGACCCTCATCATCCCTCATCACCACTAATCACTCCCTTATTGACCTTAAACATCCATCATCATCCCTAATTATTCTTACATCATCATACAACATACCTATAAACTCCATCCTCATTCCTCTTTATCCATAATCACTCCTTCTAATACCTTGATGGTGGGTTTAGTGCTTTCCCACTTGTGCCCAATTGAATTATCTTCTAATTTAAACTTTTTCTCACTCATATTAGGGCAAAGAAAACTCTTCTTTCATCCATCTCATTTTAATAAAATAAGAAAAATAAAAATATCATGTGATTATGTGGTGGCATTAAATATGTATATATATATATATATATATATATATATATATATATATATCCATGCCCAAACTATGGATATAGTGTTTATCCATATTTACAAGATAGAATAAATAGGTAGGAAAGTGAGCAAAGGGTGATATGAAATTATATTAATTACATATATATTGGGATTTGGTAATCTAAGACACTCCTTATTATCAATTATGCTTATTATTAGTTCCCTTATAGGATAAAAGTGACACAAAAACACCATATACACTAAGGATAATGTTAACTACAAATAATGGGTGTATCACACTACTACAATCCATACATAGTCAAGTCCATTCAATGAGCAGTTAAAACCAACCATTTTATTAATAAGGTTAGAATTGACCATCAAATCATAATAAATTATACCCAAATATTATATAATAGGGTAATAATTAACCATCACATCATGTTTCCAACACTTTTATTTCATTTAATTATATATCACATTGTTGAGGCCAACATACCCCCATTTCTAATAAATGGGAACGCTTGTGATAAATTATGCAAATTTCTACCTTAAAATTGAAAATTCACTTGATAAAAGTGTCACTATCATGTTTGAACATATTATTTATTTGAGGATCATCCACACCTAGGTTGGTTGGGACATTTTTTTAGGATTGTAGTTTAATGTTGTCTAAATTTGCTAATATATTGGATCTCTATGTTTCACAGGTTGTAGGATTAATGGAGATCCCCTTGAATATAATATGTTTGGGTTTCTTGATTTTATGTTACTTTGGTCTTTTACTAGGATTTGGTTTGTTGAAAATCAAATTAAAATCCATGTTTAAGATTCTCTAAACCCTTGTTCCAATTTTCCTAGCTTAGGCCCTTTGATTTAAATTCAAATTTGGTAGGAACAATTTATGTAGGAACACTTTAAATATTCCATGGAATTAGTTTAATTTTTACAATAAGGTTTTGTCATGTTTTTTAACATGGAAAAACCTTAGTCTAAAATTCATACTTAATCCCTTTTATATCTCGTGGCCCTTGGTCCCATTTATCTACTAGATTAGTCTCAGTAAAACATGGTCCTTTTGTTATACACTTAGATTTAAATCTTGATGATAAAGTTTTGATTCATTTTTATTAACAAAAATAAAAAACCATAGTCTTAATACTTTACCCTAAGTTCCATATAATTCCCAAGCACGACTTAAACATTATGTTTGTCAGCAAGATCAATGACCCACATTTACTCGAGTGAGGTTAATATAATGGTGTGAGATGGGGTTAATAAGTCAAATATTTTGATAAATAATGTATGTTCACCCTGAAAAAGATCCAATGATGCAATATATATATTAAAAACTAACACATGGTCCTCTTTATTATGTTTCAAACTAAGGCTAAAACTTTATGCCAAGTCTTTTATAATTCATGAGGTCACTTTAATATGTTTTAAACTTAACACTTTATCTTAAAGTTTTATTCATATTTATTAAATAAAAACCTTGGTCAAATACTTTAATTTAAGTTTTATATTATTCCCAAGATCTGATTTAAATATATTTGTTGTCCACAAGATCAATGGTCTGTGTTTGCTTGCATGAGAGAGATCTAATGGGGTGTATTAATTAAAGATTTAAATGAAGCTCTAGGACAAGTGAGGTGGTGATAGGTATCACCATTTCATTAAAATAATATTGTGTAGCCAATGGTAATTGATCTCCCAAATTAAAATCCAATGACATGCATTTGACCAGATAAAGATGATCTAATGGTGTGAGATCAACGTAGAATTTTCAACATAGCTCAGAGCAAACATGGTAGTGACAGATGTCATAATTACAAAAAACATAGTAGAGGAAGCCAATGGTGTTTAACTCTTGGGATCAAGATCAATGAACCATGTTGATTTGTGCATGTAAATCTAATGGCGTGAGCCAAGTTGGACTTTTAAAAGGGCTCAAAACCAATATAGAAGTGATATGTGTCCTAATACAAGAAACAATCATATTTCAAAGATTAATGAGTAGAATGCTATGATGATGCCATATAGGTAAAAAATTGACTAAATTAAGTATCTTTTAGACCCAATAGGATGCAAAAGTATAAATTGATAAATATGAATGCAATATAAGTCACAAAGCTTGTAATTTGAGCATATTGACACCATTAAAGCTCCTTGTGAACCTATTTGAATGCCAAAGAAACCCTAAAATCATACATAATCCCTAATTTCTTCTTGTATACAATGTGATTGAGATGAGGAAAAATGGTTTGTATTTTGTGCAAATATAATTTGATTTAGAGTTGAACTATAGTCATTAGTGAGTAATTTGATAGAATTTACAGTAATGGTACCCCAAAAAAGTGTTTTTAAGGAAAATGTCATAGAGCATACCCAAACATAGGAAAAGCAGTTATAGGTAACCCTCAAATACCTACAACAATAGAATAATAAATTTTAATAACAAACCATGTTTTCCATTCTAGAAACCATGATCAAACAATTCCAGACCACCATGGATGATTTGTTCAGCTTTGTAAAGATCATAAAATCCATATAATATTCAACAAATAAGCATAAAACTTCAACTACAGGCTTGGTCATCCAATGGAAAGATTCTAAGAATAAGGTAAAGGACTTGATCAATGTCCTCAAAGATGATAAAATGCATGGTTTCAAAATAGTAAGCATATCTCAGCTAAGCATGGTTATGACTATATTTGTAGACAAGATCAAGGATGTAACCAAATGGTGCTAGGAGATGAGAGATATTTTAGATGATCTAAAATAACTGGAAGATAGATTAGTACATGCATGGGGAATATTAACCAAGGATTCTACTACACTCGGTCCATCTATTATAATTAAAGATAATGAGTTTAAGCTAAGAGCTTCCAGTTTATGTAAGGGGTTAGAAACCAAAGCATATGTAAGATTATTGCTAATAATAATAGGATCATGAATATGATTCTAACTACAAAGAAAAATATTAATGAAGTTAGAAACAACAAAGAGGAATTAATAAAGGTAGATAATGACCATAAGAGATTATCAGGTCAAATGATGGATCTCTTCATGAAACAAATTGTTGACCTTGAGATAATTAAGGAACACATTATAGAATAAAAATTCCAATGGAAATACAAAAGACTACAACAAAAGGTCTCAAAGTTAGTTAGGTTAGGAATATTTTATTTGTAACTTAACATATATAATATTTTTAAAATAGAATATTATTTTTGTAAAGGCATGTTTAATTTGTAAAACACAATGCTTTTATGTTGGTATATTAGGAAGTGTCTAGACCATTCTATAAAGTTATAAGGGACAACTATTCAAGACACATGTACTATTTTAATTTGGCATGACTAACCGACATACCTCCTTAAAACTTTGTATAAGGGGTATTGTCAATTATAAAAAGGGTAAGGAGTTCTTAAAGACAAGATTACTTTGTAAACTTTCAGAAATTTATATAACCAAGGAATTCTACAAAGTTTATCAAAATTTTCTTGTGTCTTTTGTTATCATGGCTTCTCTCTCACTTATTTTTATGAATTATTGTATGTAAATTTGAATGCATAACTGTTAAATTTTTACAATGCTAGGTTAATTGGAATATCTTAGGTTCATTTCATTTTTTTACTCTTCTTGCATTTGGGTTAGTGCTTTTTGCTTACAAGGGTAAATATTTGAAGTGAACTTGGTTCTTATTCGCATTATTTCCCACATTCCTTGGATTTTTGCCTGACTTTTTATAGGATTTAAGATTACACTACTTAATTTCATACATTGGTTAAGTGCATGCCTGGATGATAATTGAATTAATTTATATGTTTGAAATGAAGATCAAAAACATTTATTCTCTACCCTACCTTTCCTTCTGCTCCTTTTTAACTAGATGACTCTAGCTTAATTTTCACTATAAATATCCATCTTAGATTGATCTTTAGATTATTTCTTGATCATAATTCACCATTATTAGCATAGAGTAACTCATATTTTGAGTAGATTAACTATTTGGCCATGGTGGCTCCTAACCACCAAACATTATAAATATAGTGAAACGGTCCACTTGCTTTGCCTTATCACAACCTACAACTGATGCACTAATTCTTAGAATTATAAAATGTGAGGTTTTCTATAACAATTTGGGTACCTTTGATACATATTAGGGCTTCAATATAAGGATCTTTATTGGTACTAGAAGGAGGGCCTTTAGTTAGATCTTTGTGAATTTGTAGAATCTTTGCTAAATTTGGTGTATTTTGATCAAAGATTAGTGCATTATTTGAATATATATGTTATTTTGAGCATAACTGTGTAATGATCATTGATATTTATGGTTTTAGACCAGTCTTTAGGTTCCCTTTAGCCAAATATTGATATTATTTTAATATCCATGGATATTCATGAAAAGGTAGTTCAAAATTTGTGTATTTCCTACATTTAAAGTTAGTAATAGCAATTTTGTTCAAATATTGATTGATTTTTCATGTACATAGAGTTATTAAAGATTAGAGGTGTAAATATCCCTCTCATTCATTAATCTAGATGTATCTTTGAGCTTATTTAGTTAAAGATAATCATGATTTACATGTATTTATGCAAAATTGGCTTAACGTACACAATTAATCATTGTTCTTTGTAAAGATGAGTTTGATGCATAATATTTTTAACAAGTTTAAAAGTACATAAGATAGAATTTCTAGAAAATTAGAGACAAGAGTGCCTCCTCTCCCTCTAAAAATTCATATAAATTTAGGTCAAATGAGGTACGTAAAAATTCTCAAGGTCC
Source organism: Torreya grandis (assembly GCA_037957365.1). Classification (NCBI taxonomy): domain Eukaryota; kingdom Viridiplantae; phylum Streptophyta; class Pinopsida; order Cupressales; family Taxaceae; genus Torreya; species Torreya grandis. The sequence goes on from JARHVA010006830.1 coordinate 731,807, forward strand.
CAACCTACTTCACCAATTCAAAGAGCTCATGTGTTTAAGGTATGGCTTGGCTAGGTGGTTCTTTAATCAACATGCCAGGTATAATACGTGATCTTCTAGTAAATCCTCAAAGGTATTTGCCATCTTTTACTCCTAATGGTGTTTTCATATTTGAATAATAGGTTAAAAGCTTTAATGCTGATTTAAGACTCTTAAATATTGTTGATAAAGATGTAGCATGTAGCATATAGATGTTTCAAAGATGCTGCATATGAATGGTTGCTTAACCTTACAAAGAATTATATAGCTAGCTAGGATGATTTTAATAAACAAATTATTAATAAATTTGGTTAAATCATTTGTCCATGCATTCTGTATCAACAATTCATCACTATTAAGAGATATTCTAATGAGACCATTATATATTTTAATTTTAGATTCTAGAAGATGTTTAGTAGAACCATATCCCCTTATAGACCTAATGAGGCTTTAGCCTTAGAGATTTACAAAGATGATTTGGATCCCATAAATTTTATGTTTCTTAAAAGGTCTATTGGAGTCATAAACACCTTAGCATTGGATTATGTTGAAGCTATAATAATCAATGATCAAATGTAACATCAAGGTTATCTTACATATGATATCACGAATGTCAGCCCCAATTTCCCATAACTAAATATCATTCTTAATGATAATCAAATTTTTTCCACCATTACTTAGATATTAGTCTTGAGCCAATTACCTTTTAGTCATCCATATCTTGGCCAAAACCTAAGGATCCTAAATGGCATTTCTAGTGGACTTCATCCATAAAATCGTAGAACCCTATTGCACATAGCTAATAGTAATACCCCAGTTCATAACCCCTAGCTACCCAAAAACTAAAATGACTTAATATTAAAAATGGTTAAAAAAATGAGCATTAACTTTTTTCAATTTCAAAAGTAAGTAGGAAATACAAGAGAAGATTATAACATGTTTAATAAACCTTTAAATAGGTTTCATGATAATAGTGGTAATGGGTCATCTAAAAATGTAAATAAAATGAATCTTTGTGATATAGATCTACCTAATAATTTCAATGTCTTTGAAGCACATCAAAATTAAAAGGATATATCTTAGCTTGTGTTTAATTAAGATAATGTTGCATGGATATTTGGAACTGCAAGCACATCTAAATCTTTCATGGAACATGCTTTTGATTTTCCCTTCAAAGAATAAAGTGAACATGAAAATTCTCTATAAGAAGGAATAACAATTCAAGATGATCAACCCCATGAGCAAGATTATATACAATCTAAACTCTATTCAGAAGGCAGTTGTGAGGATAATTCATATGAGGATATTGTTCAAATTGAGGATACCCCTAAAGAAGCTAACCAGTGGCAACATTTATACCAATATTTTTTGAAATAAATTGAGGTATTCCAAGAAGTAAATGATATTATGGAGATCCCAAATCAATATGAGGTGAGAATTGATTGGATAGAAGAGACACCATTCTACATAGAAGATGAAGATGAAGCAAGTGAAACAGTTCATGAATTTTCATATGAATTTATCAAAAGGTTAGGAACATGAGATCAACCTGTTTCTAATGGTAAGATCTCATATGAGTTTCACTTAGCTGATTAGGATGAAGAGGCCTCTTGGGATTATTTATAAGGCTTTTGTGCAAGGATTGATAGTTCATTTCCACCTAAATAACCTAATGAAGACATCAGTATAAGAATGCTAGTTGAGCTAACATTATTGAGTGTAGATGACATAAACAATTATCAGTTTATGGATGAAGTATAATTATTATCCTTGATGCAAGAAAGAAGAATTTGGGAGGAAGATGACTAGGTTTTAGATCCATATCTTCAATCCATATACTTGAAAATGGAGTTGGGAAACCAAGATGCATCATTTAGAAGACACAATCATACAAGGGATTCTATCAACAATAGCATGCCATTGAATGGAAAAAATCATGTTTCAAGGTTCTATAATAAACTAAATAACTTTCCATTTGATCTTAGAGGTAGGTTGTTTATAGATTTAGTGTAGGATTTTATATTAATTTATTTCTTATTCTTTTCTTCCTATCCCTTGTTTTTATATAGTGCTTGTAAATATTTGTTTGCTTTTTCTTGCTTTGTTCCTTGCTTTTAATAAGTATTTTCAAGAGATTCCTCAACTCAAGTTTTATCTAGTTTCTCAAGAAACTCTACAATTTAGGAATGCAGGTATGAACTTTAGATAATTGTTGACCATGGGTCTGAAATGTGAGTTTGATGTTTTAATTTTGGGAAGACTAGTAAAGACTAATGAATAGGATAATTTTTACCTAAAATTTTAAGCCTTATTTTGAGCTAACCTTGATTTTGATAAGGGTTGTACATGTAGGGTGAAGGCTTGAATTATTGGAACATAGTCACACTTGAAATTAATAAACATTATTGCCTATGCCAAAGTTTGGAACTAAGTATGATTATTTGAAGATCAAAAACTTGATCAAATCCATAAACCTAGCTAACTTGGTTCCCAACCTTTAATAAAAATCTAAAAATGATCTAAAAAATACAAAAATAAGAACTTATTGCAAAATTCAAAGATATTTCTAAGCATAGGTGATTTTGGTAATCTCTATTAGGGTTATAAATTCTTTATTGTTAGTGGAAAAAGACCTTGAGCAGAGCCAAAAGCATCTATGTTGGGGCTTTCAATGCCTATTTGATAGTAGAGCAATGCCCATGCCATCACTAAGCTAAATCATAGTTCTTAATAAATATCCAAATTTGATATAAGTTAGTGTTAATGGTTAAAGTCATTAAATATGGAATTTTATCTTTAAATAACACTTAAAATATTAAGTGGAATAAAAGTACACACACAACATGGCTAGGATTTGATGTTTGACACTAATTCTACATGTACAAGACTTGTTTTAACCATGAACTAACTGGAATAATGGTGTATGATCAAGTGGAATGAACAACCTAATCATTAGTTTGAATTATATTATCTAAATTCTAATATATTTCTCTTTTCCCCTAGAAGTTGCTATTTGTTGAGGTCAACATACCGCCATTTCTGAAAAATGGGGACCCTTGTGTCAAATTGTGCAAATTTGTAACTTAAAATTGAAAATTCACTTGATCAGAGTGTCACTAACATGTTTTCACACATTCTTTATTTGAAGATCATACACACCTAGTTTGGTTGGCATATTTGTTTAAGATTTTGGTGTAATCTTATCTAAATTTAATAATACACTAGATCTCTATGTTTCACAAGTTGCATGTTTAATGGAGTTCCCTTGAATAGACTATGTTTGGGTTTCATTATTTTGTGTTAATTTGGTATTTTATTAACCTTTGGTTTATTAAAAATCAAATTAAATCCATGTTTAAGATTATTGAAACCCTTGTTCCAGTTGCCCTAGCTTATGAACTTTGATTTAAATTCAAATTTAGTGGGAATAATTTACATGGGAACACTTTAAATATGCCATGGAATTAGTTTAATTTTTATACTAAGTTTTATTCATGCTTATTAATATGACCAAACCTTAGTCTAAAATTCATACTTTGTCCCTTTTATATCCCATGGCCCTTGGTCCCTTGTATATAATAGATTGGTCTAAGAAACACATGGTCCCTTTGTTATAAATTTAGCTTAAAATATTAATCCTAAATTTTTTATTCATTTTTACTAACAAAAATAAAAATACCTTAGTCTTAAGACTTTACCCTAAGTTCCATGTAATTCCAAAGCATGACTTAGACATTGTGTTTGTCTACAGGATCAATGACATGTGTTTACTCGAGCGATGTTAATCTAATCATGGGATATGGGGTCCATAGGTCAAGGATTTTCATCAATGATGCATGTTCACCGTAGACAAGATCCAACAGTACAAGATCAATATTAAAAACTAACTCAGGGTCCTTTTTATTATGTTTCCAACTTAGGCTAAAACTTTATGCCAAGTCTTCTATAATTTGTGAGGTCACTTTAATATGTTTTAAACCTAGCTTAAGACTTTAGCATAAATACTTATTTGTATTTATTAATATGAATAAAACCTTGGTCCAAGGCTTTATCTTAATTTCTTTTTATTATTCCCAAGATCTAACTTAAATATCTTTATTGTCCACATGATTAATGGTCCACAATTACTTTCACGAGGGAGATCTAACAAGGCATATTAAGTCAAAATTTCAATGAAGCTCTAGGATAAGTGATGTGGTGACAAGTTTTACCATTTCATTAAAATAATATTGAGTAAATAATGGTGGTCTACCTCTTGGATCGAGATCTAATGACACACATTTTCTTATATGAAGATGATCTAATGGTACAAAATCAATGTAGGATTTTCAACATATCTTAGAGAAAATGTGGTAATGACATGTGTCATAATCACAAGAAACATAACAAAGGCAGATAATGGCATTTAACACTTGGGATTGAGATCAACTAACCATGTTGATCTGTGCATGCAAATCTGATGGTGTGAGTTGATATGGACTTTTCAAAGGGATCAAAACCAATAAGGAAGTGGCATGTCTTGATACAATAAATGGTCATATTTTAAATATTAATGAACATAATGCCATGATGTTAGCACATAGGTAGAAAACTACAAAAATAAGGATGTTGTGGACCCAAGGGGATGTAAAGGTATAAATAAACAAATATTAACATAGTATAAGTCACAAAGCTTGTAATTTAAGCATAGACATGCCATTAAAGCTCCCTGAAAACTTGTTTAAATTCCAAAGAATCCTTAAAAGCATATAGAATCCCTAAATTGTTCTTGTATACATTTTGATTGAGCTGAGGAGAAGTAGATTGTCACTTGTGTGAAGATAATTCGATCCAAAGTTGAATTATAGTCATTAGTGCATTATTTTATTGAATTTGTAAAAATGATAACCCAAAAAAGTTTTTTAAAGGAAAATGTCACAGAGTTGGCCCAAGCACAAGAAGAGTAGTTATAGGAAACCCTCAAAGTCCTATAATAGTAGAATAAGAATTTAGAAGAACAAGCCATCTTGTCAATTCCATAAACTATGATCAAATAATTTGAGACCACCATGGATGATTTTTTCAGCTTCTCAAAGACCATAAGATCCAAACAATATAAAATAACCAAGCCTAGAAATTTAGCTATAGGCTAGGTTAGGCAGTGGAAAGATTTGAACAATAAGGTAAAGGACTTGATTAAGATCAAATCCATGGTTTTAAAATAGTAATAATTGCTCACCTAAACATGGATATGGCTATATTATTAGAAAAGATCAAGGACGTAAGCAAACGGTCTTGGGTGATGGGAGATTTTTCAAATGATCTCAAACAATCAGAAGATAAAGCAATACAGAAATGGGGAAACTTAGTCAAGGATCCTACTACACTTGGTCCAGCTAGTCTAATTATAAGTGATGAGTTCAACAAAGAGCTTCCATAGTTTATTCAATGGGTACAAAACCAAAGCATAGGTAAGTCTATTACTAATAATAATAGGATCATGAATATGATTCTAAATGCAAAGGAAAATATTAATGAAGCTAGAAACATCAAAGAGGCATTAAGCATGGTAGATAAAGACCAAAAGAGATTTTTAGGTCAAATGAAGGAGATCTTTATGAAACTAATTTTTTACCTTTAGCTAATTAAGGAGTAACATTATAGAATTAAAATACTGCTAGAAAGAAAGAAGACTACAATAGAAGGTCCCAAAGTTAGTTGGATTATGAATATTCTTTTTGTAACTTAACATGTATAATATTTTGAAAAGATAATATTATTTTTGTAAAGGCTTGTGTACTTTGTAAAACACATTACATGTAGGTCAGTTCGTTGCGAAGTGTTAAGAGCATTCTAGAAAGTTATAAGGGGCAGTTGTTTAGGACACATGTACTATTGTAATTTAGCATGATTGACTAGCATACATCCTTAACACTCTATATAAGAGGTATTTACAATTTTAAAAGGGAGAGGGAGTTCTTAGAGCCAAAATTACTTTTTAAACTTTGAACAATTAAAATAAGTAAGGAATTTTTCAAAGTTTGTCTAGATTTGCTTGTCTTTTATTATCATGGTTTCTCCCTCACTTTTTTGTTTTGACTTCTAGATTTGAATGTTTCTTATGAATTTTTGGTTTCTACATTTGAATGTAGAGATATTAACTTGTGCCAATGCTAGGTTAATTGGAAGTTCTTGGGTTCATTTCATTTCCCTACTCTTCTTGCATTTGGTCTAATGTTGTTTTCTTGCAAGGGTAAGTCTTTGAAGAGAACTTGGTTCTTATTTGTATTATTTACCACATTCCTTAGATGTTTACCTGATGTGTGATAGGATTTGAGATTATGCTACTTCATGTCATACATTAGTTAAGTGCATGCCTGGCTGATATTTAAACATTATCATGATTTTTGGAATGAAGATTAACAACATTTCTTCTTTGCCCTACCCTTCCTTTTGATTCTTTTTAACTAGATCACTCTAGATTAATTTTCATTGTAAATATCCATCTTATATTAGTCTTTATATTATTTCTTGATCATAATTCACCATTATTAGCATAAAGCACTTCATATTTTTCATAGATTAACTATTTGGCCATGGTGGCTCCCAACCACCAAAATTATAAATATTGTGAAATAATCCAATTTTTTTGTCCCTATTCCATCAACAGATAACATGATTATCACAACTTGTAACTCACGAACTGAATTATTAGAATTCTAAAATGAGAAGTGTTCTTAAGCACTCTGGGAACTTCTGATATATATTTAGGAATCGAGACACATCAACATCATGAAATATATATAAATATGACATTGATATATTATATGCTATGTAATGTAGGTAGGATAGTAATGAAGCTATATACTAGAAAATAATCTTCCCTTGCCTTATCAGGTAGGGCATAGATAAGTAGGTAGGGCAAAAATAAAGCTATCTATCATAAAATAAGCCTCATATAATATTTATGCCTTAATATAGAATCAATGCTAAGATATATATTATAAAGTCAAACTTCCCATATTATCTATCTAAAAGGCAATCTTCCATTGATATGCTTTGTTAGGTGAAGCAAAGATAGGTGTCCATAAGGAAATCTTCCCTTTCATTACTTCTTGGTATAGATGAAGTAGGTAGGGAGAAGGGTTAGATGAAATTGTATTATTTACACACACTCATATTGGGTTTAGGGAATCTAAGAACCCTGATACAAGAGTTGAGAATATAAATTTTATATCTATATAGATAAGGATGACTAGACACTAGTCAAGAATTAAAATCCCAACCCCATATTTGAATACTCATTTTCTCTATATGTCATTAAGATTTTATCCATAGTAGACTAGATTGATAAATAGATAGATAGGTGGTCATCAATCTGATAAAGTGTGTTCTAATCCTATAGCTGGTAGAATGTGTTTCCCAAACTAATTTTATCTATACCCAACCTAATATATACCTAACTTTATTTATAAATGGAATCAAGGGAATATGCCTTAATCTAGTGTATTGGGGAGGAGATACATAGATCTTGGACATTGCATGGTGAGCCCTAAAGGATAAAATAGATTCTTACCATACTCTGAGTATGCCCCAGTATCTAATAAAATATATCAAAAGATATCATAAGGATTAGGGTTCTACCATAGATATATGGGAGTCACCATTCTAAAGGCCCTACCTTGATCTCAAAATTCCCCTACCCAATACAAGGCACTAGTAGTTTTCCCTACCTAATTCATATATGACAAGGAGTAAGAAAATGGAAGCTTACCTTTATGATATATATATTTTCTTCACCTAATATATTTTCCCATACCTATCAATCCCTTCATTACCTATACGATGGGTGTAGTGTCTTTATGATTTTGCCCAAGCATCCTAACCACTCTTTTTTATATATAGGTTAGAATGACCCCTCTACTTTTAATATATGTCTTGTTTAGTGCACCCTCATCTAAATCATGTATTTTAGTGCCTATTTAATAAGAAGGAATGGAATGAATCAATTTTACACACATGGCATGGATAAGGTCACCTAGATAATAGGTATTACCCCTACATATAGATATTGTGTAATAATTTTTAGTTATCACTCATCATCCTTATCACTCCCTTATTGACCATTATTATCCCTAATCACTCCCTCATAAACCCTCATTGACCATAATAAGTCCCTCATCATTCTTCATCACATATAATCACTCTCTCATCATCCATTATCATCACTAATCACTCCCTCATTATCCCTCATCATCCCTAATCACTCTTTACTCATCCTTTATTATCCTTAATCACTCCATTCAATACCTTTATTATGGGTGTAGTATGCCCCCTCATTTCAACATATGACTTGGGTATTCAATTAGGTATAAAGGACTAAAGATATGGTTAGGTAAGATATATATGTTCATGATGATAAATAGGTATTCAAGATAACGATATGTCTTGGTAATTTTATCAAGTATGGAATACTCAAGTGGATGTATAAATAAGGATATGTAGATGTCTAAGGTTAAATTAAACTAAGAGAACCATCCATTTAAAATTTTTATCTCTAGGTAAGAAGGATTTGGATAAAAATGATGAAGTGTATCAGAATGGATAATGACATAAGTAATTTGATAAAGCATATAATGATAGATCTTTTCTGCTAAGAAATAAATAGTGAGACAATCACATTCTACTTTTGTATAACATTTTTTATGATTGATGAGGACTTTATTTATATAATAGATATACTATTTTCTACTTGTATTACCTTTTTGGCCAAGCATTGACCCAATAGATATGGGGGTAATGGTGTATATATAATTAATTGTTATATCTTGAGAAAACACCCATGAGTGATAACATTTCATATATAGAGGTAGAATCAATAACATCATATATTAAAGGCAAAGGAAATTTATCTTTTAGACACGATAAATTTATATTATGAAAGTGAATGCATATACAAATATCCATGGTGATGTTTTTATAAACAGAGGTAATGTTAGAGACCCATTTTGACTAGTCCATCAAATTAGCATCCAAAATATTGATGATTTATTTATTACATAAGATATAAATATCAAGAGGTATTTTTCATTGCTTCTTTTAACAAACTTTGCATTTTGATAAGTGATGATGTTATCAACAATGATGCTAGGATCAATTCCTAACAGATCTTCATATGACCAAGCAAATGTATCATGATATTTGTGAAATAAGAGACTAATTTTATCATTCTCTTTGGGATAAATATCTTTAGAGATGGTAATAGGTCAAGGACAAGTAAGTGTACAATATTCTATTTTTATAATTTCTTTGATAAGCATAGATTTCTATCTTGGAAATGCTATGGATTAGGAAGGAGGAAAGAAATAGGATGTGTTTTGGGGTCCACACTATCCATTTAATTATTTAAACAAGGAACATTTTGTTTAAATTTATCAAGTTTATGATGTTGGCATGAAAATTGAGGTTCTATATCATGGAGGAGTTACAATATAGTTTTCTCACTAGGAATCATATAGGTAAATGTCCATAATAAGTGACATATACTTCAAGATCAATGATTTTATTACATTTGATATCATATTTAGAATGTATTTTTCTCACATTAGTAGATTTAGCATTTAAGGTAATTTCAAGTGTAGTAGTGGATATGAATTTGATGTTGGTGACATCAGATTGAGTTAAATAAACTATATGTATAGTAACTGTATTGTTTTATTGCATAGAAAAGTTTCAATAGAGTTGAGTTGGTTAGATTTATATTGATTAGTGGAATCGTAAGAAGGGGAAACAATGTTTATAATTGGTAAAGTATATTGTATTGAATTAGGTTGTGTAAAAGGTTCAAAATATGTCATAATTAGGATTTATTTGATTACCCATAGTGTGTGTAATAATGATCGATTAATATAAGATACATAACCTTCAGGTAATGATTCATTATTAGATGAGATATGAATGGCATGTACATCATGATTTAAGGCATGTATTTTTTCTAATGTATTTTGGTAATGTTGCACATCTAAATATCATGATTGGGATTGATCCGTGATATAAATATCATTATAATTGTGATAAATAGTGCATGCATATATTTGCATGAGAGAATGAATAGTTGAAACACTTATGTTCCTAAATTTACAAGGAATCATAGTTATAGGATCTTAAAATAACTTTTTTCCTCCATATTCATTACATGTGAAATCATGTTATGTGTAAGAGGCTTCATATACTTTGCATGGAGTGGGAATATTAGTAGTATGATCAATTAAAAGAATAGTACAATCACATATGAGTAAATAAAGAGGGAGATATTCCACTACATAAAGAGGGAGTTGAGTGGTATTTCAAGTGAATTATAATTCATTTTTTCATCATCATCTGAATTGACAAGAGTTACATGTAAGTTTGATAAGCCTCACAATCAATCTCAAGCACTCACTAACACATAAAATACTAATTCTATATTTTATTACTATGATCCTAATTGATAAATATTTATATGCCTAGAATCATATGTTACATACGTAATTCTATTGATGTAGATATTACTAGGATAACATGATTCTAACATATGCTACATTACTCAATGATTACATTGTGCTACACATATTAAAGTTAATTTTTATTTTTAGATGAGTATCTTTTATGATCAATTCCCTCACTTTGTAAGGAGGAATTTAAGTGGGATTTATATAAAATTGAAATAAGATACATCTACAACATATCCTACTTATTAATATCTAATATTGAAGAAGGTAAAATACAATCAATCTACATAGCAATAATTTGTTATATCAAGGTCATGACCAATGATGGATTTGGTAAACCTATAATGAGGGATATCTTATCACATAATGGTAAGGATAGGTTTCCAAGTTATCTACTCAAATTCCATTATGTCATAACCCTAACTAGGTCTTATGAATGTATTTGGGTCTAACACAATAATAATCTACTAAATAAACATGTAGGATATTATAATAAATCAATATGGAAGCTAATCTTGTGCTCAACAAAACTTGTGGCACAAATAAGGAAGATAATAAATCATAAAATACCGTTATAGTTGATATAACATAGAATTAATCTAAGGAGAGATAAAATTCAATACATTAATGCTAAAACATTTACTAATCAAAATATGAAGGGTTAGGAGTATACTTACTTTGTTAAAGTGAACCCATCATGCCTCAATGTTTGCCTTGGCCAATGGTGTTTTGAAAGAAGTTATTGTGGCTTGTAAGGACTCTAAGGATAGATCATCTCTAGGCTACAAGACTTCTCCTATGCATCCAATATTTCCACAAGAAAAGTGTTAATTATCCATGGTAAAAGTCTAAGAAATAAAACCTCTTATTGTTAGTATAAGTAGATTTTTGAGCTTTAATGATGCATAACTGAATGATCATCTATTTAAAAATGAAGTGAATGGGGGTATTTATAGACAATGATTGACACTAAACCCATTTATGAATTTAGCTAACAAGGTTAACTGGGTTGACCTTTTTTGGTGGGAAATGGATATGTTAGGTCTTGAAATAGGTAAATTGTGTGATAGAGTTCTATAATGTGCATTAAATTATCAACAATGTTGAGTGGGTTAACATAGTAGAAAAAGAAGATAAAAGGGGATTTTGCTTAGGTAGGGACTATTTTAGGTAGTGAATTGATTATGGGAGTGTATAAGTGGGTTTTTATTTCTTATGAAATTGGAAAAGAGTAAATTGGAGTGTTTTTAGGTAATGGTATAGGGGCCAAAAATCTTGTGAAACACTAAATATCTACCAAGAACATTCTTGGTGAACCCTTAAAGGTGGACACTCAGACAGATTGAGAATATAAGGGTTCCTAAAAATACAAAAAAATATAAATAATTGATAAAGTTTTAAAGAATATTGTGTGTATAAGTATGTCCCACTTGAAGCTCATCACATGTCACATAGTTTTAACATAGGATGGTGATTCAATAAAATAACATAGCTATACACAATGTTCATATGATAAATTGAATTAAAAAGCATAAATTGAAATGATAGTAAGAAAACAATTGAAACAACTAAAAGTATTATATACATAACTTAACTTACCTTTATCGATGAATGGTTGCCTTTTGAAATTTTAGTCTTGATCATGGAGTGTGCATTAGCTTCTTTAGACAAACGCTAGGGATACAAAACTAGAGATAAAGAACAAAAAATCATAGTGAAATCAAAATAAATGAAGTTTACATAAGTGAATAAATTATTTGGATAATTGGTAAGATAGGGTAATAAATTCTATGTTTATAATTACAATACCAAGGAAAAATAGATAAAATCAAAGTAAATTTGGTAGTAAAAAAGCCAAGGATACTAAATGATAAAAAACTCAAACACATGTACCTTAAGTAATAAAAGTAATAAAGCAAGTCAAACCAAGGACACATAAAACTTAAATAATATATCCAACATCAATGTAAAATAATTAACAAACCATAATTAAAAAAATATGGAATAATATCATAAAGTAAAACAACATTTATGAATGAGAAGTAAAAAACCAAACTCAATCAACAATGAAATAACTAAATAGAGAAACAAAATGAAATTGTACACAAAAAGAGTGACAAAAAGTTTATGATTTTATATACAAAATTGACTAATTCTAAAAAACATAAACCAATAGTGTAAATATGTAATGCAAAGTCACTAAAAAATATAATTTTTATTCTTAAGAGAGGTTAAACCAAAATTAAACTAGTATTAACATGTATTTAAAAGAGAAAAGAAGAAGTTTTGTATTAAGGAATCTAGAGGACATGGATTAGCCACAAAAATTAGGGTTTTTTAGTGTAGTATAAATATCATCAGATGAAGGATATATGCATGAAAATTAAACTTCATCTACCTTCCCACAATGTGTTTTCCATTTCTCAAACCCCCTTACATATTTTCCAGTCTACTGTAAAGATTGGGTACTTTCATGAAAAATTAGGTAGAAATATATAATTTTAAAATATCCTATCCTAGTATATTAGAATACCAAACCTTAACACACCTCGTTTATATCATGAATCCAACCATGGATTTTTAGCTTTGACTAGAATATAATACGTGCTTGATAATCACATTTTTTGTTGAAATTTTGAATTTTGAATGTTTATTCTTTCATTTTTATCATTAAATTTTATTTTTAAATGAATTGTCTTATAATTTTTTATGGTTTTTATATTCTTCCTCCATATGGATTCAAAAAACCTACATGGGTGTTAAAAATGACTTTAAATTAAAAACTTATACTTGATGGCTAAGAAAAAAAATAGGTCTAAGAATCTTGCACTTGCATGTTAAATAAGAATTCTATCTTGAAACTAACCTTAGTATGCCTGAATTCAAATTAACATCAGGCAAAAGATGAAAGTAAACATTAAATGATTGAGTTACCTCAAATCGTAAAAACTATAAAAATGTGAAAATAATACAATGATAAGTAAGCATGACTCCATATCATATGAAATAATGTAAGTGTTGGTAAATATGCAAAAGTAGTTTGTTTACTTTTATCACCACAAAATAAATGTAGCTTGTTTTGAAAGTATGAAATTAAAAGCTTTAATCATTGCCTTAGTTTATCAAAACAAAATTTAGTTTTAAAGAAAGTCTATTAAATTTGTAAATTTTATGAGAAAATATTGGTCCTATCCAAGGTTATAAATTTCAATCATAAAAGATTAAACAAAGTAGGCGATTTTTTATTTTTTTTTGGTGTGTGAGTAAGGTAAGGTCATATCCAAGGCTTATATTAAAACTCACAAAATAAAAACCAAGTCAAAGTATTAAAATATGTTTATGAGGATGGCTAGGTCCTATCCACAATCTTATGATGCAATTCATTAATGAAATGAAGATAGATCGAAGGACCTATGGTAGGAAATAAGGATCCTAAGAGTAATGTAAAGCTACATATTCAAGATATTTGTAGGAAAATTGAAATAAGTGTTATTATATACATGATATGGAAGTATGTGAGAAATAATAAATATTTTATATAATTTGATAATTAGTAGGTTTTTTGAAAATATGTCCTTCATTAGTACGTAATCTATAAGTACTAGGACCAAAGATATATTTTATAATGTAAGGACCCCACCATTTTTGGGTATATTTAACTTATTTATCAGGTGTATAATATAATTCAAAGAATATATCACCTATATTAAAAGTCAAAATTTGACCTTTCTATTAGGTTGTTTAGAAATGTGAGCCTTGTATTGGTGATTATGTTATAAAAAAGCCATATGTCACTCATCAATGAAGTCTAGAGTACAGAGACAATATTAATGTAAATCCTCATTAGGAATAATATCATTATGAGAGATGTGTGAGAATGGTAGATAAAATTCTAAAGGTGAAATTTATTCATATGCATATACTAATTAAAATAGTGTTGCCCTAATAACACTACACATGCTAGTGCAATAAACACAAAGTGTATGACAAAGATGGAGATACTAATCAATACAAGATTCTATAATAGTTTTTAAAATATTTTATTTATAATTTTATTAGTAGATTATGCCTAGAGATTACCATTAGGATGATAAGGTGTTGATAATTTATGGATAATTTTTAATTTTGCACATAGTTGTTTCATATCATTGTTTTTAAATTTTCCACCACTGTAAAAAATGATGGTACAATGAAATTCAAAATTATATATGATTTTATTGAGGATTAATTTGTAAATGGTAATACAAATAATGTTAAAAAGAGGCATGTATTCTACGCACTTGTTAAAACATTCAATGGCAATGATAATGAACACATGACCATCTTATGATATAGTTATCTTTACATTGAGATCTAATATCCACATAGAGAATGGAAAAAGATACTACATATTTTGGAGTTTTATTTGAGGAGAGTGCATTATATGATCATGAATTTGATAAGGATTACAATTTTTATCAAAATTAATTGCATATTTTTCAAGACTAGGCCAAAAGTAACCCATGTGTAAGCATTTACAGCTTGTTAGAAGAGAGAAAGAACTTCTTCAAGCATTATAAAATATAATAAAGTTACTTATGCATTAAGATAATAAAATGTGTTGTATTTAATTACATATTTGAATTAATTTTTTTGTGAAATTGAGTCTTTTCATGAGAATCTACTTCTGGAGGGTAATTTTGTACCTTGGGCTTTGTTTAATGGTAACAAACTCAACGTGAAAATTTATAAAATAATTTTTTATTTTGTAATAATAATTTTATTTAATAATTTTAATAAGGAATTTGTAATATTTAATAAATTAATGAGGATGAACTAGATATTATGATTAAGTGAATTGGGCATAACATTTTATTCTCATGGGTTAGGCTCGACAGTGAAAGTAAAAAATTCTTTGGCAAGTGTAGTGGTAATTTTCTGGTATGTGATATGATTTTAATTTTCAATTTTCAATTGATAATTTCCACTAAAATTATGAAATAAGAGTTGTGAATAAACAAAGGTATGTAGATATGGGATGTGTAAATTGTTTGTAACTTGAATTCCTAGTAACAAAGCTTCATATTCAACCATATTATTAGGAACATCAAATGTTAGTTTAAATTCAATAGGTATGAATTTTACCTATGGGTTTTTTACGATAAAAACATTCCAAACTCCTTGAATATATTTTTCATCATTGATTTTAAGTGTCCAAGTATTTTCATGTAAGTCAACTGTAACTTCTGATAACACTTGAATGATTATTTTATATTTAGTCATAGTAGGAGTAGGGTCAATTTATTATTTGTTGTTTTATTATATATGATCATTAAAGTTGTGAAAATAATATTTGAATTAGACTAACTAGTTAATACCTTTAATAAAAATAATTTCTTTTTTAGGAAGAGTATCTTGAAGGTGGTTTGTGGACGGTAGGGAAGCAACTGTAAGTTGATTTGTGATGACTTTTCCATTGACATTTTTTTGTAAAACAATTCAAAGGTAAAATTCCATCAAGATAACCATACATTTGAAAAATTTGTCTCTAGTTAATACATATTTCGATAAAAATGATGAAGTGGATCAGAATGAATAATGACATAAGTAGTTTGATAAAGCATATAATGATAGATCTTTTTTGTTAAAAAATAGATATCGAGATAATCACATTATAATTTTGTATAAAATTTTTCATGATTGATGAGGAATTTATTTATATAAAAGATATATTATTTTATACTTGTATTGCCTTTTTGGAAAAGTATTGAGCTAATAGATATGGGGGTAAAGGAGTATACATAATTAATGGTTATATCTTGAGAAAGCATCCATGAGTGATAAAATTTCATATATAGAGGTAGAATAAATAATATAATCTATTAAAGGTAAATGAAATTTATATTTTAGACATGATAAATTTATTATAAAAGTCAATACTATACAAATATCCATGGTGATGTTTTTATGAACTGAGATAATGTTAGATACCCATTTTGACTAGTCCATCAATTTAGCATCTAAAATATTCATGACTTTTTTATTACATAAGATATACATACTAGGATATATTTTCATTAATTTTTTTGAATAATTTTAGAATTTGGATGAGTGATGATGTTATGAGAAATTATGCTAGGATCAATTCCTAACATATCTTCATATGACCAAGTAAATGTTTCAGGATATTTGTCAAAGAAGAGACTAAAGTTATCATTATGTTTGGGAGAAAGATCTTTAGAGATGGTAATAGGTCAAGGACAAGTAAGTGTACCATATTATATTTTTATAATTTATTTGATAAGCATAGATTTCCATCTTGGAAATGGTATGGAGTAGGAGGGAGAGAACAAATAGGATGTGTTTTGGAGTCCACGTTATCCATTTAATTATTTAAACAAGGAAAAATATGTTTAAAGTTATCGAGTTTATGATGTTGCAATGGAATTTGAGGTTCTATAACAAGCACGATTTATAGTATATTTTTGTCACTAGGAATCATATATCTAAATGTCCATAATAAGTGACATATACTTCAAGATCAATGATTTTATTACCTTTGATATCATATTTAGAATGTATTTCTCTCACATCAGTGGCTTTAGCATCTAAGGTAACTTTAGGTGTATTAGTAGATATAAATTCAATGTTGTTGACATCAAATTGAGTTAAATAAAATATATCTATAGTAATTGTATTTTTTTTTACATAGATAAAGTTTCAATAGAGTTGAGTTGGTTAGATTTATATTGATTAGTGGACTAGTAAGAATGGGAAATAATGTTTTTAATTGTTAAAGTAGATTGTATTGAATTAGGTTATGTAGGAGGTTCAAAAGATGCCATAATTAGGATTTCTTCGATTAACCATGGGTGGTGTAATAATGGTGGATTAATATAAGGTATTCAATATTGGATGAGATTTTAATGGCATGGACATCATGTTTTACGGTGCATATTTTTCTAATGTATTTTGATAATGTTGTACATATAAATATCATGATATATATTGGGACATCATATAATTATCATTATAACTATGATAAATAGTGCATGCATAAATTTCCATGGGAAAATCAATAGTTGAAACACCTATGTTGATAAATTTACAAGGAAACATAGTTAGGGAATCTTGAAAGAACTTTTACCCTCCATATTCATTACATGTGAAATCATGTTATGTGTAAGAGGCTTCCTAGACATTGCATGGAGGGGGAATATTATTAGTATCATGAATTATAGGAGTGGTAAAAACTTTTATATTTAAATAAAGATGGATATATTCCACTACATAAGGAGGTAGTTGAGTGGTATTACAAGTGTTTTACAATTCATGTGGTTCATCATCATTTGAATTGGCAAGAGTTATAGGTAAATTACGATTCATGTTAGCAAATTTAGGAAGAGGTTGACTATTAATGTGGGTAATAGTAGGAATTTGATATTGAGATTTTGTATTTGGTAGGTGGATGCTCCATGGATTTGGATAAAATTTGTGTTTTTAATGTTTCTTACTATATATTAATTTATTACGTTGGCTACCTGAATAGGTAATGACAACATACAATGTGTCATTGGGTGAATGAGGAGAATGTTGTAAGATAAGGGAAGATCAAGAAACATAAACTTAGTGAAAATTATCTTGGGACCTATGGTAAGTGGTTTTTGATTGGTTTTATCAAATTCTCTATATGTGACACCCACTTGTTTTATATTTTTTTTGGTGTATACAGTTATTTGAACTAACTAAAGAGGAGTGACAATAATTCTCGATCCTTCAACTACTAAGAATTTTAAAATAAGGGTATTATTGATCATATTTTTAATACAGAAGGGAAGATCATCTATTCTAAAAATATTTTTTTCATTAATCATATCCTCTTTCAAAAAATTCAATAAATGGTTTTAAAGATGTTGAAATGGTTTCAATCGTATTTACATGTTTAAGTTGATGAACATTAGAAGGGATTTACGAATCATGAGATTGTGGTTCTTTGATATTTTTTTAATTGTTTCATAATGAATTTACAATGATATGGATAAGTACAAACTAATTTCATAGGGGTAATTTTACAAGGAATTGAATTAAGTTCTTCAAAAAAATTCCAATGTAATTTAGAGGATTGCGAACTAGTAGGAGTTTTATGAGATATAGAGTTTTTCATAAGACTATGAGAAATAGGATGGGATTCTAGTTTTGGAAGTGATTTCTCTTTTCGTTCTAAAGATGTGAGTGTAGTATTTGTAGTATCTTTAATTAGTTGTTCATAAGTATAGGGTTTATTAGGTTTAGTGACATGGTCTTTGTGATCAAATTTTCATCTATATTTAACTTTTGTTGCATTTACGTATTAGGATTTGGTATAATATTGGTCATATTCAACATCAATTACATAAATATTGTCATTTAAATGTTGTGTGTTATAAGTATAAGAGTATTTTTTAAGTCTAGAAGATATGGTTTTAGTAACCCATTTACTTTGGTAAGCTATAGAAATAATCATGATGATTTAATTTGATCATATCATCATGGTCAAATGTGTCCCCTAACATGAAGGAAATAAAAAATTTGACAATCCCACATCATGTTTCATAAGAATGACCTACACCAACATGAAACCAAGAAAATTTATTAAGATCATACCATAAAGTTGGGGCACTATTATAGGTGAAGGGTTTAGATTGAGATAGTGACTACTTCATTTGTGTTACTTTTAATGATGGGTGGGAATTAATTTGATTATGTATTTTAACTAATCCTACTTTTCTTTGAGTTTTAACACTTGTAAATTCCTTAGTTAATGTTTGGAAATATTTCTTGGTTGAGCTATGGGTGGGATCAAAATTTTTCATAAGGAAAATTTGTCTCTTAGCTTTGTAAAATGCTTAATTTAAGGTTATTAGATAAAAAGTTTTAACTTT
This sequence comes from Torreya grandis, assembly GCA_037957365.1. Classification (NCBI taxonomy): domain Eukaryota; kingdom Viridiplantae; phylum Streptophyta; class Pinopsida; order Cupressales; family Taxaceae; genus Torreya; species Torreya grandis. The sequence goes on from JARHVA010006830.1 coordinate 751,194, forward strand.
ATATTAAAGGGAAGGTGTTAAAGAGGTGATAAATAATTTAAAGAAATTATAATTAGTAATTTTGTGATCTACTTTAATATCTAATGATTTCCATCATTTTATGAAAATATAGGATGAATTTGATGGTGATTGCCTATAATTGCTAAAATAACTAAGATAATTTTATAGAAGATTGTGTTATTGAAATTCCTTAACTAAATTATTAACCAAATATTCTAATTTTTAGATAGAATGTTGAGGTTATTGATTATACCATTCTAAACCAACTGAGGTGAACATTTAAAATAAAATTTTGATAGTATCAAAGGTATTTGTTTAGACCCATTCCTTGTAGACATTACGAAATGTTTAAAGAAAAGGCGCAGGTTATTTAGTTCCATCATATTTAATACTTAGAGATACAATTACAATATTGATGGTCACTATGAAAGGATATCAATGTTCATTTTGAAGGTTTTGAATCATCTTGTTATGTATATGAGGTTGAGTAATGATATTCCTATTTTCATATATAAGAGGAGGGATAAAATTTTGATTATATTCAGATATGATAAGAGGTGGATGATTAGTCAATTTTTATATATGATGTTGCATTCGAATCATTTGGGAAGTGTTTGCTATTTGCATAAAATTCATTTATTGGAATATATGTTAAATAATTTGAGTAGTATCTATTATTGATAAAATTTTCACCTTTGAGAGGGTGTATTCAATAAATCTCACTTGAAATATATAATGGTATTATTCCTAGGTTGTGGGGAACCTCTAAATGGACTAAACATCTAAATTATGGGGCTAGCTCCACTTGATGTATCAATTAGGCTCACAAACACTATAATTACTAGTTTGAAAAGGGAAAGGGAGAAGGATAACATAAAATAAACCTAACTATGGAGTTTATAAAAAAAATAAAAACACCTGCACTTGAATATCATGCACTAAGAACATGGATTAGTCTGTAATCTAATCACACTACTCAATAAGGATTATCAAGCACAAGTGTTTCAACATAGAGGTCATAGAAAATTCATTAAATGAGATGGTTAGTTAAGAAGTATAATCAAGGAAATAATGAGTGAAATCCACTTGAAAACCATGAACAAATATATCAAACTCAGCATCTAACCTAGAAGAAGACAATCCATTGGCAAATAGGTAGGAAAGTACAAATGAGAGAGAGAGTACAAACACTACTACTATAATTCATCAATAGTCATACAAGTACACTAGTTCAACCATGTGAGAAGTTAATAATAAAATTTAGTCATCATTAAAATGCATAGTATTAGTGTGTATTTGAGTAGGTATTTTCTTTACTCAACCAAAAAATCCATTACAAAGCTAAACAAGGTTGAATATATAGAAGATAATGAGAGAGAGTAAGAGAACATTAGAGAGACTGATGAAAAGTGTCATATAAAAAATAACAACTTAAAATAAAGATTAATATTTAATTATTTAGTTATGAAGTCCTTTATCAACATGTGTGTGATTTAAACTGATCTTGTATTCATGGATGTGGCATAGAGTAGTTGTTATTCTTATTGGATAACTCTTCAACCATTCATTAAACTACCAATTATTGTTTAGAATGAGTTACATGTATATGTTCTGACATGTGTCATTTGGGTTATTCTTTCTATATCATCTATGCCACTCTTATGTAGTTCTAGTAAATTTTTTATTTTATTCTCAAAAGCTCACAATCTTCACTAGCTATCATTTTCTCAAATTTCTCAAATCTCTCTTATATCTTCATGAAAGAAATATCTCTCCATGAGAGACCTCAAATTTAATTATAAAACTTATAGAAACCCCCGTGGGTTCCTCAAACACTCTTTAACACTCCATTTCACACCTAAAGCCCATACTTAACTTCATTTCTTTGTAGCCCTTAAAACATATATAGATCCTTTTTTAAAACATTATAGATATTATCTTGTAAAAAAAGCATAAATTTTAGTACCCATTTTTATATTCCTAATCTATGTAAACTCTCATGACCAAACACTCCATTCAAGTATATTTTATCCATTTATTCTTTTTTCAAGCAGTGCTCAAATAGGTTTCTAGGCCTAGGAAATTGAGATTTGCCTCTATACATCTGTAACAAATATGAAAATCCAATAAAATGTCTGATTAAATTTTAAAACCTCCTAATAAATATCCATGTAAAACTTTGGAGTGTGGAACCTTGTATATATGGGTGAACAAAGAAATGGCCAAAACCTTAGACTAGGTACATGCTCAAGCTGAAGAGGTAATTAGGGTGATTTATTAAGAAATTAATAGGTTAAAATTATATATTATGGTTTGTTAATTCCTATAACATAACAAGAAAACAAAATATATTTAATGGAATCTCTCCATGAGTACTCCATAGATCCGTAGTTAGGCTTCGTAAACAATAAAGTAGTACAGTCCAACTTCTTGGCTTAAATTAGTGACTTGAATAGCTCATATAACATATTATGAGATATTCAAAGGTTAATATCAGGTTATATTACCTCTTCCAAAGATTAATAAAACTCTCTACATTATTTGAAGTCTTACCACCACCTTGCACACTCACAAATAAGCCTACAATTAAGCTTTTTAGGCTTATTTTATACATTGTATGCTTCACACATACTATAATTCTGATTAATAAAAGATATAAAATATTTATGGTGAATATTAAATAAATTTAAATGTAAAAATATCCAATTTAAGTCACTTAAATTCAATATTCCTCCCATTAGGTGATTTCTAGTCTTCTTGGTAGCTTAAGATATGCTTATCATCTTAATGATGATTCATAAAGCATAGTGGCCCTAATTACTGAAATAATGATACAAATTATAAGTATAAAATGGTACATAACACTACCTATTATCTTTTTCTCCCATGAAACTCCTCCATAAAATTCCAAGTAGAGGAAGATGTCTCTCAAGCTAGGCAAATTATGTGTGAAGATAAAAGAGAGTCTCTTTGCCCTAAACACCCTAAAAATTGTGTTTTGTTATTTAAAAATAACTTAAATATGTATTTATAAACCTATTACATGGTTTTAAATTATCTCCAATGGGCATCCTTCTTCAAAAAATCTCTACAACCTTCTTTTCATATTTGGAGGTTTTGTAGGCTGTTAGGCTAATTTGACCTTGATGGCGTAGTTTGAGGTCTTCTTCAATGTTACAAGGATAAAATCATTAAAAATTATTTTAATAGATTATAATGACCTATAAACATCTGAAATTTCTCATTTTCACCTTAGAATTAGTACAAGACTTCCATACTTTTAGGTCTGTATGTGGCTCTCTAGGCTTTTCAATTATTTAGGTTTAGGAATACTTCCTTTTGACTTATTAATATCCTTATGAGATATTTAAAACACCTATAAATATTTTTCATAATAAATTTCATCCTACCCTTACTTCATAATCAAACCAATAATGTATTTTCTCCATGCTTGGGTATAGGCAAGTCTGTAGGTGTTAATTTGGCTTATGATTGTCACTTTGAGAATTTAAGTTCTTAAACAAGATTATTAACACTTTGATGAAATTTAGAGAGTATTATAATTTTTTACATAGTTTTATCACCTCATTTAACCCTTTAAATCCATCAATAAAATACAAGGACTATTACATTTCATATGAAAAAGAGACTTAGAGGTTTGTAGACCTGTAGGTCTACATTTTCATTGATTTAAGTCTTTCATGATATATATTTAGATCATATTAAGCCTAATAACACTTATAAATTACCTTAAAACACTTATTATGATGTTATGGTACTCATACATCATTGATAATGCATGATTGGACCTTTTAGACACTCTACAAGCCCTTTTCTATCTCAAACCCACCTTATTTGTTTATTCTCTTAACACCTACGAACCTATGAATTTACATTCCTTTCATGTTTTGTCTGTTAAATATCAGATGATGCCTTAGAGTGAATTTATATATTTATATATTGTGAAATTTTTCATTTCTTAAGTGAAGAACATTATCTTCATGAGTGAAAACATCTTTTACCTTTAGTAACTGTACCTACCACACAACATGAATGGATATTTTTCTTATTATGAGGGTCATATGTGTCAAATGAGTCCAATGGCCCCAATATAACCTCTCTTATTTATGCCATGCCTCCAATGGGATTCAAACTACTATCTCAAGGAGAAAAATTGAGCATATGGGGTTTTTCTAGGGTTTTAAACCAAACTACCTTCTTAATGATTATTCATAAATGAGGAGACACCAATCTAAAAAGTATAGACAACTATGTTAATTCCATTAGGACCCATTACTATTCTTAATATATCATGTCACCATTCTCTCTCCTTTGTATATAATGAGCAAACTAAAACTTCCTTTGCAAGCCTTTCAAGGAGATCGATAGGAAAAATGAAGTATTTCTTGATTTTATGAGAGCTATAGCTCATACAAATGACTAGTTTGAGTCTGAGGGAGATGTAGGATACCATTGATTTTTTTGGAGATGAACATCATTCTAAAAACCTATGAACACCTTTTGTAAAACCTCTCTTTTACCATGAAAAATATGATATTGTTTTTGGAGACCCTACTAAAACAACATTAATGGAATTTATCATGACAATATAGATGAATAAACTATGATAGTATCATACACAAAATTTATACCTACCATTATTTAAAAAATCTCTTTTTAAACATCATACAATTATCAAGAAACACCTCAAAATGCTTATAACATTAGAGATGAAGATTAAACATTTTCATTGTCACTTGTACAGACTAAAATATGGTTGGTATGGTTTGAAAAATGTTATTTTACTCAATAAGGCACTTTATAACTTTGACACCTTTTCAATCAACTTGATAAGCATGAATTGCCTTAATTTTGTCAAAACTACTGTAGATTTTGATAAGCATGAATTGCAAATAGATTTTCAAGGTTGTAAATTAAGGTGTGGTTTTGATTTTCCATGTTTTTTTCAAACCTCTCTAATGGTAGCTAATATTTTGATAACATCTTTTGTAATATCCTAAGGATGCTTGCTTTCTAAGCATATTCCACTAGTTTTCTTATCCATACATTGGGATAAGGAGTCACTTGCCCTCAAATTGAGACACAATACTACCTTAAACAAGATAAAAAATTGAAACATCTCCCAACACAGAACACATAAAGGAAAACACATAGACAACCAAAATAAAACAATACAACACATGCATATGCTAAAAAAACATAGAAATAAAAACAAAGCATAATAAAACTACTATATATAACTAACCTTAACATATCTAATTCTTATAAAAAATGGTTAAAAGGAAATGGGTAATTAGAGGAGAGATAGAAATGGCACCAATGATGAATGGTTTCTTCTCGTTTATTTTCAATTATAAGGAAGACATGAATATGGTTATGGGTAGAGGAACATGGTCTTTCGGTAAATGTTCTCTTACTATCAAAAAATGGGAGCCCAACATGGATCTATTAGATTATTTTTTCTTAACCACTCCCATTTGGGTTAGACTTCCTAGACTCCCTTTAGAGTTTTGGCATGAGAAAATCTTTAAAGGTATTGCGAGTTATTTTGGTGAACTTGTGGCAATGGATAAAGCTATGGCTTCCAGATCCAAACTTCAAAGTGCCAGACTTTATGTCAAAGTGGTAGATTTGAATCACATCCCAAAAAAAGTGGATATAATATCCAAGCTGGGCCAAAAAACTCAAGGGATTTTTTTTAAAGATTTGCCTAATTCTTGCTATGCTTGTAAGAAACAGGGGCACTTCATTAAAAACTGTCCGTCTAAAAGCAAAAATCTTCTGAGTGGTGTTTTGGATGGGAGAAAAATTCAGCATAAGAAAGAATGGAAAGTAAATAAAGATCATAGACAAGAACAAAAGAACAGTGAAGATCCTAAAGATTTAGATGAAGAGGCGGATAAAGAGCCTTCTTGTGAAGAACCCAAAGATCCACAAATTGAGGTGTATAAAGAGTTTTCTATTGAGAAAAAAAGTTCATAAAAAGAAGGAGATGGACTACAAATAGATATCAAAATTCCTGAACAAAGAATAGAAGATTTGATGGATTTATCAAGACAAATCATTTGCTATCAAAGGATAGAAGAGCGATGGGGAGATGATGATGAAAAAAGTTTACCAGAAGAAGGAGAAATACTAGCTGAATATGTAAATAATTCAGAAGAGGGAAATATTCTCCTTTCTCAGTATAGGGAGATTCAAGCTGATAATGATATCCCTTTGGAGGAGCTTCAGGAGAACCAAAGAAAAAGGGGTGGAAAAAACATGAATACTAAGGGAGTAGAAACAAGAAGCAGTAAAAAAGACCAAAAAACAAAGGTGAAACAGCTTGTTTCTGTTCGGGATAAACTCAGAAAAAGAGATGAACAACATCGTAAGGTGAAATTGGATATTGGCTCTCCTGACAAACCCGGAAGAAGACCCATAAGGAAAACTAGAGAGCTAGAAAGTATGCAGAATATTGTTGATGGTAGATAGGCAACTATTCTGGATTTTACCCCTAAAAATAGATATTAGAGCATCTTGCGAGATATTAGGGGGTTGATTGTTTAACGGTTTTTTGAGGTTATCTTTGTATAACCTATTTTTGTTGCTACTTTTTAGTAGGTTTAAGGATGGCTTTTCCTGAAGCATGGTAATGCTTTATCTTTTTTGTTCCTATTAAAGGGTTTTGGGGCCCCTTCAAAACCTATTTTTACCTTAATCTAAAACATATCTGATTCTTATATCATCAAATGGGAAGCTCTTGGGATCATCATGCCTTCATGAAATCAGATTATCATATGCTGAGTGATGTTTGACTAGGTACTGATCATGGAGGGATAATTTACACCCATAATCTAAGACATTGGAATACTCATGATTTACATGGCTAGCCATCAAACTTATTACTTCATTCCCTTATCCAAGGTTTGATTATGTGAGTCAAGGACAAAATCATACTCATTCCAAACTTGGGCTTGACATCAACAATCTCATTATTAACTCATCAATAGGTTACTCTTGATTATTCATGACCACTTTAAGGAAATTATGGTACAACTACTGCCATGATTGATCAATATCTTCTTCTTTAGTCTTTTTAATGAAATCACCTTGATAATGGATCATTGTCATGCTAGCTTACATTCCATCATAAATACAATCTTTCTTATCATCCTTGAAGAGTTTTTTGAATCCTTCTTGACAAAGAGGAGATCCAAGAAATATTTCCTCACCATATGGACTATAAAAACTATACATGTATCTTTTCTAAGGTTTAATTATAGCTGATTGATATTCATTTTCAAGTACTCCATCTTACCCCCTAGATTCAAAAAGCATTCCTTCACATTTGAATGTCCATCTTCTTCCCTCAATGCACTCAATTATACATTCAAAAAGGAGAGGATGGGAGGGAAAGAGACTTCATTATATTTCTTGAAACCTACTACAATGTCCTTCTAACTTGGTATTTTAGGATAACTAGGCTGATTGGATGATTCTTGGATAACTGTAGATTGAATGATAGATGAAGGATGTAAACACCCTAATTTGGTCCAGCAATAACAAGTACTATGTCTTTTTTTCTCTTTCACATGAGGGTATTATTGATATTTATAATCCTTGTTCACATCATCATTTTGAGTCGTTTGATATTTATTATGTTTTATTCTCCCTAATTTTGACACTCTAAGTAATCACAAGTCACCTTTTCCTAGTTTGATGGGTCCTTAGCCTTTCCTCCTTTATTTTTCTCTATTTTGAGACTTAGGACATTAACACCACTTTCAAAATAGTACCAACACATGGTAATAGTTTCCACTTGTGGCTTTACTATTTAACAAGCCTTTTCACTTGTGTTTGAGTCCTAACCCTTCCATGAGCATTCTCTTATGTGTTTTTTAAAACTTTTTCATGACTTGTAAGCTATCTAACAAGGCCTTATATTAAAATCAAATATCATCCTATATAAAGAGCCTCATAATGCATTTTACATCTAGAAATTACTATTTTGGCACTTATTTACATAAAATCAATAAATATTATAGCCAAAATACTCTACACACTACTCATTTTTCACACCTAGACATTCGCATGCTTGATCAAAGAATGTCCTTAGTGAAATTCATTCTAGCATACCATGCAAGTTGATGATGCACCTTCCCTAAGGAAGAACTACATGCAATTTGAGATCCATTGCATTTGGGTTAATGTAGGTTGTAGCTAGGACAACATGGATTTTATTCAACGTGATCATAACATTCCATAACCTAGTTTTTCCTTTCCTTATTTTCATTTGATTAATTCGTTATTTCATGTATGGAGTTATTCATTAGGGTTTTGGATAAGATTCAACCAAAATAGTGACATAGACAAGTCCTTGTGTGATAATTGAATCACTTACAGTACCTCCAAAATATCTTGCAACATTTGATAAAGTTACATATAGTCACTATATAAAAGACATTAGTATTAGAACTAGACACTATCACCACATGGTACTACTACCCTAAGAGAGGTACTACTATCTAGATCTAGATCTCAACAAAGAATCAAAAGATAGAAGATTCCTTTATGTCTACTCAGGAATTTACAGTACCCTGATCCATGAAAAACATTATGTATCTCTAGATACATTCCTCTTCTCCTTACACTTATAATTTTAGGAAAGTTCCATAAAATCAATAATTTCTAATTTTATTCCAAATTAGCAACAAACCCAACCCTTTAATTTAGCTCAGGGTTTAGATAGTAAAATCCTTAAAAGATTAAAACATTTGGTGAACCCATCTTACTTCAAATATTATTTTGAAAACCTAATTTTCCTTAGGGTTTACCTTCTCTAAATTTTTTACATTAAATTAGGGTTATAAAAATATGATTTTCTAATTTTTGGGCCTAACCTAGCTAATTTAATTAATCATATCCTAGGTTTTCATTTATTTAATTTAATTACTTTCAACATAACCCTAAATCAAAGCCCTATATCCACATATTAGGTCCCTATATATAAAAATATTAACAATTAGGGTTTCAATCACAATCCTATTTTTCATTAAAACTTTGTCCAAAAAATTCACACGTTGCACACATACATATGCTAGATTATATTCTACCTCGTGTGTTTATTATTCCTTATTTACACTATCTTATTTGACAATTTTGAAATGTCATATAGAAATTCTTCTACCCCTTATTCACTTAATTCACTCTTGAATTTATCTCATGATTATAATAATGAATGGACTAATTTTCAAGATTGTAATTAGAGCATAATAGTGACTTCATTTATGATGATGATGATGATGATGATGATGATGATGATGACTATTGTTATAATGATGGATATGGAGATTACTTGAGCATGATAATGTTAATGAACATGATGATATATTAGATACATCGTCTTCTCTTACTCCTCAAAATCAATCTAACAGTTTAATGTCAAAATAACCTCTTGTTGGTAGTTCTTTATTTCTATGTGATCCTAACTTTTCAACTACTTTTTATACTTCATTATTCAAATTAAATCAATAAAATCGCAGTACACAAAAATCACTTTTGCATGATTCAAGTAAAGTAGATAGGAACAATTCATCTTCTTTACCCTTCTCAATTACATTTGAAAAAGCAAGGACAAATGATATTACACCTTTTATCAGTGTTAAAACTAAGGTATATGAAATTAATTTATCACCTTCATTGGCATTTAAAGATCAATGAAATGATTCTTTACAACAAATTGATAATTTACATATATGTAAATTTTCTATTACATGTCGTAATGTGAAAAAAAAAAAAACATTTTTGTTACTTTTATTTCCCTTGATTCTAAAATTGAAAGTGATAATCATGTTTTCATTTCAAAAATGATTATTGAACAAATTCCTTTTATTAGACCTACGTATTATGATACATTTCATAGTAGTAAAAAATTTAAAAACTTATTCTTCTCTTTCTATTAATGAGCATGTTGATGATACTTCTTGTACTCTTACTTCTATAATTAAATAAAATTATAATTTTTATGAACCATAGGATAATGATGATTATTCTAATTATGATGAAGATGACATAGAATATACACATTCTACTTTTTCTCTTACCTCACATATATCTGTTACTCAACTTAAAAATATGTCACATGTAAACACACACACACACACACACACACACACACACACACACACACACACACACACACACACACACACACACACACACACACACACACACACACACACACACACACATTATTATGTGAATAATCTACATTAATTAGAGAATAAATTATCTTATATTCAGCTATTACATGATACTCCTTCACAAATTAGAAATAAAAAAAATATACCGATGAATCCCCCTTAACCCCCATCACTACAGTAGAATTTATTTATCAAACAAACTTAAATGAGGGTGGTATATCATTTACCTCTAACCAAGTATAAGTTATCACACCTTCAAAGGTTATTGAGAGCAACTATCACACCTCTGAAGGTTATTGAGAGCACCCTGACCATTTCTAAATAAGATTTCTAATACAATGTACCAATGGATAAAATAAATAATAAAATTCAAGAATTAAATGAAACCCTCGATAATGATAATATATATTCACATATGTTAATTTATTTAATGCATGTTGTGGGTCCTTTAAAATAATAAGTACATCACCTCACTTTAGAGAAAAAACATACAAATCTTAGGTTGTTGCCAATGTTATGCATAATAACCTATTCCATGTAGAATCTCAACTATGAGGTTGCCATATTACTATCAGATATTGGTGTTACCTATATTTGATGGACATGGAGATCCATACTTGCACCTTAAATCTTATGAGAAATACATGTATCATATTAAACATAAGTTAATTATATGAAAAGTGTTTCAAAAGTTGCTAATTAAGAAAACACTAGATTGGTTCCACCATAAAATCCCTAGTGGATATTTACATACATATGAGGAGCTAAAGATAGTCTTTCTCAAGAATTAAATAGATAATAAGGGACCTCTAGTAACACATGAGATATTACCTTCATTACATTAAGGCAAGAAAGAGCCTCCATCTAAATACATTCTATAGTTTAAAGCTTGTTTGCATCAGCTAATTTATTAACCAATAGATTTAAAAGTACAGTACATCTTTGATAGAAGTTTAATTTATCATATCAAGGAGAGATTATATATCAAACATATAAATCATTCAAACATCTATGCAACAAATATATATCATTAGAGGTATAATTACAATTAATAATTAAATAGTTAGAGGAAAATTTGGTTATAGACCCCTCACAACCT
>JARHVA010006830.1:767500-802500 GCA_037957365.1 Torreya grandis
ATTTGTCATACTCCTTGATGTCCTACACTATCTTGTGTATCATATAATAAATCAAGACACCACTCACATCTATAACAATAAATGAAGATAAAAACATAGCTAGCAATTTATACAATCACAGAACTCAACCATCATAATCATGTTCAATAATATATCACTCTAACTCCCTATATGATGAGTCCCCACCATCGTGGTAGATAAGTACCTAGATTCCCATGGTATATCCCAAGGACCAGTGGCCTCCTACAATATATATCATTTCCTAGAGATCAACAACTATAAAATCCAATAAACATCCTCTAATGTCATAATCATATCACCCATAGGTAGCTAGGACATATATGTGTTTGTTTCCCACCTCTCACATAATGTAGTAATCATATGCTTATCTTAGGGAATAGACTCTAAGAAAGAAACATATCTTAGGATTACACTCTTGAGAAACTTCATCTCCATATAATCCAAGGGAAAACCCCATAGAGTCTTCATCATCTTCCCATATAAAACTCTCTCGTATGAGCATCAACCTAAAAAATTACAACCAAATCAGGGATCAAAAAAAAAAAAAAAAAGAACATGCATCTAAAATTAGTAAAAAATGATAAGAATCACATCTTAGGACAAATGGAAACTAGCAATTCACATAGGATAATATCAATGGATGCTAGTGCCATACCCTAGACACTAGTGTGAGGACCAAGACAATAGTGCCTACAATGGGACTTATCACCAGTCTATGGAAAATAGATCTAAACTCATCATTTTTAGTGAAAACAATAAAAATATTACAACATTAATAAAAAATAAGAAAAAGTTTGACACCCTTACTAGGTGAACCTCCTCTTCAGTCTGAATTCATGCCTTAACCTCCTCATAGAGCAACAAACTTTCTCCTCATCTCCTTGATATATTTTTTGACATAGATAGAAAATGATTTCAACTAAAATTATCCAAATGAACTGAAAAATGAATCAAAATAATGTAATTAAGTCATAACTTACCCAATACCACATATTAAGGTTACCCTTATGCACCAATTTTGCTAACTAATACAACTCTCTTGTTATCACCATATCTCAAGAATTAGATCTCCAATTCATGAACCATTTCTTGCATGTGGCACTTGATAGTGATACACTATGTACCATATTGGTTATACCAATCCCCTCATAATTATCAAATATACAGAATGAAAAAAAAAACTACACTATATTTAATAATAAAATAGACGAAACCTCTATCTAGTTACACATTAAATTATCAACTCCAACACAATAAATAAATTATTTAATCCTAATACAACATTAAAAATACTAATTAACACTAAAAAATTGATATTTAACATTTGAAGTTACATAAAATCATCACAATATTTGTCTCTCTCACCAAAAGGATGGGTAAATATACATAGATTTATTTAGACATATAGAGTTTTATTCAGATTCGTAGATTTTTAGATATACAAACACACAACTCTACATAGGTTTACATAGGCATTGAAATTCATATATTTTCAAATATACAGACATGCAGGTATACACAAGTTTACAAAAGCATTATATTCATAAATTTGTAGATATGTAGACACATAGGTCTACATAGGTTTACACAGAGATATTAAGATTCATTGATTTTCATATATATAGTCACATGGATCTACACAAGTTTACACATGCATTCTGATTCATATATTTTTAGATATACAGACACACAGGTCTACATAGGATTATGTAGGCATTTGGATTTATAGATTTTTAGATATATATACACACGAGTCTACATAGACTTACACAAGCATTTAGATTCATATAGTTTTATGTATACAAACACACATGTCTACATAACTTTATGTATCACATGTCTACATAGGTTTATGTTTATTTTCATAGGTTTTTAGATACACACACACACACACACACACACACACACACACACACACACACACAAGTTACATAATATCATAAAATTGATATTTAACACTTTAAGTTACATAAAATCATCACAATATTTATCTCTCTCACCAAAAGGATGGGTAAATATACATATATTTATTTAGACATATAGAGTTTTATTCAGATTCGTAGATTTTTAGATATACAAACACACAGTTCTACATAGGTTTACATAGGCATTGAAATTCATAGATTTTCAAATATACAGACATGCAGGTATACACAAGTTTACAAAAGCATTATATTCATAAATTTTTAGATATGTAGACACATAGGTCTACATAGGTTTACACAGGGGTATTAAGATTCATTGATTTTCATATATATAGTCACATGGATCTACCCAAGTTTACACATGCATTCGGATTCATATATTTTTAGATATACAGACACACAGGTCTACATAGGATTATGTAGGCATTTGGATTTATATATTTTTAGATATATATACACACGAGTCTACATAGACTTACACAAGCATTTAGATTCATATAGTTTTATGTATACAAACACACATGTCTACATAACTTTATGTATCACATGTATACATAGGTTTATGTATATTTTCATAGGTTTTTAGATATATATACATATACATATATATATACACACACACACACACACACACACACACACACACACACACACACACACACACACAGAAGTCTAAAGAGGTTGATGTAGGATTACATAACTACTTAGATCTACAGTCTATGTAGATATATAGTTTTAACTCAGGTTTACTAGTTCATTTAGATATTCAAATACACAACTACATTACTTAAATATAAGGATTATGGGTAATGATGAGAAATTCATGTTTTTGGTCCCTATTTTTAAATTTACCAAGTTACGCTTAGTATGATCACCAATATGATCACTTAATTTTCAGCATTTTGGGTCACAAGACTATCTACAATGGTTGATCCATAAGATTACACTAGACCCAATTTACATAAATAAATTCAAAGTGGGGGAAAGTGAGCCTTATTTTTTCACACATTCAATCTACATACTTAGATTCAGAGTGGGATAAAGTGAGCCTTGATTATAAAAAAATTCAATTTACAAGGTTAGAGTGGGGGTAAGTGAGCCTTATTTATCCAGACATTTAGTTTATTTATTTAGATTTAGAGTGGGGGAAAGTGAACCTTATGCATTCAATTTACATAATCATTTTAGTATAAGGGTAATTCACACCATGTGTTTTATCTTCAGATGTTACACTCTAGTTCTTATCCACTTCTCTAGCCAATAAGTAAGATAAATCTAAATTACATTAATATAGTTAAGTATGGGTTCCCATTTTTTTACTCTAGTACGTTCATCTCATTGCATTACTAGAATAAAAGGAGGAAAATGTAAACACCGTAATTTGGTCAAACAACACAACTATTATGTCTTGTGTTTGTCTTTCTCATGAGGGTCTTAGTGATGGTTATAGTCCTTATTCACATGGTTATTTTGAGTCTTTTTATCTTTGTTATGTCTTATTTTCCCTATTTGTGAGACTCCCAATAGTCACATGTCACCTTTTTCCAGTCTTATGGGCCCCTAGCCTATCCCCCTTATTTTTTTCTCTATTTTTAGCCTTAATACATTAGCTCCACTTTTGAGATAGTATCACCACATGGCACTAGTTTCCACTTGTGGCTTTAGTTTTTGATGGGCCCTATCACCCAAGTTTTAGTCCTAACCCACTTTGATACTTATTCTTATGTTTTTAATTTCTTTTTAACAAATTATTTTCAAACGAACAAGGCATTATATTTAAAACAATGATCCTCCTATATAAAGATCCTCATAATAAATTTTACATATATAAATTACTATTTTAGCACTTATTTTCATAAAATCAACCAATAATACAACTAAAGTACTCTGCATGTTACTCAATTTTCACACGTAGACATTTGCATGCTTGATCAAAGAAGGGCCTAGGAGAAATTCATTATAGAATACCATTCATGTTGATGGTATATGTTCACTAACAGATAACTAAATATGATCTAAGACCCCTAGCATTAGGGATAATGCAGGCAATGACCATGAAAACATCGGTTCTACTTTGTGCATTCATAACATCCCACAACCTAATTTTTCCTTTCTTTTTTACATTTTATTATTTCATGTGTTTTAGTATTCATTAGGTTTTTGGAGAATATTCAGCCAAAATATTGACATAAATGATCTCCCATGCATCACATAATCACCCTACAAGACCTTCAAAAGCTCATATAATTTCCCTAAAAGTTACAAACAATCACTACAAAAAGGACATTAGTTCTTGAAATGGACATTAGCACAACATGGTGATACTATACTAAGAGGGTCATTACTAGCTAGAGTTAGATCTCAATAAATAATCAAAACATGAAAGATTCCTATGTGTCTACTCAACCATTTCTATTACCTTGATCTGTGAAAAACTTTGTGTATCTCCACAAAGTTTCCTTTTCTCATTACGCATACTATTTTGGGAAAGTTTAATAGAATCAATAATTTTCAATTTTAGTCTAGATTAAAAATAGACCCAACATTTTAATCAAGCTTATGATTTACATAGTAAAACCCTAAAAGGTTAAAACAAAGCACTTGAGGGGTTTTTATGCTCTTTTGGCTTGACCTCCAACATTATTTCTCCCTCTTGATCTTGAGTTTGCATATGAAGTAACTTCTTCCAACTTATAAATCCTTTTGGTGTGACTTCTACAGCCTCCTCTCTCTTAAAATTGGATGCGCATAGGAGAAGAATATAATTCAATATTAGGCATGACATACTTAGGTGTCTTATTCCAATAAGATCTCCATGATGGGATGGTTTGAGGCCCTTGAGGGAGAGTAGAGGTTTCTTGAATAGGATTATGCTATTGAGGAATGGAAGTTTGAAAATTGGGTGTAGAAGATATATAAGAAGGATTTTTATTGTATTGTATAGGCTCTCCTTCCCACCTAATTAGTATATCTTCCACTAAGTTTATCATCTCCTTATCCTCTAGCCTTTCATTAACTAGATGATCTTCCTTATCAAGACCTACCCACACTCTTTGAAATTCTTGTAAGATCTCTCTATCCTCATGAATGGGATAGATAGGATAAACTACACCATACTCTACTTATCTATTGGTATTTTTCATCATCCTGAAAAGGTCTAGTATGGTTTTTTTAAAGCTACATAAAAGTGAAGAGGGAATAACATAACATTAAGAAGGTTAATTAGTGGGATATGTGGACTATTGGTAAACTTGGTAGCTAATTTTTGGATGACTAATTTAGTATAATCCATGAACAATATTAACTTTATAAGACTTATGTGAAGGTACACAAGAATCATTTTGATCGTATGAGTAATGATAAATACTAATTTTATATTTTTAAGGCATATGAGCTGCCTATACTAGCTGATATTCACTTGGAGTCAACATTGGTGCTTGAGTTTTTTCCTCCAAAGGCTGATGTATTGAAGGACAACACAAAATATTCCTTGAATAGATGATATTCATGTCCCATCGAGCATGCCAAAACTATTATGGCTCAAATTTGGACCATTGAGTAGGTGTCTTTAAGCCCTCTCAATTGGGATATACAATTTGATTAATCCTAGGTTATGGGTGAGCTTTATGTGGACTAAACCTATATATTATTTGGATATATCCCCTTGATGTATCTATTAGGCTCACAAACACTACACTTACTATATTTTTAATGAAAATGTAGAAGGATATCATAAAATAAACCTAACCACAGAGATGACACACCACAACAACACAATCTACTTGACTATCATGCATTAATAACATGGATTATTCATGAATAAGATCACTCTACTCAACAAGGATATCCAAGCATGATTGTTTAAATATGGAGGTCATTGATAATGAATTGAATGATATAGTTGGTCAAGAGGTCTAAGCAAGGCACTAATTACTGAAATCCAATTTCAAACCATGCAAAACTATATCAAACTCACCATGTGACCTAAAAGAAGACAATCAATTTAAAAATAGTTAGGAGAGGACAAATGAGAAAGAGTATAAACACTACTAGATTAATCAACAGAGAAATACTTTCACTAATTAAAATCAAGTGAGAAGGTAAGAATAAACTTTATTCATCATTAAAATTAAAAGTACAAGTGTTTAGTTGAGCAGGGCTTCATCATACTGAAACAAAATATCCATTACAAAGCCATTCAAGGTTGAATATATAAAACAAAAAATGTGTGTGTGTGTGTGTGTGTGAGAGAGAGAGAGTGAGAGAGAGAGAGAGAGAGAGAGAGAGAGAGAGAGAGAGAGAGAGAGAGAGAGAGAGAGAGAGAGAGAGAGAGAGAGAGAGAGAGAGAGAGAGAGAGAGAGAGAGAGAGAGAGAGAGAGAGGAGAGAGAGAGAGAGAGAGAGAGAGAGAGAGAGAGAGGTCATTGGAGAGACTTATGACAAGTGTCATATCAAAAAGATAAAGTTACAAATAAGAGGAATCTATAAGTAGGTATCTATGAAGTGATTTATTATCATGTGTGTGCTTTAAATTGATTTTCTCTTCATCAATGTGGTGTAGAGTAACTTATAGTCTTGTTGGGTGACTCATCAACCATTCATTAAACTACCAATTCTTCTTTGAAAAGAGTTATAATTTGTTTACTAATTTGACATCCTAGTCAAATAAATCAACCCCATGAAAGTTCAAACTTTCAAAGGGTATCCTAAGTCATAAATGTTCACGATGGTCTTAAATGAGGCCAAATAATTTATCTCAACCTTAGTAATATTTTTGTAAGTTTATCCTATGTCATATTATGCCCCATTTTTTCCATTTAAATTATTTGTATGGTTTTACACTTAATAAATGTGTGTTAAAGTTTAATATAATGTCCCATGTGTCAGATGAGTGTCAAGAAACTATTTGAAAATGACATGTTTCAGGTTAAAAGTTAAAAGAAAGAAGTTCACTTGAGAAAAGAGGAGTTTTAGTTGTTTTATAGACTGTTGGATAGTTCTATCATGTGTGAAGGATTCCATAGTGTTCCCTTAGATCCCCACATCTCATATCCAAGCTCAAGTTGCTTTGATAGTTCCAAAAATTGTAAAAAATGGTTCATCTCTCTCTTTGCTCCCTTCGATAGGTCAACAAGGTCAATCAGTTTGTAGTTTGTATGGATAAGAGGGGATAAAATTAGTCTCTATAAGCTCTCATTCCATGGTCATAATTCCAATATTGGTGTATTGTGCGTCATGAACAAATAATAAGACTCATAGTGTCTCCAAGTTGCTTACACCTTCCCAACACCTTTGGTTTTTCTATCTTATTGTAAATACATGAGTAAATCAAGTGGTGTGCATAGTATTTTAGAGCATCTTCATTTCATGTTGTTTTCAAATTGGTTTGCACTTTTGATCATGGAAAATAAAAAGAATCACTTCCATTATGCCAATGTATGAGAATTATTGGTTTAAAAGATAGTTTGTCCATCAGTGGTAGTGTTTGTCTTCTATCAATGGATTTATATCAAAGATAATGTACCTATGTTCAACCTCTCAAAGCATGGAACCTAGTTCTCTCATGATAAATCTACATTCAAGGACTTCAAAGCTGATTGAGGTGAGTTTCTTAGACAATGAGTAATGATTGGTTAGATCTCCAATATACATAGTCACCTACAACCACTTATAGGCATGTATATAGGGTTGGAAGAGTCATTCTAAACCCAATATATAAGGTGTGAATAGTTTCAAGACTTGAAAAATATTCTCAAGTCACTCAAGGTTCATAAAATATAGTCAATATTCCCTTAATAAATGTATATAGGTGCAATATTAATAAATTTTATTATGGAAACAATATTACCTTAATTTCCAAAGAAGGGAATCTACTCCACTCAATTCCATCTTGTGATCAGAATATATGAAGTCTGAGTAGGTCTTGTGTTTTTATTCTTGTATCCCAGACATAGTAATAAAATGCCAACACAAGAGAAGGGTGTCTAGTTGACAAAGATAATGTTAAATGATCTTTAAATACAGGTAAGTTTTCACTATAGACATTTAGTAAACTATAGTCCTACTTGAATCTAATTGAACCTAAAAGCTTGTAAGCGACCTATATACTAATGATAGTGTAGTGACTATATGATCCCAAAGTAAGAGGTAAAGTACATTAATATGTGATAGATCTAATGACTGGAAGAGAATAAAATATGTTATTCTCATACATAAATGAACACCTATAGGAAACCCTTAATCCATCTAATTTTTACCTATAGTTTAATTCATACATAGATTAGCCTAAGCCCATAAGAGAACATAGATTTGGTAAGTTCGCACATGTATAAAGTGGATTAACATGTATAAATATTTATCAAAAGAATTATATGACAATCCATGTGATTATCAAGGGTAGGGAGATAGGAACAAAGACAAAGCTAGGTTTTCAAATGTCATACGTAGGTAGCTAAGATCCTACACACAATCACTATCATAGAAGCTAGTCTTGTGAAGTTTGAGTTTTGATACTTATAAGAGAAGAAATAATTATTTAAACTTGGTATAAGGTGTCATAATAACTTAAGGAAGATTTATATAATATCACTTTGGTTAGATAAATAGGGGCTATGCCTTTTTTTTAATCTTAGACAGAGGGCACTCTATAGTCAAATAAAACCTCCAGGTAGGGCATATGAATGATTTGAGCATGAATTAGGAGTCTTGGACTGATTATGGGATGATTTTTATAGATATTTTGAGGGTGAAATAGATAGAAAGTACACCTATGGTCACTAATACCACTTAGGTGGTCAAATACTCAATCAAAACACAATTAGACCTATTAGTCCTAGAACTAGGCATGAGCCCTAATGACTTCCAAATTCATTCATATGATGACATGAAACAAAAAAATAGATTTTAAACCTTCAATTATAATTAGAAATT
The DNA here is from genome assembly GCA_037957365.1 of Torreya grandis. Classification (NCBI taxonomy): domain Eukaryota; kingdom Viridiplantae; phylum Streptophyta; class Pinopsida; order Cupressales; family Taxaceae; genus Torreya; species Torreya grandis. The sequence continues at coordinate 776,375 of JARHVA010006830.1, forward strand.
TTATTAGACCTTTTGTTTTGAAGGGAGTAACTAAAATTAGTTATTTCTAGCCTAAAACTATCTCATACCTACTTAGAATGCAGTCAAGAGCTCGAGAGGGCATTTTATTTTGATCACAAATATATGGATGAGCTGCATGAGACCTCAAGTATCTATGGATATTTTAGGGTGGTACTATAATCTAAATTTGTGGAATTGGTTTGAAGGTTGGATGTATAAGTTTTATGAATCATCAAGAAGAACCAAAACCACCAAAAATGCTCTAAAAACCATTATATGAACCTGATAGAATAGATATGGATAGTTATGAATTCAGAAAGGGTAATTTGGATAGGAAGGTGATTTATAATTTTTTGATAATCTCGCATAATCCTTTACACCTAATTTTTCTTTACTATCACTTGTACGAACATGTCCAATTTTGAGTTGTTTATAGGATTTGAGTTGTTCTACATGTATGTAAGAGAATTATTAAATTAAAATCATTGAATAAGATGTATGCAGACTTTTTAAAACCCATCATACTCATCTCTCACCTCAGACATGTGTGAAATACCTATAATACACTTTTCATTATAGAGAGGCTTGGACAAATAGTGAAAAGGAGCATGACTATCTAAATTGGAAAGTGAGAGATGGGACTCAAAATATTTGGAGGTCTATCTTATATACAAGAGGAAAAAAATCTTATATAGGTTTCTAACACCCTTTAAATGAATATCCATGAGAAACTATAAGGCACCTAAGTGAATAGCGTAAGCATTAAGGCCTATAAACATAATGAATGGCTACTAGATAGTGAAAGATAAGTGGTGTAGGTAACGCTATCAGTTGGGGAGAATATGAGTGCTATTATAATATTATTACTAGATTATAAAGTTAGTGAAAATGTGTCGAAAATAGATATGGTAGTTTTATAGAGTCAAGTGGACTCATCATCAAATAAGGTAGTTTAAGGAAAGAAAGTGAGGAGTCTATATGCTAACTTGAGGGGGGGATGATGCATTTTTTATGGACACTTATCCATGACATCTTCTTGACCTATTTAACACATCATTCTCTCATGTTGTAACTAGTTTCCATTACTTTACACTTGGTCTTGTCACCATACAAATGTTCTTATACTCTCTTGTCTTTTATGCTCCATATATGGAAGATAATTTTGCATTTGTATCTATTACACACCTAGTATGGTGAATCCCTACTATTTTCACCTTGTTTTTACTTTGAATACCATTTTTAATTTGATTTTATCAATAAAACCTCTTTCCTAAGAGTGTTATGTTGTTTATGTGGTTGATAAGTGATGAATGTCTTATCCTTGCTTCCATTCTACACTTGCATGATTTGTGTGATTGATATCTCTTATAACATGTTTCATAAAGTTTATGTGCTTCTTAAGTGTGTCTTCAAGTGTGAGAAGGACTAGTTGTGTCTATTATCATACCTTATTTTCATCCACATTTATTTATTCCTAGTAATCTACCTCTATAATAAATACTTATGCTAGAAGGACATAAAGTTGAGGTCAGTTTTAGTAGTTTTCCTTCGTAGTGTAGATGTAAGTGTGTTTGTGGGCTTATCTTTAGTGTATGACCTCCAATAGTATAGGTTGCATTCTATTTTATTCTCCCATTTTTAGCCCCAATATTGATTAGTCAAGTTTAGTGTGTGATCTTAAGATATAAACCAAGGGGGTTAGCTCTTTAACCTAGACGTTTACCTCTACTATAGGCAACCCACAGTCCTAGAGGTAATCCCATGTTGGCCAAATGTGGATAGGACTGAACAACCTCATCTAATGGTGTAATATTTGGCTACAACCCAAGTATATGTCCTGACATGTGTTATTTTGGTTATGATTATGAGATATTCCATCCCACCCTTCTGTACTTCTTGTAAACTTCTTATTTTATTCTCAAAAGTTCATAATCCTCATTATATCTCTTTTTCTCAAATGTCTCAAATCTCACTTCTATCTTCATGAATGTAATATCTTGCCATGAGAGACATATATATGCCTTATAAAACTTGTATAAACCCCTTAGGTGCCTCAAACACTCTTTAACACTCCATTTCACACCTAAATCCCATGCTTGTCTTCATTCCCTTATAGCCCTTAAAAATTATAAATCTCCTTGTTTAGAACATTATACATATTATCCATGCAAATGAAACATATATTTGATTACTCATTTATATTTTCCTCCTTTGTTCAAATTTTGATGACCAAACACTCAATGCAAGTGTACCTTATCCATATATTCTTTTCTCAATTAACCCTCAATTAGATATTTAGGCCTAAAAAATTGATATTTATCTTTTTACATCCCTCATTAGCATTAAAATATAATAAAATGTTCAATTCACTTTTATAATATCCTAATAAATCTCCATGTCAAATTTAGGGGTTTAGATCCTTATATAGATGGGTGAGCCAAGAAATGGCCAAAAACTTATACTAAGTGCATGATCAAGCCTGAAAGGTAACTAGAGTTCTTTATCAAAAATTTAATAAGTTTAAATTATTGATGATGATTTTGTAAGTACTATACCATTATAATATAATTAAATACATTGAAGGTAATATCTCCATGAGTACTTTGTAGGTTTGTATCTAAGCTTCTTGGATAACAAAATACCCAAGTCACCCTTTTTAGCCCAAATTGGTGACTTGAGTAGCTCATATAACATATTAAAATATTTTTAAATGTGAATATTGGGTTATATAACCTCTTACCAAGATTAAAAATATTCACTAGCTAATTTTAGGGCTTATCACCACCTTGCACACTCACAACTAGTCCTACAATATATATTTTTAGGTATATTATGTATACTGAACCATTCACATGTTCTATAGTTGTGCTTCATAAAAGATAAAAAAAGGTATGGTGAATATTCAATCAATTAAAATATCAAACTATCTCATTTTAGGAACTTAGAGGTTCCATTAATCCCATTGGGTCTTTTTTAGTCTTCTTGGCAACTGAAGACTTATTTATGATTTTAACAATGAATCATAAAGCTTAGGGTCATAATAAATAAATAAATGATTCAAATTAAAAGTACACAAGGGTACCTGATCTTGGGATATAATTAATATCCTATTGTATAATTCTAAGTTGAAGATGTCTCTTAGGCTAGGCAAACTGTTTGTGAAGATCAGAAAATGTGTGTTTGTACTAAAACCCCTAAAGATAATGTTATGTTATTTTAAAACAACTTAAATAGGTATGTATCAACCTATTCCATGGCTTTTAATGATCTAAAATGGACATTCATCTTACAAAAGTCTTTGCAACTTGTTTTACATATTTGGATGATTTGTAGGCCATTAGGCTATTTTGACCCTAATGACTTAATTTGAGGTTTACCTTCAATGTTCCAAGGAAAAAATCATTTTTAAAGTATTTTATTATGTTATATTAACCTATAAATATAACTCATTCCTCATATTCACCTTAAAATTAGTACGAGACCTCCATACTTTAAGGCCAGGCCTATACGTGGTTGCCTAGGCTTGTTAATTATTTGGGTTCAATAATACATCCTTTTGAGTTATTGATCTCCTTATGAGGTATTTACAAACATATACCATGTTTTTAAAAATGTCTCACATACTCCCCTAACCTTATAATCAAACCAACACTATATTTTATAATGCTTGGGTATAGGCACGTTTACAGGTGTTAATTTCTCCTATGACTATAACTTTCAGAATTTAGGCTCTTGAATAGGATTGTTAACACTTTTATGAACTTTAGAGAGTATAATAAGTTTTTAAATATTTCCCAAACCTCATTTAAACTTTAAAATCAATTAATAAACATGAGGACTATTACATTTCATATGAAAAAGGGACCTAAAGGTCAATAGACCCGTAGGTCTACATTTTCATTACTTTAAGCCTTTCATGAAACATATTTTTATCATCTTAACCTTGATAACACTTATCCATTAACTCACAACATTTATTATGAGGTTATGACCGTCATAAATCACTGATAATGCATGGTTTCCCCTTTTAGACCCTTTGCATGCCCTTTTCTATTCAAACACACCGTGTTCATTTGTTCTCTTAACACTTACAAACTTGTGAATTTGTATTCCATTAATGTTTGGTTTTTTAAAGCTCAGATGATGCATTGTAAGGGATATATATATAAGGTTAAATATAATTTTTATTAAGTTAATGCCATTATCTTCATTTGTGAAAATATCTTTTACGTCTAGTGACCCAGCCTACAACTCAACATGAATGGATATTTTGCTTCTTATAAAGGTCACATGTGCCAAATGAGGTATGAAAAATCATGAATGAATATTTTTAAGACACTCTATACATTATATTATTTATCCCATTCCTACAATAGGTTTCAAACTACCATCTCAAGGAGAAAAAGTTAGCATATGTGTTTTTTGTAGGGTTTTGGACCATCGTATATTATTAATGATTGTTCATAAAGGAAGAGAAAAAAATATAAAAAATATGGCCATTAATTTTAAGTCCATTAGGACCCCCTCATATTCTAAAGAGCTCAGGTCACCGTCCTCTCTCCTCTATATGGAATGAGCAATCCAAAACTAGTTTTGCAAGCTTGCCAAGGAGCTTGATAGTAAAAAGGAAGTATTTCTTGATTTTATGATACTTGTAGCTCATAAAAATTCTTTGTTTGAGTCTGAAGGATATGGAGGAGGCCATTTATGTTCTTGGGTAGGAGTTTCATTTTAAAAACCTACAACCTCCTTTTGTAAAAACCTCTCTTTTACCATAAAAATTATCATATTCTATTTGAAGACCCTATTAGAATAGTATCAATGGAGTTTATCATGCATATATATATGAATGAAACATTTTAGGAGAATATATAAACTTACTAATTGTCATTCTTATAAAAATTTCCTCTTAAACATTATAAAAGGATCAAGAAAAATATTAAAAGGGTTAAACAGTGGAGAGGAAGATTAGACATTTTCATGGGCACTTATACAGACCAAAAGAGGGTATGGGGTGGAATAAAATATTTTAAATGACTCAACAATACACTTTATACCTTTGAATCCTTTTGAATTAACTTGAGATATCATGGTATGGCTAGACAAATAGAAGAATAAGAAGGATCATTACCTTAATTTTGTTAAAACTACCTTAAGTTCGCTAATCATGACCTACAAAGAGATTTTCAAGGTGGTCAATCAAGGTGTATTCTTGATTAGAATTGTTTTAATGAAACTCTCTAATGGTATTCAAAATTTGGCTATCAATATCATTTGTTGTTGTTTGATTGCTAGTGTTAAGAGGTGGAATGTTAGTGTTAGTAGGAGGAGCATTCCTATTATTAGGAATGAGAGTATTTAATGTAGAAAGATTACTTGTGGGAATATTTGCTAAGATGGTATATATTTCTCCAATGATGCAATAAGGAAGTTTAGATATAGTAGTAACTTGAAAAGTGTGAAGTGGATTAGAGCCATATAGATCGTCACTTTGGGTGATGAACCATGTTGTTATTAATAGAGCTTGAGGAAGGATGGGAATAAGTAAACCATGAGAGATTATACTCTCAGGTGCTTAAGGTGGGTAAAGAGTAATAACCATGTATATTCGAAATGGGTAATTATTGTCAAGAAATATTTTGATAGGTAATTTCATGATGCTAAATAAAGTAAAAAAGAAAATAGGAATGTGTCAGTTGTACATAGGAAAATATTTGTTAGAATAAAATAAAATTAGATAGAAACTTGATGGGATCAACTAAAGAAGTTTTAGGTTTGACAAATAAGTGTGTCATCCATTCAGTACATAATCAGGTAGATCAACATAGTTAAAATAGGAAAATACCAAACTAATGATAAACTATGTCGACCACTAGGTATGGAGTCATGTAATTTAATGTAGTTGATCAATGAACTAGAGAAGATATGATAGTCTGAAAAAGAATTAAGACTTTTAATAGGTATAGATTTGAATAGGGCTATGTAGTAAGTTAGGTAGGATAATAGAAACATTCTATAATTAGACTAGGTTGAGTTGATCTATTGAGTTTTATAATCATGGGAATTTGACAATGTGTGATAGATTGAGTTGAACTAGTCGATGAAGTTATACATTATTTAAAATTTTAAAATTATCCAAATCTAGAAGATCAAGTTATAAATATGGAGTGCAAAGGTAAACACATAGGCAACTAGGTCATGTTGGTCGATATAGTTCTAGAAAATAACACAAAATTTCTATCAGTGATGGCTAATAAAAGTGTAAATTATGATAAAATAGTAGTCATAAAAAGACAAAACTATAATTTATAAATTAATTTATTATTTAAATATAAGTTTAGGAAATTATCCTAAAGGTCTTTATTGAAAATTTAGGATTCTAAAGATACATGATTATCTATTCAATTGAGTCAGCCCAATATTTCAAAGTATTGACTATGGAGGAAGTATCATTCCCATAACCCACTAAACATAGTTTCAAGGGTAAGATGGAAGTATATTCTTTGTACTAATAGCTAACTAATACACCACACAATTAAATAGATGGTTGGATTCTTAAGGTTCAATAAAGAGGGAAATCATATTCATTCTTGAGATACTATGAGGTAGATTGAAACTAAATACCATGTTTAGCTCTGTATTATGGATTATGATTATTGGGGCAAGTGCCTCATGTCATGAAATGTGTAAAATATAGGGAAATAACATAAATAGAGTCTCACATATCCCTTCACAATAATAAATAAGTAGTTTTAAAGTTGTCAATACATAGTTTCTATGTAAATACAAACGAAGTGAAAAATAAAAGCGAAAATAAATATTTAGAATCCTAAGTTGCATTTTTTGGAAGGTAAATAAATAGGCAACCAACTAGAAAGTAATGTGAGTTTAATTAATATCAGTGTAGGTTTGTTTCACTTATTTGAATTAGAATATAAATCTAGCAAAATAAGATCGACCAAGTAGATCAAGTTATAAAAATAAAATAAAATGAATCTGAGATGATTGACTCGGACTATTAGAAAAACATGCCAATATAAATATTATTGAGTAGGTTGACTATATTTTATGGGTAGAAAATAGAAATGGAACTAGGTCAAGTTGGTCAACCTAATCTACTATATAAGTACAATTTTAAAGAAATAAAAAACTCATAAAAATAGTATGGAGTTTAAACTATAAACAAACGTAAGAAACTATATTTTCTTAAAGTTTGACAAATTTAAATTAATGAGCTAGTTAAAGTGAACTTGGAAGATAAGATAGTTGACCAGGATGATGTTGTATTTTTCCTAAATATGTTGAATTATTTTTTTGAGCTCAGTTGTCCATGATAATGTCTGAACATGTAAAGGCAAAAAATAGAATTATTATACCAAGTATAAATAAAACTATAAAATAACATAAAAAGAGTGAGATGATCAGATAGATATAGTTATAAACATGAAATTTAAAAAGGAAAAAAATCAAGTAGGTTGATTCAGTTAAATACATAAGGCCAAAAATAAACTAGGTCGATCAGTTCAATCTAGTTACTTAAGATTGTAAAATACATGCATAGAATACAAAACTAGTTTAACATGTTTGAGGATGTACAAAAACTTCCCCACATACTAAATAACTAGGTTAATAAGATAGATGAAGTATAAAAACATGTAGATAGAGAGCTATTTTAGTTTCATAGACTTGAAGTTTAAAAATCTATGAATAAAATGTTAAATTAAGTTGATAGTGTCAATCTAGTTGAATGCAAATAAAAATTAGAATTATACAAAGGTTGTTAATGTTGGGCTCATCATAATGTATGAAATATAAATATTATAGGTCTACAACTTATCCTATTTATTAATGTCCAATCTCAGAGAAGGTAATCAAATGATAATTAGTTGAGTAAGACTTTTTTGTATCATTGTCATGACAAATGATGGACCTATTAAACCTATATTAAAGAATATCATATCATATAATTACAAAGTATAGGTTTTGGAGGTCTCTATTCAAATGATATTATGTGGTAACCCTAACTATGTCTTATGATTATAATAACAATAAGCAAGGTAGTGTACTAAATAAATGTGAAAGATAATCTAGTAAATAAATAACAAAACTAATCTAGTGCTCACCAAAGCTTATGGCTCAAATGCAAAATATATTTAATAAAAAATAAAATTATATTTAAGATAAAATATAATTAATGTAAACAAGGAGAGATAAAATTCAATCCATTAATTCTAAAACATCTACTTATCTAAATATGAAGGGATAGGAGTATACTTACCTTATTGAAATGAACCCATCATTACTCATTATCTCCCTTATTTTATTTTGCTTTGGAAGAGGCTTTTGTGGATTTTCATGTTTAAAAGGATAGATCAAATCTAGGATACAAGACTTTTCCTATTCATAAAATATCTATGCAAGTCAAGTGTTGCTTCTCTAAGGTAAAAGATTAAGCATTGAAACCTCCTATTGATATTATAATCAGATTTATGACTAGAAATGATGTGAAAGTGAATGATACTTTATTTATAAATGAAGTGAAGGTGTTATTTATATCCAAAGATTAAACCTAAACCCTCAAAGGAATTTAGCTGATAAGGTTAGCTAGGTCGAGCTTGTCTGGATGGAAATAAAGTTTTTAGGTCTCAAACTAGGTCAAATGTGCCAATGGAGTTTTATAACATGTTTTAAATTACCAACAAGTTCAATCAGGTTGATGTAGCATAAAAATTTGGCAAAGGGGTTTTTTCTTAGATAATGGCTATTATAAGTGGTGAATTATTTATAGGAGTGTGTTAGTGGGTTTTTATTACTTAAGGAATTAGATAAGATTAGATTGTAGTTCCTAAAAAACACCAAAGTCCTTCTAACCCCTTTCCTAGTGCAACTTTAAGGTGTGCACTTAGACAGATTGAGATTTAATACGTTCCTACAAGAGATAAATCATCTGTAAGTCATAAAGGTTTCAAAAATATTGTGTATACAATATTTTCATATATGAGATAAGCATTTTATAAATAAAACATAAGTATGGGTACATAATATGTTTTCTAAAATTAATAATATGGTTCAAAATCAATTGATTGGAATAGATTATGGTGGAATATTCCATACCTATACATTCATATTGAAACATCAAAGTAAAAATTCTTAGAATTTTAAGTACATGATACAAGGCCATGCAAAAGTTTAATTTTTTTTCAATTGACATCTACATAAAGTTACTTATTCTACATTTTTCAATGGGGGCATGAAATAGATTCATGCATAGGATGCTATTTGTTAAAATTTAAAATATTTTTTTATAGGTATGGACATGGTAGGAGCATAAATGTTATCCATTATCTTTTAATCATGCATCCAAAAATGAATAATCAATTTAATCCAAAATCCATTTGTAGTGTTTCTTTTATAAAGTGAATAATGTATAACTTATAGGTTTAGTGACCTGTAGCTTTAAGTCTATGTATCCATAATTGTATTGAAACACTTTTCACATATTGGGGTTTGAGAGGCTAGCTGAGTTAAATTAAGGTTTCTATGTCACTCAATGGGTGTTATTTATTTTAAAAAGTGAAAATTCAAATTGTGGATTGATCACCATTGAATTCTCCTTTAGTTTGACTAATGGATTAACTTCTCAAACTAATACATGTAAAGCATTGATTTTCCAAAGCTTTAATGAAGCATAATCTGCAAGTAAAGTTACAAAATAAAAAGTTGGATTCATACATATATGTGTATTCACCCCTTGATTTATTTTAAATTTAAATCAATTTTAAACAATCACATATTTTTAATATTCAAGTACAAACATTTTCAAATTTTCAAATTTAAGCACTTTCAAATTCTAGATTTTTCATATTTCAGTTTTGAAAAGAATAGAGTAACTATTTAAATTATATTGAAGAATTTTTAAAACTAAAATGCCTTTCAAAATTGGAGTACCATATCAAAGAATAATTATGTATTGCATACTAAGGTATACATTTCCTTTACTCTAACAATTTCATTTCTATACTAATATTGGTTGTAGAACTCCAAAGTATATTCTCACATAGAATGTATGAATGAGAAGTAAGTAAGAATATAAAAAGGCTTATTCATAAAAGGTTAGGAATATGGAGCAACAAATACTTTGTAATATCTATAAATACTATTCATTGTTAAATTAACAGAGTTTAGATTTCTAGTATGAGATTATAATATACATATTTTTTGATAGTTACTTTTAATGTATTATGTAATTTTATGTGTGCATTACTTGCCTATTTAATTATAATATAACTATTAATATAATAATAATATTTAGCTCGATTATAAACTGTGTTTCAATAAATATTGACTATATATGAACCAAATGGATGAAATATGTTGTCTTATCCCCATTTGAGTTTTTAAATCCATAGGTAAATTTTAAAAAGCCAACCTTAGAATATTATACAAGGAATTTTTATGAACCTCTACTAAAAATGGTATGGTGAGCATGAATTTCAAAATATGGTAAAATGGTAACATAGTCAAAGAGATTTAGAATGAAGGTTGGATAAAAGGTTTTATAAAGTGTATATAAGAATAAATGAGATAATTAGGAAGACATATGAGATAAATCATAAATGAGTTAATTCATGGTAAAAAAAATGAAATTTTTGGTGCAATTTCCCTAAACAATTAGCTTCTTGATTGTCAAGACTTCAATACTATTCCTTTAGGTGAAGAGAAGGAATTGTCTAGACTAAAGAAAAGTTAGAAAAGTTATGAAATCTAGAATCTTATTGGACACATGTGATATATTATTGTATAAAAAGAACAATTTAAAGATACATAACTAAGTTTTCCATGTAAGGATACGTTGCATTTGAAGTTACACATGATTTATTTATAAGAGGCACTAGAGATAAATTTTTGTAGCAACTACCTATACATATAAAGATGTTGGTTATGGAGAAAGATATGGTGTTAATCCTAGTCAATATCGAGTAGTCATCCATGGCACAACAAGAATGTGTAATAAATGATGTCAATGATGAGTTATTAAGATAAGTAATTTGAACATGAACCTAGGAGATGGATGACAAAAAAAATTATAAGAGATGAAAATTTAGGGACTTGAGAGAGAGAGTTATGAAATAAAAAGTGATTTAATAATCAAAATTATATTTATGTAGATTCAATTAAAATTATTCTAGAGACTTAAAAAAAGGGTATGTAACTATAAGAGGAGATGGAGAGTGGAGAGAAGGGAAATCATAATAGCCAAAAAAAGGGTAACACACCAAAGAGATTGAAAGAAATATATAGGATTGAGAAAGTGAGTTAGGAAAGTAATAATAAAAGAGATCGAGAGAACATGTAATAGTTACATATAACCAATTAGAAAAATTAGATGTCATTATTTAGGAATTAGTTATTGGGTAAGATATTTTTTATATAGGAGGAATGACAATCTCTTTAAGAAGTGTTAAAAAGTTGTAGAGTAAACTTAGTTTCAATCTCAAGTAAGGGATTTACCTTAGATAAGGATAAATCATTTCGAGGGTAAACATATCCCATGATTTATTTTATAATGGGATTAATCGCTACAAAATTTGAGATTTATACTAATTGGTTTAACCATTTCAAATAAAAATCCAAAAAATAAGTGCAAAAACTCTGAAAGTGATAGAGAAGAAAAAGTCTAGTTCTACCAAGATAATTGCATTGAACCTTAATACACATGAAAATTTTAGTCTAAATCATATAGTTATTTCATGTTCTATCTAAGTAAAATTAGCTCTCAATATGTTATTTTTTAACTCTAACACCAAATGATGGGTCTTCTAATGACAAGGAATATTTTATAACCTATGAAATGAAATGGAAGATTAAGGGTGTCACTATTGATGATGAAAATAAGTACGATCTCATAGGATATTTAATTGATAGAGATATATAATTCATATATCAAAGGAATCCAATCACATTATCCATAAAATATGTTAATTACCAACTAATGGAGATGTTTAATATGAAAAATTATACGAGTCAGACAATCAAGGACATGAAGGAGATTCAACATAAATTTGGAGAACCAATAGGGGATTATGATTGTAGGTTATTTGATGTTATGAACAAAGTTAAATTTTAATTCTAATACATAGATAAATATACATGGATTATGGAAGGCATGAAACACAGGATTAGGTTTTCCATCACACAAAGTCAATTATGTTGAAAAGTACATGTTTGGTCAACAACGATACAAGTTAATCAGATAGAATATTATAGATAAATTCCTTAACCTATTACAAAAATAGATGATAAGGTATATGTTATCCTTATAAAATTATAATAATAACTATAAGAAAATAATATACCAATATTATCCATTCGATATACTAAATGTGGAAAGGAAGGGCATCATAGGAATGACTACCCTAAAAATAAAATGAAATTCTTTGAGATATGTGACATCATAGAGCACTCAAAGAATAAATTCATCTCCTATAATAGTATATAAAGAATCCATATAGTCTATATTGTACCTTTTTAAAATACCATAATCATGATGAGAAATATTTCATACAAATTTAGGATATGAAGGGTGATATCACTAGGTATGTCTTCCAAGTAGTTACACAACATATTCCAGCTATAAAACTAAAAATTCATTATCTAGATGTGGCCATGGCACAAGATACAAGGTTTTAATCTAGTTGGATACCATAAAATACATAGCATCATCATTAGGGTCTAGTAGGATGGATAATGTAATTGACTCTATAAAGGCTAGATGTACACCTCCATATCAAAAAAATGAACAAAATTAGAATTTACATCTGCTCCACTATTAATAGGATGGGATCCACCTTCACCTCATAGATAGTATGGGGGATATGATAGAAAAAAAATAGGTATGTGGTTATCCAAAAATATAGGTAGGATACTGGTGAGGATATTGAGGAAGATATTTGGGAGGATACCAGGAAGATAATGAGAACCACATATTAAAAAATAAACAAGGCATATAACCTATTATTTGCTACATGTGTGAGGAATAAAATCATATTAAAAAAATATATCCTTTAAATTTGTAATTAAAAACATATTGTGTTTATTTCAAAGTCTAAGGGTAGCACCATACAAAATATTTTATAGTATTAGAGAAGCGAAGGATAGAAAAGTTAGTACACAATGTGAATATGGTGAACTTGCACTAGAAAATATTGATTTTTTAGAAGCTACCACTCAGAATAAATACATAGATAAAATATTTCCACCCTTAGTTATTCCCCAATAAATTCTAATCCAAAATTTTTGATAGGATAAGCATTTTTTATATTGTCAAACAAATGTTTTTGATTCTCAAAGTAGCGTAATTACTAGAAAACATACAAAATAAAAATACCCAAGAAGGGGATGCTATAATTTCATTTGAATAAATTGATGAATACATTATTCACATTTTATGAAAATATAGAGTAGTTATGGATTTGATGGACCTTCTTAAATTGGTCAATACTTTGAATAATGAGGATAACACAAAATATTACAAATATGCTACCTAATTTGTTATATTACACAAAAGGAGGTTAATAAAATATTGATAATGTGGTTTGGTATGTTAATAAAAAAAATTCATAGGATTTAGATTTTTAAATGTTTATATAAATTGTAGGATACAAACTTTTAAACATAGTATTTGACCTTCATATCATAATAAATATGATTCGTAGGTCTACATGGAAATTTATTGGATGACCTGCATTCAGATTCAACCTTGTTAAACTAAGGCTCAAAAATTATGGAAGGGTATAACCCATTGGAAGGATGGAAGATATATAGATAAAATTTGGTGACCTAAGTTTGTGAGGTGATTTTTATCTTATTGACATGAAGACAAATGAGATACACTATCCTAAATTTATTAGTAAAAATGGGGCATATGATGGTTAAATAAATATAAAAATAATAAAAAATAAATTAGAGGTGCATAAAGGATACAAGATCATCATTATTATATTTAAAACATAAAATATTAACTTGTACATTATCACCAAAAAACACGAGTCGCCATATTTATATGGGAGGCAAAATTGATTTGTTGTTGGTGCAACACCAATGTATTAAGATCTAAGTAGGAAAGAGTTTACATAATTTGTAAAAAATAATGAAATGGTTCCATGATTGAAATATATAGATCAATTTTCATACAGAGCTATCCAAATAATGGAGAAGATCCTACACTACCACATGGAGGAATGCAAGTCTCTATCTATGTAATATATAACAAGATCATAAGTGGGATTATTATACTAGGTGACTCTAAAATACATGGATTACATAGAACCCACACATTATGGTATTCTACTATGGGAAAATACATATTTTATTAGTGATGACTTAGACACACACATGCTTAATTGGGCATGGGGAGACCACAATGTAAGACTGTAGATAATTATTTTAATATAAAGTGAAAATTGCCTCAAAACATCTCACCTAAATATTTAATGAGATTGACTTCTAGGTTAGAACACCACATCCTAATGTAGACCACCCTAGTCGATTTTCTCAATTATATTCTCAAAGGTGTTATGATGACCTAGTTGGAAATTCACCATTCCATATATTTACATTGGGAAGAGGCATGTGAATTAATGAAGGCCCAATTATAAGTATCAATTGCAGTTTTTGATCAATATTCATTATTCCAATTAAGTGATCTAAACTTCACATTCATAAGATCTCATAGATATATGGTCATCATAGTGTGTGGAACCAAGATAATTGGTGCATGTGTTCTAACATACTCTGACACATTTACCATGATCATGATAGATTCACAAGGAGTTCAAGAATGATACAAATAATTGGACCTAAGGAAACATGATTTTTTACAAACCTTTTTATTTAAGGATGAGAAACCCATACTATAGAAAACTCTCAAAAAGATAAAAAAAAATTCATGACATTGATGGGAGGAAGACATAATGACTAATGAAGATCAAAGTTCTTAGGAGGAAGTAATTGGTGACTTGGATAAATATATTATGATTTATAGGGATAGTAAAAAATGAGAATTATCATTCAAACCATATAATTTTATTATAGATAGTACAAATGGAGAATATTCTAGTAATAATGGGAAAGACATATTTAAAAGGTTTCTTTAAGCTGAAATGTTAGAAGAAGATCCAAAAGTGAAAATCATAGAGTAAGGAGAGGATGCATACTTTTGGAACATAAACATTCATGATTAGGAAGGGAAAATGACACTCAAATAATCTATTCCAAAATTATCCAAATAGGATATATCAATAACTAGTGCACAAGGTAGTGGAAAATATTGGTATATACTATATACTAAATCTAATGACCATTGACAACTATTAGGCATAAAGATAAATTTCATAAGGGGTCTAATTGTTTTGATATTATCAAGATGTTTTTCCCACAAAGTTTTTATAGTTCAAAGGTGTATACCTTTCATTGGTAGAGAGTCACATCTAATTTATTGATTTCACATGATAGAGATAAATTATCCTATTGACTGAATTCTAATATGAAGTTTAAAGTCAAGGTATAGATTGACTAGATTCATTAAAAAAGGATTATATATTTGATAGATAAAATATATTAGGTAAGAATAATGTTAGTTAAACACAAAAATTAAAGAGAGATAAAAGGATATGGTGACTATAGGTCATTCAATAATGCCTATGTTAATAACCCATTCCTAATATCTTTTATAGATGACGTTATCAAATCTATCATAGGGAATGAAGTGTATTCATTCACTGATGAATTTAGTGGTTATTATCACATACAAAGTGAAATATAAGAAAAGGGTAAGACCATTTTTTATAGAGTGGTATTTGTTTACATAAATGTAACAGCTATTGGTCTGTAAAATTACCATGTTATTTTCTCTAGAGTTGTAGTCACTACATTCAACGGATTCATACATGATTTCCTTGAAATTTACCTAGATGGTTAGGTTGTGTTATAATTATTCAAAGATAAAATTTACAAGATGAATATGATGTTATAAATATTTCAAGCTCTGCACGCTCTAAATTTTAACAACTATTTATTATTTACACCTTTTGTTATTCCCTTGGGACATTTAATACATAGTGTTAGTATCTTGGTTGACCAATATAAAATTATAGTATTTGTGAGATTTATATCTCATGTAAGTTTGATTTAAGTTTGATAGTTCATGAACACACTAGGTATTATCACAAGTTTATAAGTGGACCTGTAAATGTATCTAGTCCATTACAAAAATTACTACACAAGGAATAAAGGTTTGAATGGTCTGTTGAATGCCAATCTATGTTTATATATTATAATTATAGCATAGTAACAACCATAATATTGGTATTTATGGATTGGATTAACTGTGTTGACCAATATAAAATTGAAGTTATTATGGAATTTACACCACATTTAAGTTTGATCATTCCTAAACATGTTGGGTATTATCACAAGTTTATCAGTGGATATGCTACTATATATCTCCACTAGAGAAATTACTTCAAAAGGATACAAGGTTTTAATGTTCTAATGAATGGTAAGCATCCTTTATTTATTTTAAGAAGAGATTAATTACACCCATGATATTGTTATTTTTGTATTGGTGTAAATTTTTTAGGTTAATATAGATGCTTCAAGAATAACAACAAGATTCGTGTTGGCTAAAACTAGGGATGGGGCTTATGATCACACTATCCACTTTGCAAGACAAAAAAAATTTATACTAAGACTAACTATACCACCATATAATGGGTTTTTTAAGCTATGGTTTTTATGTTTAAAAAATTTAGGAATTATATTTTGGCTACATCATTATAATTCTTTATAGACCACCAAACTTTATGATATTTGGTGAACAAGCCTATATTAATAGGAAAAATATTTAGGTGGTTAGTGTTATTAAAATAATTCTATTTTATGATTAATGTAAAGCCTAGAAGATAAAATAAAATTCAAATTCATGTAAATAACATAAGGAATGGTGAATAACTAGAAGAATTATAGAGTGAGTCACCATATACTCATATATTTTGAGTATCTATGATCCCAAATAATATGGAAGACATTGTTAAATTTATAAAAAACTGGGTTTATTATGAATTATGTGGATAAGGATAAAAACTAATTGATTTCTATAGAATTGACATTTAATATTATAAATTTATTCCGTATAAGATAGGTAAGGATGATGTGATCTACAAACTAGCCTTGGGTCATGAGCAACCTCGACTTATACAAGAAGCACATTAGAACATAATAAGAGGATATTAAACATGATAATAAAAAAATGGAAAATATTAAAAATTGGTCTTTAGTATCCTAATTTATTTTAATATGCACACAAATTTGTAAAATAATGCCATAACTATCAACAAGTAGGAAGGATGAACCAGAGGAATGAAATGCCTCTCAATCTAATGTTTTATATATTCAACCATGTCAATAATAGGGAATTATTTTTTAGGGTATAATAATCCTCATAAAAATATATTAATTAAAGATATATAATTAATACAATGAATTATTTTACAAAATGGGTAGAATTTGTTACGACACCTAGTTACAGTACTGAAGGCAAAACCAAATTCTTGTATAAAAACATCATAACTAGGTTTGGATGTCCTAATAGATTAGTCAAAAATAGGGTTAAACACTTTATAAATAATATTATCAAGAATATAATTGATAAATTTATGACAACATAACATAAGATGGAAACTTATTAATTATTAGCCAGTGGGTAGGTAAAATCATAAAAAATCTCTTAAAAATATGATTACAAATATACGTAACGTGTAGATGAATGATTGGGATGATAAAATTCATGTGATATTATGGAAATTGAAGACCAATTACCAATACATGATATAATTCACTTTTTCCTATTTAGTATATGGTATGGAAGCAATAATTCCCATGTAATATATAGTTCCTAGTGTGTGTATTGCAATGACTATGTGACTAGGAGATATGGACTAAGTTAGATAAAGGTTTAAGTATTTAAATCACATGGAGGAAACTAGGAAAATAGAATGTTGGATGCAATAAATAAACAAAAATAGCTAGAAGGCACGGTATGATCACAATATACAATCTAATGATTCTTAAACTGAATATACATTGTTGTTATATGATAGTGTATATTGGGTGCATCCAAAGAACCTACACATTTAGTTGAAATGACCATATGTTATCCATGAAAAATAAAAAAAGGAACTATATTTATTTAGGACCTTCAAGTGATCATTTTTCCAAGGTGAGTAAAGGGATATAGGGTTAAGCCCTACTTCTATTGATCTTTATGAATGTCGAGCTAAAAAATGAGGGGGTATTGACTAACACCATGTAGTTAGGAATATATTTTAAATAATATAATTTAATGCCTTTATGTTATTATTGAATCCATGTATAGTTCCACCTCTATATCACATAAATTCAAAATTTATTTTAAAAAATCAGAGTCAAAAAATACAAAAAGGAAGAAACAAGGAAAGATGAAGATGCATTGGTCAAAGTGAGGTTCAACATTGTAATTTATAAAATGAGTTGTTGATAAAAGAGTGGAGGAGAGAAATAAAATGGTAAATATCAAGGTGGTTTATAATAAGGGACTCTAAATATTACATCATTCCCAAATCATATATTTGTGTCAAACCTAGGTGTTGATGCTTCTAAATGTAACATAGGTACTTTTTAGTGTTGATGAATACTTCTCATTTTAGGATTTGAAAAATCCAAGTCATGAGTTGTAGTTTGTGACAATTCGGTGATGTCTGTGGTGGAATAGAAGCAAAGTATGAGAACTATCCATAATATTTGTTTAATTTCGTGGTTGGGAGCCACCAGGGTCAGATTCTTTAGATATTTATGAATTTGGTGATTTCCAGACTAATCTAAACGAATATTAACAATTATCTTTAAGCTAAAGTGAGTTTTTATAAAAAAAATAGAAAAGGGAAGGGTGAGGTAGAAGGGAAATAGGATTACAAATTCTCACCTCAAATATTATGACAAAATTCTAATCACTTTGACTACAAATGAACCAATTTATGATATAAAGTAGCATGAACTTAGATTACATCATAAATCAAGAATTTTTTGAGGAAATGTATAAATCATAAGTAAAAACCATGTTTACTTTAAAAGTTTTCTATTGTGGTCTAAATAGCCTAAGCACATCCAAATGCAGAGCAAATAAAATGAAGTATAATTGAGATATTTATAGTTAATCTAGCATTAACACAAATAAATAGTGTTATGATAGAGAATGTGACTCAAAATAGGGAGAATCATTCAAACGCAAGATGACAATATGCAATTGAGAGACAACATGGACATTTAATAAACTATCAAGACAATCTTTTCAGAATTCCTTAGTTATATTAAATGTTACTGGTATACAATTTCTCAAATGCTTTCTTTAAAAAAATGGTAATCCCTACATATTTATAGGAAACATAAGACATTCACCATTTAACTTTCTCAAAATATCCACATGAAGGATAAGGACAACTATCTTTAATACAAAGACACAATGAGAAAGGCTTTCATGCCAACATGACAATAATAAGTATATGCTAATAGACAAGCATATATTTTACAAAAAGAATATTCCTTTAAAAATTACATTGGTGGGCCATTCAATTAACCTTGTTTGAGTAAGTAATTCACCTTGGTGTATTTCTCTTTGATTATCTCAAAATCCACTATAGGATTCATTAGACAATCCTCTTCTTGACTTGCTAACTTGTCAAATTTACTATCAGCCTTAGTTATGAGTTCCTTGATACATTATTCTTCTGCAATATACTTCCCTATAGTAATAATGATTTCAAGTATCTTTTGATTATCCTTGGTAGGATGGATCTGATGCCCCCTAATACTCTAGATGTGGATGCCAAGTCTCTACTTGAATTCTTCATCTCTGATTATGTCCATCGAAGTGGTTTAAGAAGGGTTGTCCAACAGCCCCCCCAAAAAATTTCTCTATTCTGGTTATCAGTTCCTTGTCTCCCTTAATGAAGTTTTTGAAATTGATATAAAGAGTGACCAAATATTCATGCTTACCTATCATAACTCCCATGAGGATATCTAAATGTCCAAGCTTGATGATCTTGAAGTCCAGGGTTTACTTTGTCTTATGCACATTGATGAGTTATACAATTTGAGCTTGAGAATCCTACCATTGGGTGATTAAGGATTTTTCCATATTATCTTGATGTTTTAAAGTACTTAATCTAATCTTTATTTTATTTAAATTCTCAAATGTGTCCAACAAAGATTTATTCATTATTTGTGATATGTCCTCAGGAATTGAAAGTATGACATAAGCCTCTAAATCCTACTTCTCCTTTTTCAAGTTGAGGATTCTCTACTTCATTCCATAGATTTTGGCCAATGTCATTATTGATTATGCCATTACCAAACTAGATACATCCTCTTGAAAGATAGGAAGTTCTCCTTATACCTGCCCTTGAATGGGAGTTAAGCCCACAAATGGTTTTACCTTTTGAAAGGTGAACTCCTCAGTACCAATAGTAACCTTCTTTGTCACTACTCTCTCAGGACCTAATGTGTCAGGATTGAAGTGGACCTTTGGGTTCGAATCCTTTAATTGTAAATGCTGAGGAAATTCTACATTTAAACTATTAAAGGCCCCTGGGGTGTCATTCCCTTGGCCCTCCTTATTGTGAAAGATTTGAATCCTTCTCTCTACTTCTCTATTCACAATGTCTTGGATCCATGGCTTGATATTGTGTTAAGAATTTATGCCAACTTGAGTTAAATCCAATGATGAAGTAAGATATGGGATTTTTTGTAATTTCCCATAAATAGGATTCTCATCACTGATGAGGTTAACTTCACTGGTAGGGTGAGTGAAGGTTAACCTAGGCTTCTTTCTAGGTACCAAGGGTACTAAGGCCAATTATAATTGTATCTTTCCTCTATCTAATTTAGTCAAATCCTTGCTTGTTGCATTAGAGGGATCTTCCTCCCTATCATAACCATATGTAGTTGTAATGTCACCAAGGGCACTCTATACTATTTCTCCTACCTCCAAGGTAATAATGTTAATGAAATCCACTGGGGAAGAAGTCCTCTATATGGATGCTTGGGGTTGATTAAATTTGATAGGCCTATGATATATCCTTTGATCCTCAGTTACAACTTTACCCTTTCCTTTTGTATCCTCAGGTTTCCCAACCTAGGATTGCTTTGTCAGTTCTGCTTCTTGAGGCTTAGAAGATTGTCCTCCAACATATGGATCCTAATGAGTAGTACTAGATGGTCCTAGAAACAAGTGATAATTAAAGGGATATAATTTCCATCTCTCTCCTAAGGGCTTATTGTATCTGACTAGCCTATGATTTAATTTGATGTTGTATCCCTTGATCTTGGACATGACTTCTTCAAAGTTCTTTGTCTTTGTGTAAATACCATCTCCCACACCTAGTTGATGTTTGTAATCAATTTTTGGGACTTTTTTATCCTAGACATGGTTGGAAATTCTATCATTTGGGTCATACATCTTAAGGACATATAGTTGGAAATCAAAAGAAGTCTTGTGGATTACCATAATTTCCAGCTGCTTCTAATAATTGATCACAATCCTGCCAATGTCTAGTTGAAAGGGGTGGACCTGAGCCTTCTTAATTTTATTTTATATCCCATCCACTCCTTAATTGAGTTGATAAGAAATATCTTGCTCTAAAATATTATTACGAACATGAATGGGCAATCTATATGGTTGAATCATGATTCCTTCTATACTTATTATAGTGCAATCTAAATAGAACCATAGATACCCCATGTTTTCAAATTATATTTTGATTAGAGGGTGGAGTATTGGCATAGGGACATGAGTGATTGCCTCAAAAAGGGCTAGGAAGAAACCATCATAGATGAATTACAAGTGGTTCTTGTATTTGAATATATGCAATTTGGAGTAGTGATGGGAAATAGTGGTTCTACCATCAAGGGACCAATTTTGGATGTCAGGGAAATCCATAGAGGCCAAAAGTGAATATAAGAGATAGGAAATCATAAATAATTACTTGGAGGTCATTATATTGATGGATGTTAATTTTTTGGCCTAGAAAAAACTAATTAGGTCTCCAATGGGAAGGGTTAGGTTTTGTTCCAACATGTAGTGGACATAAGACACCTAGACCTTGTTTACATTAGTAGAGGGGACACAAAAGGCTCAATTCAGTAAGGTAATGACTATCCTAAAACCTTCCCTAAATTAGATAATGGGAATTTCACCATTACGAGACCTAAAAATATGAGATCCTTGAATTAGCTAGGGCAAAAGGATTGAATTTAGGTCTTGAGTATTTACCCATTCTCTCAAGGATGGGAGATCAACATGAGGCATGGGGAAATTATAATGGGATTCAAAGGCCATGGGAGAAATGCATGTAAATTTATTAGTATTTCCTTCTTGAATGATCCAATCTTGATCAATTTTTCAATGAACGAAAATGGGAGTAAGGATGTCAATACAATGCATTACCTCTGGTTTGGCTATGACATGGTGGAGACCTACTAGTTGAATTGGAATTAGGTCATTGTATCTTTGGTGTAAAGATGATTTCCTCTTTTCTTCCTAATAAATTATATATAATTCCTCCAGAAGGAAGAATAAATTAGACCAATTCTTAATTCCATGCACATTCAAGGCTATCAGGTCCAAATCTATGTCCTCAAATATTTTTCCTTCACTATATGAAGTCAAATAAAGCTCTACATCTATTTTTATCTATTTCCTACCTATCACCATTGATGAAACTAAATTATACTTGAAAATTCACTATGGATTTCACTAGGCCATTTGCTTCAAGTTTTAATTGCACTATTTTAATTGCTTTGTCATCAATTGAGCTGGCTCAAGTCTTCTTTATAGATGGCTTCGGGTTTCTGAGATTTAATGGTGAAAATATCAAGATGGGAATTTATTTTCATGCCCTATACATTTTTAAGGTTAGTATATCTTTTATTTTTATCTTTCATGCTTAGATGGAGCCTATGTGGCATAACTCCATGCCTTTCATGATAAATTTCATAAATGCTAGTTAGAGACTAGCTATTGGCCTTTAAAAGCCTTATTTATTTTACATTGAAAATATGAATCAAGGTCCTTGCATTTCATTGGTCCTTTGATCCTTGATTCAATTGGCTATGACACATGTAAAGATCATAGGGCCTTTGAAAAGTCCTTGGGCTTCATGCACCATTAAATCAAATCTAGTGAGCAAGTGATCACTATTAGATCTTTGCTGGGCATAGATCATTAACTACATGCCTTTAGGACATATATTGGCCATGCATCAAGCTCATAAAGCCTTTGAAAATTCTTTGGGTTTGACTCACCATTAGATCAAATCCAATGAGTGAGTGATCATTGTTAGATCTTGCAAGATGCACACCTTTTAATCAATTCCATGACTATATAAACTTAGACTTAAAATGATGTTCCTAAAGTCCTTTTATGTTAACAAACAAAAAATAAATTAGGTTGAGACCCTTTTATGCTATGTTTTCCAACATAAAAATGCTAGGGATTCCTTGAAATGGTTTTTATAAATTCCCCCTTTTCTTAGGCTTTAAAAATTTATCTAGGTTAAATTTGATGGGTTTGATAACATCAAATATGTCCTCACAAACATCAAATAATGGGATAAAACTTGTCAAATTTAAGACAATATAATTGATTTGATCTAATTATTGAGTACCACACATTGGGATTTTGAGGTTAAATTTTATAGGTTTGGTAACATCAAACACATCCTCATAGACGTCAAATGATAAGAACAAACTTGTCAAATTTAAGACAATGAAATTGCTTTGGTCTAATGACTGAGTTTTTCCTGTCAACATTTCAATAATTCTTGAGGATTTAGGGTCAATGTGAACCATAAAATTAAAGCTTTCGAGGTAACAAAGACTATTAGATCATAATTTGAGTGCTTGATACTGATTGGTTTCCCTTTCGGTGTTGGCTTAAGTTCACACTATTAGTTCAAAATCTCTGATTGAGTGAGAAGCAATAGATCTACAAAAGTAAGTGAGCTTTAAGTTAATGCTCGATATGTATAAAGGTTTAGACTAAGGTTTTAAACTTTAAAAGTTTGTTCATGTCTGCAAACTCTAAGATATTTAAACCTTAATAAAAACCTACTTAATCTAAAAGGGCTCTCGGGTTTTAAAGGGGAAAATAAAAAATCCATGTCTTGATTTTATATTAATGTTTAGTCATGTTTAAAAAACATAATCAAATATTAATATAAAGTTAGTCTTAGGGTTTATATAACCAAAAGGAAATATAATTTCCCACCAAAATTTTCTCATGGATGTTAGAATTCAAACCCCTAGGGTTTACTACTTATGAACCCTAGCTTTCTCCATAGAACCTACAACTAATCGCCTGAAAGATAGTCATTAACAACATTAATCCATAAAACATACTTAAAACTAGATATACTAAAGCTCATCTTTTTCTTTAAATTGAATTTCCTTTAAATTTTAAGAGAGAATAAACCTTTCACATTCAATCTAGAACATATATGTTTTGAAACATTCACAAGGGTCCCCTTTCAGTAAAAGTAGAAAAAATGGGGGTATGTTGTTCTCAACACTAGGTAATTCACAGAATTGGAAATTATTTAGAAGAGAAAATTTGTTTTATCACATCATTGAATGCCATGAGATGAAGAAAAAAATATATCCCTCAAAACACCAAGGTTACCTCATAAAAATTGATGGAATTCAAAGTAAAAATCATAATGGTGTGAAAAGAACTTAGCCAATCAATGAGAACTATATGACAAAATAGGTCACATAAAATATATAAATATAGGGGGATAAAGGGAAAGATACATTATAAAAAATTAAAGGAAATAATAACTCTATAAGATACATCTTTTTTTTCTCAAAATATTCAAGTGAACCTTTTGACAAAATTTTACTACTAAGAAGAGAAAACAATTAGATATCAATTATTCATTCCATTATCTGCTTCCCACTTAGACATACCATATATCATGACTTAGATCCCTTTAATTTTATTGATTCATTATAGGCCAAGGTTTCTCCCAATTAAAATCCATGGGTTTGTAGCTAGGAGCCCTAGCCATATCGAAAAGGTGGTGAGGATTCGATATAGATAAAGTCATAAAACTTCTAACTTTTGGGAAATTGTCTAAACTAGTAAATAATCTATTAAGTTATTAAAATGAAGTGTAAATTAATTTTTTAAAGGATGTTATAATTTACATCAATATAAACCTAATGGTGTAAGTAATTTAGGTTTCAATAAAAGGTAGGTATTTAGTGTAATACAAGACCAATGCCCATTTGATTCATTTAGACAAAAGAGAAATAATCATAAGCATGCCTAGGGATCCCAATTTATTTATTGGATGACATCACAGTTGGAGTGATATTATAATGTACTATAAAGAGATAATAGAAAATGACATAATTTATTGTCCAAGAAAGTAAGGGGGTCATCGGGATAACATATCACATGATAAGATTCAACGAGGATATTAATTATTTAGATTTCTTGGTGACTAAGGTTATAACCAAAATTAGAAAGGTCATCACCAATGCATCATAAAATTTACAATACCAGTTTATGATATTGGTGTTTATTTTAGCTAGTGGAAATACACTAATGATCCCATCACTCCGAACATAGACTATTGGCCGACCGCCACTTTTTATGAATCTTGAATGGACAAAAAAGAGATAATACTATCAACAACTTGGTCTATTCAATCAATAGTGGATTTAAATTTAGGAACTCATCATCTCACACCCTTGAGTACCTACTTATTTTTTAAAGTACCTAGGATTGCTCAAAATATCCATCAATATTCATGATGGGGCTCATGTAAAAATCCATGAGCTTACTAAACCACCACCCATACCCCTATCATTTGCCATGACTATGTTGGTCACATAAGCGGAGGTTGTAATATATAAAACTTTGGTTTAATGATCAATGCCACCATTGTGTTCTATGCCACAAGCTTCAAAATTACTATTAATGTAACAACAAGGGGAAGTGCATACACAAAAATAGGCACAACATGAACCAT
>JARHVA010006830.1:807500-820000 GCA_037957365.1 Torreya grandis
ACATAGAGTTTTCAAATCTATACAACATCGTTGCCATGACATTCGATGTAACCCAATTCATTTAATTGAGCCAACTCTCAAAAGAGATAAAAATTTGAAAAGAAGAAAAAATAAATAATAGGAATGTCCACTACAAAAAACACTTCTAGAATCCAACATTGAAAATATACATTATTATTAGCATCAAACTCAACAACACTAACTTACAAAATGGCTCTACTATCAACCTTATTTAGGAACATTGCATGGATTAGTATTAGCTGAAAGAGGGGCATACAAAGAATGACACATGACAAACCATACTTCAATAGACATTGGATGTGGGATGTTTGAGCACCACTATTGTAATAGATGAAATTCACACTCCATATAGATCAAATTCAATACTAGTCAGCATCATCATCAATTGTTATGACATCACCTACTTTATCCATGACAAGTCAAGAAGAGTTACTTGATGTGACCCAACTCACCTTGGCAAACCATTTTAGCAGTGTTATAAATTTTTAAGAGTCAATTGCATATAAGAAAATTGCTATGGAGTGGGATAATCACTATCTAAGGGAATAAAACATAAAATTACATGAATGCATAACCAAGGCCAAAAAAATAATTAGTGATACTTGTCTATTTCTAATGGTTAAAGTTTATGGACACTAGGTGATGTCAGAGATAAAATAATTCCAAATTATACTTTCTTGATTGATGAAGGACCACGTGGCTATATAGAAACTATAATAACTTTGAATGCAAGGTGAACACTTGGTAGCTAAACTATGATTAATATTCAGTCTCCTCAAAGAGTTAAACCAATTTATTGACACTTATATGTAGTAAGCCACACAAATTACTTATAGCATGCTTGATTAGAAATAGAATCTTCGAAACACTTGTAATGAAGTGAAACAAATTTTATTTAAGGAAAACAAAGCTAAAAAAACTATGAAGGGTCAGATGTCCACAATAGACCAGATATATATTACACTAAAAGAGTATCTTCCATAAAAGGATAATGTCAAGGAATAAACACTATGTAACATGTCCACTGGCATGTAAACACAAATATATCTATAAGGGATGGAGGATATGTTGAAACACATTCAAGACAAGGTTGCTCAACATAAGATAGTTATTGATATCATAGAGGATGAAGACATCAATAATATCATATAGATCCAAGCTCCTTTGCATACATTTATCAATATGGTGTGAGTCATCGTAATGGATTAGAGACATTTCAAGTTAAATTTTTCATATCTAGACAACATCATTTCTATAATCTTAGATGAACCTCAATTGATTTCATTGATCCAACTCTCAAAAGAGATAAAAATTTAAAAAAAAGAAAAAATAGATAGCAGGAATCTACATAGCAATAACATTTCCAATATCTAATTCTAAAAATCTACATTATTGTCAACATCAAACTCAACAACTCCATATTGTAAAATGGATCTAGTATCACCCATGTCTTCATAACTGGAAGTAACTCTAACTTCAACAGTCAATTCCTCCTCCATATATGTAGGTACTACAAGTCCTTAATTTTGTATTTTGAAGAATGTATAAATAAATAAAGGAAATAGGGTTTAGGATTTAGAGTGGCAAGGTTTAACATTTGTATAGGGTGGTCTCATGATTATGCCAATCTATTGAAAATCCTCAAAGGGTGGTATATTGGTAAGCCACTTATTTGAAAACATGAAAGGTTGGCCAGTTAATCATGTCTAGAGCTCATTAATTTTCTTCTTTAGTTTTACTTCACACTTATATGCATTTTTAGAGTCTATTCCTAATTACCTATTTAAATGATAATTTAGTCAACGTAGTCAGATATGGGGTTAGAAAAATAATTTTGTCATTTCATTTCATAGTAAGTATTCTTCCAATCAATTGTACCTTGTTTAATTTAATCTATTACTTTTGTTATGCTTGTCAAAAATAAATTTCAACATTATGCTTTATTCCATTCAATTTACCTTAATTAAGATGAATTCACATATTAACTTATTTTTGATAAGAAAAATACATTTTTTTGCGGGGGTAGGATTTCAAATATTTTTAATTTACTATAAATTAAAAATGCTAGTTCCTTATGTAGTATGTATTAGATAAATTGTAGTGCTTGTAGTTTTATAGTGCAGATATACATAAAGTATTAAAATGCTTCAAGTGCAATTAACAATGCTAGTTCATTACGTAATATGTATTAGATAAATTGTAGTGCTTATAGTTTTATAGTGCAGATATACATAAACTATCAAAATGTTTCAAGTGCATTACACGACATTGTGGAAGATGGAATTTATTCTAGATTGGTTTAAATTTTAAATGGTTGTGAAATGTTTAAATTATATATAGATATTATATTTGATGGTCAGTTGAATGTGTGTTACATATAGGAAACTACACTTTTGTATCATATCCAAGGATACAAGACCAAGAGATAAGGGTGTTAAAAATTTTGAATTACTGCATTTAGAATGGTATTACTAGATTCTTGTATTATGTTTATTAAGTGAGTGCTAAATAGAGTTTTAATAAGATTTATTCATTTTTAATTATTTGTGCAAATCTCTTTGTTTGGTTGTAGTTTACTTCAATTCCCAAAATACTGGATTTTGACATTGAAAAAAAACATATAATAAAACTAATATTCTAAAAAAATGCATGCTAAGGATTCTTATTGAAATCCCAGTAACACAAACATTACAGTTTAGACTTGGGGGAAATTTATTTTTCGCAGTTTTGAACATTATAGAAAAATAGTTGGACATTTCTCAAGGTGATGTTATAGTCTTACAGATTTCATTGTCAATTAGAGAGATTAGATTTATATGCTATTATGAAACGTTTGACCTATCCTATATCTAGAACTACATAAATTCTTCATAATATTCCTGCATTTCATCATAAAACTTTCTGGTGATAATATTTCAGATTGAAATATTTTATCTTTATATTTATATATATGCGTTGTGACATAAAAATAAAAAGGGGAAACTTGTAAACGTGATATATAAGCAGAGGACTGCCAAGATCTTTGAAAATTAAGAATTATGCACAAGCACTTGTGTTGGACAATATTTTGTTAAATAAAGCTCACTATAGATGGGATGTTGTAGTTGTCAAATATTGTTTTATTACTTTGCTTATATCAAAAATATTGGTTGTAAAAATGAGAGCACAATAAAAATGGGTTTATCAAAATATCATGATTATGGTTGCCGATAGCAGCAATAGTAAACATATAAAATTGGAAGAAACTAGTCATTGAAAATATGAAACTAAATAAGTGATAAAAAAACTAAATAGTCTCCTCAAACTTAGTACAAATACCACAAAAGTAAACCATGCCTATAAATATTACACAGCAATAAAAGTATATATTATTATGGTGAGTCATATGGAAGATTGTGCATTGAATTGAAGACGAGAGAAGGAATTGGTTGATCCATTAATGTTGTTGTTTCATAAACCCATGTGATCACATAAGAGACTGTCCTTCCTAGTTATCGAGTCAATCTATTTTCTAAATTATATATATAAGTATCACCATTCTACTTTTTCGTATGTTTTCATAAAAATTGCAAGTGGGAAAACTTTGTTAGCTTGGTGGTTTTAAGTGTCACTAACAGTTAGAGACCGAGTAGTGAGACCATTAACGGTGATGTGAAAACGAGTAGAGAGTGCATTAAAAGTTGATAACGTTGACGTTTGACAACATGAATCTTTTATTAAGGAACCATAGGCAATACAGTTTCAATATAAACTTATAAACATGGCTTAAAAGTGGCAAATAGAAACATTTAAAATAAATTAAGAACAACAAGATGTGAGCTAAAAAAATATTAATCCTTTTTTTAGTACGATCTTATGATTTTCAATACTCTATTCTCAAAGTTCAATTACGTTGGCAAAGGCTAGGAGTATAATGAAAAAGGCAAGCTTTAACACAATCCTTATCATTGCGGTCTTTGCAGACCTACAATTTATAAAAAACACCATATTATATATATATGAATGATTCATTATCATTTATGTATAAAAAATATTTTTGTAAATAAATATGTTTAAGTTTTTGATTATTAAAAATAAATACTGAGATTTAGTGAAGATTATGAAACAATTGACCAAATGGTTGAGAATAATATATTTCGATGGAATATCTTAATTACAACTTACTTAAGACAGGTATCCTGTCGAAACATTGACACTGATTCACCAAATACAAATAAAAGGTGTCTAAGCCAATCATCTTACCTTTGCTAATGAATATTTGAACTAGTAGTTGATTCGAGGGTGCAATGAAGAATGGAAGGAATCACAGACATTATCACATACATGTGGTATCATATGGTTTGACGTCAAGCCTTGGTGGGTCATTTTGGCAATGACCATATTATCCATCGAATACGGGGCCTACACATGGCTGAAAAATAATGATAACTACATAGACCAATTGGGATCCATTTTGACTTTGTGTTTTCACTACATGTTACCCATCCATTAGTCTAGATTATCTAATGGTTCTTGTAAGCATGTTTGACATTGGGTTTGCATGTAGACGCATTTCAATATACCAATATGCAGATGCAATGTTAGGTTATCATGATAAAATGATTTGCATTTGTACACATTGTATTTTTCCAAATAGGATATACAAAACTATAGAATATATTAGAAAAGAGGATAATCCCAATTTTTGTTTTGTAAAATTCTATTAGGCAAAGGTATAGAATGGTATATTATAGTTAGAGATGATAGAAATGAAGTGGAAAAGGTAATTCTCTAAGTAATTTTTCCTTTGATTTCCTTACATTTACATATTGAGAACCCTTCATTCTTGAAAAATATTCAAATGTAAAAGCAACAGAGATATATGTGTCATTAAGGGTGTGTACTCTCGATACAACAGTGGATATAAAGACTTGACAATCTATGTTGCCAATATCAATTGTTATTTTTTTAAGAGTGATTCCCTATGATTTATGTATTTTTAGGACCCATGAAATTTTGATAGGTATTTGTCTATGATTGCCTCAAGTAATAGGAAGAAAAGGTAGATGCAAAGGATTGTTACTATCCCATGGTCTATTGGAGTCTTTTTTAAATAGGAAAACTATGTACATTGGTAATGAGTGCATCTTTAAGTCTATACTGTGGACAATGTTAACAATTTCTCCAATCAATCCATTAACCAATCCTACTTTCACGTACAATTATACTGCTAGTATGATTTTATATCCCTTGCATAGAAGCACATTTGACTCAATTTGACTATCATTTTAGTGACATATGTCTAAAGCTCTACTATGTTTACCTTTACATATTACAACTATAATGTTTAAGGATTTTAGCATTTCATTATTATGCATTATTATCAATATGTAAGTTGCATACAAGCGGGTTGAGTCTTTAAAATGATGATATTTTTATATAGACATGAATTATGATGTATTTGACATGAGCTGAGACCAATATTTTTCTATAGGGTTTGCATTTTTGATATTTGATAGCAAATATCAAAAATTTAGTTACTATTAAGTGCATCTTTATTGATGAAAAATTGTTTCCAATGTCATAATTGTATCAAACATAGACCATAATATATGACCAAAAGACATAATTACATACATTAAAATGTCATTAATAGGTGGAAGCTATCCTAAGTCCCTGACATGTATCATAAAACAACCACTAATTTTTTTGTTTTTATAGTAGAAAGGACTTCATGCAATCGACAATTTGTACTACTAAGAATCTTTGGGCCTATGAAGCTCATTTCATATGTGAGTACATATTCAATGTATCTCATTTACTCTTGAAATTTTTTTGATTGCATGCCCATCATGCGGTTGCATTTATCATATAGGAATATGGAGGGATGAATGTATTGTTGACATCTTGGTGTTAAATTTCATAACCCTAGTTAGATATATTAGAAAGAGGGGATATTTACCTATAGCTGCAACTAAATAAAAGCATTGTTTTATGATACTTATAATAAATTATTTACTTGTAACAATAGTTCCATGTACAATCATGCTAGGGGGGATGGATGATATCTATTTTTAGGAATGCTTCTCAATTATGTTTAATGCATGTTATTGCGTAATTGAGAGATAACACATTGATGGGTCAATTTGGGAACCATTATTTGTGCTTGTTTAAGATGTGTGTTTCTAGTCTATAATTTTTTTTAGATATGTATAGGATTAGTGGTACATCAGAATGAGTCTAATTATGTTTATTGTCAAAGTCATAATGGCCAATCATTATAATGTCATCTATGTCATTGTTACTTGAGGGGTGTATTTATGAGAGGACTACCCACTCATAGATTTCCCAATCGATAGTTACTATATCCCTTTCATTTTTAGTGCCATCATTGGTGGATCCAAGCATGACATTGACATCTACACATGTTGGTTCAATATCTATGGATCATAAGATTCTTTTAATTACTCCCAATTTGTGACTATTTTTTCCCTATTGAAGCCAATGTATGTAGTAAAATTATGGAATGGTTTATAATGTAATAGATATGCTTAGAAAAAATCTCAAATGAAGGGGAATAAACTGGGGGTTTAGAACATAATTGAATAAATATTGTAAGAATAACCCAATTAACTCTTTGTTTCCATTCATTATTTTTTCTCCTACTGTTGTAAGGCCAACTCCATACTACTTCAAAGCATGGGATGGATTCCAAGAATATGGAGTGAGATACATATGAGGGAATGAAAGATGACAAGATTTAATCTTTTGGTATGATACGTAAGACCATATTGAAGGTATGTTTGCTAATAGACAAGGTAATAAATGTTTAACTACAAACTATTAAAGGTGGGTTTTACAACATGTGGCATATTTCCTATACACCTATGTCTCGATAAACAATTATTTTATAGAGAAACTTATTTTATTCACTCATTATTAGGTTCTCTATTTGAACATTGGATGATATTCTAGTTATCATATCATGGTAAATTTCAATTTTTTTTCTTTTTTAGCTACATACTTTGATATTTATATTTCACCACAATATGGCGACAAATAACTAGCTAGTAATCTACATTTGAACACCATATTGAGAACATGATTCCATTACAGATGTTTAATCTATCATCATTTTGTGATGGGAGATAAGTTTTGCTTCTTTCATCATTGATAAACATGGTTGAGGTTGTTGGTACTGGTCATGGGACTTTATACCTTTATTGAAAAGCAATGTCTCTTTTAATACAAACATGTTGATTCACTACATTTGGTGTGGCATTGTAATCAATTCAAAAGTTCCTCATAATCTTTTGCATGATCGCTAGAAAAAATATGATCGATAGTGAGCAAGCAAAGATCATCAAGATCATAATGATGTATTATAATATGCAGTGATTCAATAGTGCATGGAATCCTTGTAGTTACATCATGGTAAAATAATTTCCTTGAAGAATCAAGTTAAACCATATTGTCCCAATTTAATGTGTCCATGTTAGGTGGATTTTTTAACCATACAAATCCATGGATATGGGTGAAGCCTCTATGTTTCCATTTGTACATACAAAAATACCACTAGGCTATTAATAATGGTTGTAGATGCATTTGGAGTAATTATTGAGTGTTTAAAAACAAAGTATAAGTATGATTACCTATACCAATATTCTTTATTGTGGAGATACTTATGTAAAAATTATGCACATAAAACTAAAATCATTTTATCCATATATAGAGATGCGAGATGTGGATTTATAATTATTCTTTAATTTTTGTAGAAGGAATTTATGTGTAGGTGGGATGCTAGTGTTGTTGGCATGAGTCTATGTAAATATGTCCACCTAGTGTCTACTATAGTTAGGGTGAATAAAATTATTATGGATCCCCTTTGTGTAATTATATCTATTGATTCATTCTTTTCTTTAGACCAAAATGAATGTGTGCTTCTAAGACAAGACATAAACTACATAAGTTGATACACAATTCTTGAATCAAATATTTGTAGTAGACATCCATGCAACTCAAAAATTCTAACTAGGAAGTTGTCCTCAAGGTTTTTATTAATAAATATTGTATATTTTGCTTGTGTCCTATGGTGCATCATTAGGTTAAGAAAATATTAGAACTATTGATGGCTTCCAAATTGATTATATTTATACCTAATTAGGCTAAAAGCATACTCATGGAGTTAAAATTGATTAATCTAGGGTTGATGGTACATGCAAACACCTTTTATTGAAAATAATAGGAAAATTCATATAAAATGAGCCTTTAGTGTTGTACTCATTGATGTGAGACTTGCTAATAGTAGACTAGTCAATTATAGCTGCATACTAGTTGTTGTGATTATTCACATAGTCCCTTATCTTGTCAAACTCTCTTTGTGAATGTGGAAGGGATGCAAAAGAAGATGGAATTTGAGAATAGTGAGGGCCATGAGGTGTAGTTGTATTGTCATCAAATTATGTGTCATTGATGTCTTCATCCATAATATAAATAGTGATGCATGGGAAGAAACGAGACATTAATACATTTTGATGGTAGGGCATCTAGTGCTTGTTAGTCTAGATAAACATCTTCAAAGTAGGGATAATTTTAAATTTTATAGAGGAGTTTTTGCTTGACACTTGATTTACTAACAAAGCAATTATATATTTTATTTTTTGATCCAATTATTCAAAATATAAAGATGTCAATATTTTTAGCTCAATGAGGTATCTGCCTAATAATAAAAGATATATCTTAAATAAATGTTATAGTGTGGCCACTATATTTATATTTCCCACGATGTAAATGCATTACCTAAAGTAATGGGTTCATTCAAATAATAATCATTTCTTCTACTTTTGTCAAGTTTGATAGAGTTGTAGTTTATATACCTAAGTCCATGTTATTAGCACTAGAAATGAGAAAATTGATTAATATTTTTCATATCAATGCAATGGTGACAAGTGCATTTTACATTATAACGTATCATTTATATACTTGGATATAACTTGATACTAGTGAAATATATACTTTGCGAGGGTAGAGCATCCACTCTCACACAAAAACATCTATAGAACTTTGTAATATTGTCATTGGGAATATAAAAGTCGGTATTTATTGTATGTACATAGTATTGAATGTGTCAATGTGAGTTAATCTGATACTTTTAGGTAATGTGATGCAGTTGAGCCCATTTATTTATATTGAATTTTTCCATGTATCCCTCCAGTAGTAATGATAGACAATTTGGATACATAAATCTTGTACATTTTGTGCTATTTTTTTAGGATGGGAATAATAAATTGTGTATAAAAGTAAAAAAATTCAAAAGTAACAACATTATAGTATTACATTTGTTAATATTAACATCCAAATTCAATATTAATTAGTGGGTGGGAGAAAATAAGTGACAATATTATAGTTCATATGATTACAACACAACAAAAATAAGCATTGTATATAAAATTTTTGCATGCTTCTACAAACTAAAGTTATAGGTGAAAAAATATGCATAAGTGCATATGTATAAAATTACATTAGGTTTACTCTAAGAAAAGTAGGATATAGTGGTTCAAATTCATCTTTAATTGAACCTATCAAAGTACCATACATTTGTTTCTTGTCATTATACAATTTTAATCATGTAGACATGGTACAATAATACATGGAAAAGAGAACTTTTTTGGCAAACTCCTAGGTATCATCAAGGGATTATAATAGCTCTTATAAGTCTTAGGCTTTGATACCCATGATTGCATCAAATAAATCATCAAATGGTACTATATGTATTATTTTTGTAATGTCTTCTATTATTCAGTTCAAAGTGTACTTGTACTCACAATCATGTACATCAAGGTTACACTTTCAACAATGCCAAGTTCTATTATCTTTTTGAACTAATTTATTTTTACATTATCTATTAATTTAGATAGATACACATGTAGGATAGTATAAATTAATATTTTTTTATGTGAATGATTGTAGCTATTAGCATAAATGTATTCATGTTCCTAATAACACCTAATTTATGTATTTCTACAATTTTTTTATGCTCATTAGTTATCCTACTTAGTGATGAGGATTATGGTTTTGGTCCATTCTCCTCAAATCATATTTTTAGTTTATGTGCTTCAAGCATATTTTCATTAATAAATAATTATTTCTAAGTTAGTTTATTTATTTTTTGTTATATGTCTAAACCTTGCCCTTTTTGATTACAAGAACTAGATGAGGTTGTTTGGGTTGAACACACATCTCTTCTATAATGTTTACTTTTACTCATAGACACCACCCTATAGAAATATAGTACTATCACAATCAAAACCATCTTGTAGCAAAAAAATCCTTCTCATAGTAGAAGTCATGTCGGGTCACATGAAATTAGCAATAACTTGATGACCAATAACTTAACATGCATGTTTAAAAAGATTATGAAATTTATAGATTTATATGTTTAAGTTGACTGTAATTAATTATCCTCATAACCAAGTCAATATTAAGAGCTATATGTTTATGTTAAATTTCCTTGTATTATTACTATATATATTTTTGTTTAAATTTGTGTTTCACTTTTTCTTGTTTTAATATTATTATCTATATCTTTATCCCTGATTCACTTGATTTTTTTGTTTTTTTTGGATATTATTCCATTTATTTCTTTTTTTCTTTATCTCTTTTTTGTTTTTCCAAATGGCATTAATTAAATCATTTAATTTTTACATTTCAAAACCTTTTAAAATATGACTATTTTGTATAATGACTTAATAATAATTAACCCACTAAATTATCAATGCATTCGATCTTCCTTTTTCATGAAAATAACTAGAAATGACAAATTTCATCTAGATTTAGATATTAAGTTAGTAGACATAATAGTTTACACAAATTAACTTTTTTGAAACATTAATAGTCATAAGTAAATGACATAAACACAAACACATAAGGTTAATTCCACATCATCATTAACTAATCTATCAAACCATGTATATACAATTATCTAAATTCAAATAATATCCAAACACATGTTATGTTAGCCATTTTATAATGCCTTTTAACATGCGCTAATACTGTGGTGTGTGTAAGGTCATCGTTAGTTATTTATAATCCTCTAACATCACCATATTTGTCACTCTATCTGACGATACTCTCCCTCTGACACACTTTGAGGAATTGGTTCTCCTACATCATCCTCACAACAAATAGGTAGTTAGACCATAATAGTCATGATATACATTCATCATAAAAATAGAAGTGATGAATCAACATGGTCATAAAGTAAACATATACTTATACCTAACTCATATTAGCATGGTCATGTAACCTAAGCAATATCCTAGTAACCCATAATAGCATATATCTCACATATTAGTTAAAAATAGATAAACCTAAATTTTTCAACTATAGATATCCATGAATAACTACCATGTTTGCCTGACAAGGAATCATGATGTAAGACATAGAAAGAATGGTTTCCCATGGAATCTTAGTATAGTTGTATTGTTTATTTTCATATTTTAACGTTGATTTTGAAATAGAGTTTATCTTCCAAAATTAAACCTAGTTTAAGTAATGATGCACATCCTACCAAAAGAAGTAATAGTGATGTTGTTGCCATCACTATCAATAATGTTGAAGATAAATACCTATTCTAAGCCATTGTAATTTTATTAATTGTGGATAATACCCTTTTTAAGGACCCTCCCATTTGTAATTTGATTATTTTTCTAAGTATGTAAATCTCTAATCGAAATGTGTGGCAGTGTGCCTATGGTTTCTCTTTTAGATGTTGATGTTGACATTCAAGTAATGTCAAATTTTCCCATGAATTTTTGTTACTAAAACAGTTTGTTTCTAACTATATAGAAATCTTGGGTGTTCTTAAATGTAGTTTGGGTAGATCCCTAAATAAAAATGTCAAAATAAAGTTACCTAAAACACAATCCTTTTATCTATTCAATAGAAGTAAATAAATGAAACAAGTAAAACACAAATGAAGTTAAAAATTAATAGTATAGCAAATGAATGATTTAAGAGTTTACTTTGATTGAAATATATTCTATATTACATGTGAATAGTGTTGCAATGTAAGGGAAAAATAAGTACGGTGGTGCATTATATTAGTGTGCAATTGGGAGTATTCTATACAATTCTATACTTCATGTGATATTGTAATTTGTGTGTACAATGTATTTATATTTGATGTAGGTACATAAAGAAGCATTAATAAAATAAAAATAAAAATTAATATTTTTATACATAATTTATATATTAAATAATAATACAAATTAATTTGATACAAAATGTTTAACATTGCAAATTTTCTTTACTCTATTTTGGCACTATGATTTTGGTTATGGGTCAGGAATAGTGATCCCATTTAATATTAAAAGAAGGCCCAGATCTTACCTAATTACATCTTCAACTACATCATAAATATGATCGAACTCTCATGAATATGTATTTTTACTATTTATGTTTGCTATGAGAACTACAATAGGGTTTTCCACAACAGAATA
>JARHVA010006831.1:0-152500 GCA_037957365.1 Torreya grandis
CAACTTAAAAAAGTCACAAAATAAACCAAGGTAAAAATTAAAAGAAAATCCCAAATCAACAAACAACTAAGGTAAAACATGAGAACTAGTCAACAAGCAAATTTGACTAAGGCAAAAAGCCAACCAAAAACTCATTAATTAGGAAGACAAATTTCAATTAGAAATCTAAATCAGAAAATGGCTAAGGCATGAATAAAATGTTACAAACAATCTTCTTATTTAATTGCCTAAGGTAAAAGTCAAAGCAAAAATATGGAACAAGTTAGGCAATTACGAACATGCTAATAAGACAAAACACATATGTCATACTATCATCATTAACATGTTTGAAGCTAAGCTTGCCTTTCAAAAAAAGGTCTCTACTAAGATAATGAATCTTGTAATCACTTTGTTCGATAAAATTTGACACCAAATGAATATTCTCATTGGTTTAGTCAACTGTCAATTAATTAAAATACAAATCTAATCTAGTCAAACATCTCTTAAGGAATTGCTCACTCTATGAGCTAATTAGTCTATTCATTAATAGGATACACTTATGGTAATACACAAGGAATCAACCATTCCATTACATATGAAAAAAAAGTGACATTGATTTTTTATGAAGCATAACAACTCATAGAAGGAAGATCATCAAAACTTCCTCTTTCATTTTGTTAAATCAATTCTAGCATGGGTGACCTCCATCCAACCTAAAGGTTTCATGCTTTGTTATAATATAATAGTATAGCCAAACTCTATTAACATTTTCTCCTTTAATTATAAGTTAGTCTAGTTATGGGAATTGTTCTTAGCATATAGCTACTCAAATGCGAAACTCGAGGAACCTTCCACAGATAGAATCCCATACTATAATAACATCAATATTCAGTTTAATCTGATAAGATATATTACTATTCTAATTAACAATATCATAGTTATATATTTGAGTTCCACTCATATTTAGATAAGTTTGATCCAACAATTCACATCTCATTTAGATCATCAAGAGAGACACAATGCTCATGTGATAAACTTCTCATAACAAATATTTAAGCAGGAGAATCTAAATGTTAATATGTATTAAAAGGCCAAACAAACTCATGAATCTTTCCTTACATAACAAATCCTTCCCAGAGATCTACATACATAATATATACTATTCAGTTATATCTTAATTTATCAAAGAGGTTCAACAAAAAGATAACAAATCTTTACCCATAGCTGGGTCATTATATATAAAGTTATCTTCCACAAGAATAATACAAGCAGGTTGGCTTCCATCAACATTTATCAATACAAGTGTATCATTAGTATTATACTTAAATAAGAGGAATAACTCTAGGCTTGATATGATGAAAGGAAAATAATCATTCTTCAACAATGTCCCTCATCCACTCCAAGCAACTACAAGCCATTTGAAGGAAGGCTCATCGCCCAACCTTTTGTCATCATCAAGCTACTGCTCTAGACACCCACAAGATCAAGACTCCTAGATTTGAGTATGTTTACATCACTTGAAAAATTCAAGGGTGGATATCTGAGTGAAGGTGTTATACTCAAGGGAATGATCGTGTACCCACCTACAGTCCTATTCCTAATTTTTACCCAAGCAAACTCTTATTCCCAAATATAATTTCAACAAGCATTCGATGAACATTCAAATGAACCTAAGCATTTATAAATATATAAAATGAATAGACAAGATTTCACAACACAAATAAGGTCTGCCATTTGGTTGAATTAGCAAGAAGATACCTCACTCTATTAATTTTTTCCATTCGTCATGGGAGAGTTAAATAGCCTACCACCATGCCCAACATAGGATGACTTTGAAAAAACACTCCCTTTACATTCATGGAAGGGTAAAACAACATACCACCATGCACAACATGGGAGGAATTTGATAAGCCACCATTATGACGTTCATGGGAGGGTTAAACAACCTACCATCATGCTCAACATAGGAGGACTTTGACAAGCCTCTACCATGAAAGTGTTGCTCACAGACAACCATTACATAGAATCACAACAACATTAAATAATTATGCATAAAATTAGATAATATTTCATTCAAATAAGGAGGAAATTATCTCTCCAAGGCCCTTGAATGGGCATAGAACTACATGGCAACCAATGCACAACCATGGATAAAACAATAAAACAAACATAATAAACTAAGTGATCTTATTCTCCTGGAAGTCAAGAATTAATAGAGAACATAATTATTTTCATTCAAAGGAATAAGCTATAAAACACGTTAATAAAAATCCCACCCAAGTTCTTCAAGACCTCTTAAGCACTATCCTTTAGTTGTCTAAGACTCTGCTCTCCTAACCTGCTCTTCCTACTTGCTACTCCCTTCCTCTTTTTTTCTCCTCTACTTAATATATATTTTTCTTCTCCAAATGGATAAAAATTCCCCACATATAATGTTAAAATTCTACAAATAGACATCCTAGATTCATCCAACCACCCTCTCCTTACTATCACATGCCTCATTGCGATGCATGAAATCTCTATGGGTTCCCGTGATTGCTTCCTAGACTTCCTCACCTCTTCCCAATTGATTATAGACTTAGGAACTCAATGGAACATCTCCTAATTGGACATTCCCTTCTAGACCTTAGTTGCAAGATCTTAAGGCCGAGGGACAACAAGTTTCACCAACCAACTTAAAGGCTAGCTGTCTAAATAATATGCTAAGTTAGAAAGAGGTGATGATAGTATCATAAATGACTGACTAATTAAGATGGGTTTAAGAAAAGTTTAAGGAAAGGATGTTTAATGATATAACCATGCTTGGCATAGTCCCTTTCCTTCATTGGCCCCTTTCTTGTTCTTTCACACTCGATGCACACATCAAATATCCCTAACCTAATAGCCAAAGCTACATAATTTAATCAATCAGAAACTCAATCAATATAAGCAACAACGAATCATCCAAGGACTAAAAGCATTCACATAGATAAATTCATACAACCTTATACACATGAAATTACCAATACATAATTTTATGAGCAATAATCCAACATTATTTAGTTTAATCTATCTCATAGACATAATCGAATTCATAGTTGCAACATCTTATAAAGGAAATGTAAGCATTATACTTTCATAAGTAAGTAATCAAAACATGATTAATAATAGATATTTCTCATGGTTTCCAACACATGAAAATCTTTCATAAAATATATGCACACCTCAACTGGGTGTGGTTAACAACATAAATTCATGAACAAAATTAGATTTAACCATCATATCATAGTCATCAATTTCAAAGATGAGGATTATGTAGAATGGGGCCTTACATGTCTATCCTAGTTATAACTTCCTTGCACAGATGCTTATTACTAGCTCCTTAGATTAAGGTGATACCTAAGTATTAAATGGGAAAGTTGTCAACTTAGAAGTCTCGTTTGGCTTCCATATTCATTTGAAGGCTCGAAATGCTGTTAAAAAATAATATTTTTGATTTAGTGTCATTCACATGTTGACACAATGAGAGAGAGAGTATGAGATGAGAATGTTATTGTAGGATTAGAATTAATTGGAGTAGGTTTAACCCATGAAAAGGGTATGTTATATAAATAATTAATGAGAAATTGATTGACTCCTTCCAAGATTTTAAACCCAACTATTTTTCATGATTAGACCTCCACTTTAATAGTTTTGCTAAGGGTTTCCTTGAGAATAATGAGGAGAAAAGGGAAAGCGGGTCATCTTGTCTGATCCCTTTGATAGAAGAGAAGAATCCATAGGGTGAACCATTGAATATTAATAAAAAGTGCACCAAAGAGATGCACTTATAAATGATAGTACACCATTCCTCAAAATACCCAAAACATCTAAAGAATGTGAGGGGAAAGTCCCACTTGATGTTAGGCTTTTTTGATGCAGATCTTTTTGTATAGGTTATTGAGAGACTAAGCATATCTCTAAAAATAAAATAACAAGATTCAATGTAAACCAAATTTATTGCATTAATGAATGAATGATATATATTCTAAGAAGACTCTTCACTTTACTATATGGAATATCTATCTACCATTATGAGATAAAATCTCTCCTAAAATTACTCCTAGGATTAACACTATTATATTAAAATATTATTATATCCCCTCATTAAGTTATAGGGGTTATTGAGAGACCAAGCATACCTCTAAATTTTTTTTTCTCTTGCTAGTGCTTTTATCAAGATGTCTGTTAGTTGTTTTACAGTAGGATAATGTAGCAATTTTACACTACCATCTTTCACATTATGCCAAATCAAATTGAATTTTGTGTTGATGTGCTTGGTTCAGTCGTGAAAGACTAGATTATTTTCCATTTTAATTGTAAATGTGTTGTTAACAATGAGAGGTATTGACAATACAAATTGTTCTTGCACATATGAAAGAAGCCTTCTGGGCCACAATTTTTTGGGTTGCCTCTAAAGCTACCAATTATTCTACTTCTATTGAATAAATTACTATCAATGATTACTTATTTGACTTTAAACTAACAATTGTTATTCCAAAATTCATTAAAAACCTTGAATTAGATTTTCCATCTTTAAAATCACTAGCATAGTCGAAATTTAAATATCTAACTAGTTTAAAGTCTCCTCTCTTGAAATATTGAAGCCCAAAATTATGCTACCCAATGATTTTATTTGTGTTGTTGCATGAATTGAGAAAGAACATAAACAACAAAATAAATATTTGGTCTAATTGTAGTCACATAGATTAGATTTTGAATGAGATGTTTGTATTTAATAGCATCTACTAAATCTATGGTATCTTATAATATAAATTTCAGATTTTTTTCCATGGGCATACTCAAGGGCTTACAATCTGTCATTTTGAAATTTATCATAATTTCATCAATGCATTTATGTTTAGTGATGAAGATATAAAATTATTTTTTAATTACTTCAATACTTAAATATTTATGAAGATAACCCAGATCTATCATTTCAAAGCCTTTCATCAACTTTGGTTTGAATTTTGTAGTAAATTTCTCATTGTTGCCTATGATGAGTAGATCATCCACATACACTACTACAAATACAACTATTTTGACAAAAAAA
The DNA here is from genome assembly GCA_037957365.1 of Torreya grandis. Classification (NCBI taxonomy): domain Eukaryota; kingdom Viridiplantae; phylum Streptophyta; class Pinopsida; order Cupressales; family Taxaceae; genus Torreya; species Torreya grandis. Next base: position 5,051 of record JARHVA010006831.1, read on the forward strand.
GTTGTATCTTAAAACTCAAAATGTTAGAATTTCATGTTTAGGAGGTGCTCAGTGGGTTTGTCATACCACGCCCTTGGGGCTTGTTTCAAACCATAAATGCATTTTTTACAATTTTCATAGTTTGTGCTCTTGACAGTTTACTACAAAACATTCAGGCTGAGTCATGTACATTGTCTCTTTGAGATCAACAATTATAAATCTAATTTTAACATCCATTTGGTGAAATCTCCATTCATTGTGAGCTACCAAAGCCAACATTGTTCAAATGGTAATCCATATTTTTGTTGGTGCAAAGCTTTCATTTTAGTCAATTCCTTCTTTTTGAGTACATCCATTAGCAACAAGCCTTATTTTGTGCTTGTCAAGTGAGCCATTTTTTGTACTTGTTTCAAAATACCCATTTGTATCCAATAGGTTTACAACCGATTAGAGGATCAACTAGTTTCAAAGTTCCATTTTTTATGAACACATCAAGCTCACTCTTCATTTCTATTTTCCATGCATCAAATGTTTCAACTTGTTTGAAAGAAGTGGGTTCAGATTCAGAATCAACATTCACTTCTTTTTCCATAGGGTCTTTTAAGGTAAGACTTTTTATATTGTCTTAAATTTCATCTAGGAACTTGTCTGATTATTATGCGGCTATGCATGCACTTCTAGTGTCATTTTTTCCAACCTTATTAGGTTTGACATATTTTAATGTTTGTTCAACCCATTTGGATATTTGTTTTGAGTATCTTGAGGAATTATAGGTCCCTCATTTTATTGGCTTAAATTTCCTTCATTTTATGACATCAGATCATCCTCTAATAAATTTTCACTTTATTCTACAAGAGGAGTGTTTTTTAAATTATAAGGGTCAATAGAGATTCAAATTTTTACCAATTACAAGTTCCACCATCAAAGTTCATTGGTATTATCAAGGTTCATTGGAGAGTTTCATTGTTTATGTATCTTATCTAATTTAGTGACCGTTTACTAATGACTACCCAAAATTTCTTAGATCACAAATAATTTCACACCCATTACTTCCTTATTAACTTAATTAGAGTAGTACCTTAGAATCATACTAGAATCTTCATTCAATAATCATACTATGTGGAAGCAAATTACTTTAACATAATGCATCTACAAGTACTAAAATAATTCAATAGTTCTAGAGGATATAGTGACAACCAAATATCTTTTGTAGTCTTTTTAATGATATAAAGTTGTTTCAAACACAACCATCTATCCAAATATGTCATAGACTACTAAGATATTAACAATAATCAAAACATTACAAATTCGTGTAAAGCTAAGTTATATTAGGGTTTATATCTTCTTCATGATTTGTAAATACAACAGTAGTAAACCCTATTACTTCACCATTATCTTTGCCATGTAATATCAACATGCGATTAAACGTGGAAAGGAACAATATGGTGAACATTATAGTGAACAATAGAGGAGGTAGTAATAACTACTAGCTCTAGTGGATAATTTTTTTTCTTTGTACCCCAAGAATCTACATTCATTTATAATGCAAAACCCAACTTCCAATCATATTCACACTTATTATTTAGTGTATATGGTAATACAAAACATGCTTCCTAGCATGGTTCCTTTCTAATATATCATTTATTATTCTTTTATGTTATGGTTGAATTAATTATCAAGTTTATTCTCATCTTAGCAGGGCTAGTCGTCTAAAATGTCATTTTAGTGAAATGAGTGTCACTTGAAACCACCTTATTTTTAGCTTAGCCCTAGACCTATCTTGGGGCCTTTTTTGGTCACTTTCCAACTTATATGTGCACTCAGGCTATGCCCAGATATGCTAAAAGCCACATTAAACATCACCTAGACATTCAGGACCCTTTTTGACCCATTCCATCCACCTACACAATAACGCGACCCTTTGGTCTATTACGCACTGTGCTATTGGTAAAGGGGCAACACTATTGACCCCTTGCTCCCTTTACTCCCAATAGATATCTTTCCATCTCCTAAAGCATCTTAGGGTCGGCCTCGACTCATTTTATGTCTCTATAAACACCAAAACACTATATAAAGATTGGATACAACTCATAGGCTTAGTGCGGTATTAAAAACCTTACATATACGCAACAATGACTAAACACAATTTAATGCTTAATTGTGTTGAAAAATACTAGTTCAAATTGAGATGGCTCCCCTGAAAGCTCTGCTTGGTTTGGGCAATGAAATATTTGTGTTTGCGAAACTGGAGACCTGCACTCAGTTTGTCATTTCTAGATAAGTTAAAAGAAATAAACTCAGAATACTAAAAAAATTCAATTCATTTGTCTGTGATAGGTATATTTAATCCCAAGAATCAACATAATAATTTACAAAAGAAACATTCGAAGCCATATTCACATTTTTTAACCATTTGGCTCATGGCTTTGAAAAGCTCACTTGTAAGCTGCACAATCTCTGCGTGTGCTAAGCCCAAGAACTACCAGAGGTGAAATGCCAGTGCCATCACCTAACATATTAATGTTATACACAAGAAAAATAGATACCAAGAAAGAAAATAACACAAAATGGTGGCTTTATTCCTTACCCAACTCTGCGAGTTGTCTGGTGTCTTCCTTAACAGGGGAGGATTCAACTTCTTGTCTTCCTAGTATCGTAAATGCATTACATCTACTCTTCCCTACGACAACAACGCACATGCAAAGTGATTGGTACCAAGATGAAATTAGATAGGTGTGCATTAGCATGGGGATGGGCTCCTTAAATGCAATAATAGGTTATTCAATGTAGGGTGGTGAGGTGTTAATGCTTGGTCACCTTGAACTTGATGCATGTATAGCGTGCGTTAAGTGCTATTAACTGGGGTTTTAATGTTCGATTTTTGGTGCCCACTTAATTCTTTTGGAGTATTTCATTAACACCGAACGGTTTGACCTTCAAAACAACTTTATAATAACCTCTTGCACTCTAATCAAAACCTAAAACTGCAATGACATACTACACTAAGAAAATCTAGAATTAAGAAATAGACACTAAATTATTCATTGACATCAATTTTAAATATTTAACATGATACAATTTAAATGCCACTTAAATCTGAAATTAAGGTGCATGACTACACTCTTCTCCCTTGAATGTAAACGTCATATCTATACGGAGAAATCAAATTTCAAATTTTATTATTAATCTGTTTCTTTCTTTCATTTAAAAGAGAATTTCGCGGAGATAAAAAAGGCGTATTATTCTGATTCGAACCAGGGATTTAAAACATAGGTTTGCGTAGATAAGCAGGCGTCCTATTCTGTTTCGAACCAGGGATTGGAAACAAATAAAATAGGATTCGAATCAGGGAGAAAGCAGGGTAAATTGAAATAGGCACCTGCAGAACGATCCAAAATCATTGCTAGGAATATCGTTTATTTGCGATTTATCGACTAGAATAGCATGGGCTCAGAAACAGTTAGAAGTGGTGCCCAAAAAATGGAAGAATTTCCAAACTCTGCGTACGCTTCAGCACTGAAATCGTCAGAAAGTCTGAGGGGAAAATGCATGGAAGTGAGAGGGTATGACTTTAACAAAGGCCTTAACTACGAAGAGCTTTTTCATTCAATGCTCACAACAGGATTTCAGGCCTCTCTTCTCGCCCAGGCCATCGACCTTGTTAATAACATGCTCGACTGGAACCTCACTCACGAACCACTTGGCCAAGAGGAAGAGAGCGACAAATCTTTCAGGGAAAATGTAAAGTGCAAAATATTCCTAGGGTTTACATCCAACCTTATATCGTCTGGTGTGCGAGACACAATTCGCTTCTTGCTACAACATCACATGGTAAGACAAAGACCTCTCTTCATGCATTTTTTATTTATTGATCAATGTGGGTTACAACCAACTGGGACACTAGCAGGGGTGGCCTGTCCCGGGGCTTGGGGTGTGCTATTGCAGAATTCAACTCGAATCACTAACCAATTTTCTTATTTACCATTACACCACAATCCCTAGGTGCATCTTTATGTATTGTTGTTTTCTACGAACCCTAACAAGTGAAAAATGAGTATGAAAAGAATCATTTCAAAGGCACCTTTACCATTGACGTCACTTTGAACACAATTCAGTTTTTACCTCACGAAAAAAAGGTTCTGCAATTTCTTATAATTGTATATCGATTTAAGTTTTCCCTATGTTGTTTTTACTTTGCATTCAAGTGTGGCAATAATGCATTTTCCATTGAGGTTGTCTGTTTAGAGGCTTGGCCATGGGGTCTAGTAACAGAGGTTGGATTCATGGTGGCAGAGAATGTGTACAGGTCCATGTTGTCGTCACCACAGCCGGAGGAATTGAAGAAGACCTCATCAAATGTCTCGCACCCACCTTTACTGGTGATTTTTCCCTACCTGGAGCTCAACTCAGATCACAAGGATTAAATCGAATTGGCAATCTGTTGGTGCCAAATGATAATTATTGCATATTTGAAGATTGGATTATCCCTATTTTTGACCAGCTTTTAAAGGAACAAAAAGAGCAGGTACTTATGGAAGCACTTTTTTCAATTTTACTATTCGTCACAATGATGCAACTCATAGGGTCTAGATATGTGCATACATTTTCATTGTATATTATAGTTGGAACATACCCTATTTAGAAGATTTTGACAGAACTAAAGAGATTATTTGCATTAGGTGAACAAAACTCTGAAGATAATATATAACTACACACATATGCAAGCAGAATTGACATTAAATTAATTTTGTTTCTTGTGCTCAAAGGCCACCTAAAAGCCTTTAAATAAAGCCTTTCAACTACTAATAGATACAAACAAAGTATTACAACATGCATATTTCATTTTTATATGCCTTGTACACAACACATGTTTGTGATTGTTCTTCATTTTGGTTATCCGCTGCATCTTCAAAATATTGAGTGAGATCTTTGTATGGAATGCACCTCAGTGCACTTTTTGATGGTCTGAAGTAGGAAAGTTAAAGGAGAATGTAGACAATTTCTTATGATGTGCAATTCTAAATCTTACACTGCAATTACCCATAATTTAACATCCTTTTGCCAGTAAACTACTAACTGCACTGATCTTAAAAACCACTGATAGACGAGGCTCAGGAGGGAATTGACTTAATGGGAAGTATTTAAAAGTGATGTCTGAACAACTATAAGTTACTTACGGGCATTTGGGTGATTCTCTTGCATACAAATTGTGGCTTCTCTATGTTTTCAAGAACAAAATCATGGTTGTTCACATGTAGGACAAATCGTTCACATGGTGGTAAACTCTGGTGCACCACCTAGAAGCCAGCAACAGCTTTACCATTTAAAGATGGGAGCATTTCCAAACCCTACTCGAACACAATTCGTGTTAAGAATTAGCTTTCATATCTGTATCTGCATTTGAAGATAAAAAACTATTATATTGAGGTTAGTGTATGGTGCCTTACTATTGAAGTGCCTAGTGGGCTTATCCGTTTTGTACCTACAAGTGTCAAGTACAATAATCTAATGCATACTTTTTTAAATGTGCATTTGTATGAAGCTATACATCTTGCTATGTATGAAGGGTATATGATGCTTAAGGTTTGCTTTGTGAATCATTGTCCAAACATCAACAGGGAAAGTGCTGTGACCATCTCAAACTTTGCATCGGAGACCACTCTCATATAGTTCATGCCTCAACAACCATGATCTCTTCTCATCATTATGATATCTCGCCAGAGGAGTCCATCTCAATGCTATAACACTATTGGCACTTGACAACTAACTCCAATGTCTGGTAGTCTGTTACAACTTACGACTATGGTAACTCATATATAAAATTTAGGTTCCAGGTATGGGGAATGAGCTTTCTCCATCACACCTTAGCTGAATTTCACAATCATTGTGCTGAGGCTTAATAAAATGATAATATGTGTACAATAAAGGATAGCAATGGCAACACAAATGAAATGCAAAACATTCACATGGCTACGCAATTGCCTCATCAAGATTACATAGCAATACATTCACTCATTATAGGTGATTGTTAAATATTTTTGTTATAGGAGGGTACCTGTAATCAAATTCCGCTCGATTAAAGGGAAGGGCCCATGTAGCCGGAATGGGCCCATTTCATTCCCCTCCTATGAAGCATGTACAACACATAATTTGTACATGCACTGGTAAACAATTCACGCATCCCCAGATCGTTTGGTCCTTGAGAGACATTACTTGATTATGATTCTACATGCAAGGGTTGTATGGATTATGTTTTATGCATCATACATCATGCAATTTGGTCAATAATCATTTTAGCAAGTGAAATATTTAATAAAGCAACTGTAGTGCAAAGCCTTTCACCGTTGAAGCCATAGTTTACTTTCTATCATCAGGAGGTATGCTTCACATAATAAAATTCTGAAAGTGTACAGCAGCAACATCATTTATGTATCACTTGTTGATACGTCCTGATTTTGGGGCTTGTCTCTCATATTTGCATGGTAGGACTAGGGCAATTATTTTGAATGATATTTTAGAATGAAAAAGAGAAAGAAGGAAATCACCCTACTTTCATACACAAAAAAAATCTGAAATTCTGCAAGAGCAAAAATAATAGCAGGAAAAAAGGAAACATAAAGGTTTGTGGGTTAAATTTAACCAAATTGTCTTTTTTACGTTTCTTCTTCTTCTAAGGGCAATGATTTGCTTTAGGAGTTAAAATCTAACAAATGATGTTATGAACCAAGATAAGAATTTGTTGTAACTATTTCAAATCGTACAGGAAAATTTTAAAAATATCTGATACTGAAATCTGCCAGAAATGTGAAATTGAACAGAAAAAATCTAAAAAAACCGCTGAAATTTTAAATTGAAAATGCTACAAAATCTGAAACTGATTTTTTGTCTAGAATATGATTTTTTTTTCATATAACCAAAATCTTAAACTGCTAGAACTAACAACATCCAAAACTACTGAATAATTGAAATTAAAATTTGTAACTACTGAAAAGGAAACAAAGCTTTAATGTTGCTGATGGTTGTAACAGGCATTATTCAAAGAGTGTTGAACTTTCTTGAGAGGGTATTGACGCCAAATCACGCCCAAATATCTAAAGCAGTATGAACACTACCCTTAGCCCAAAACACAGTCCCAGTAGACATGTGCGCAACTCCCATCCAAAGACACAATGACACTTCTAAGATCTTAGGTCCTAATTATAACTATTGTCCCTTTATGATGTGTTCTTATTATACATGTGGGACAATTACTTTTTAAAATCCTACAAACTTAGACACATTGATTGAAAAGGTGGGTTGGTTGACCCACTACATAAAAAGGTGGGTTAGGGGACTCACTCTGTCACCCCAAAAGTGGTTTGCTCGTTGTTATCACCCGAGGCTTGCACCCTTGAGTAATTTGTGGTGTGGAAGTGCTTGGAGCTTGGTGTGGGGCATGGGCACTGGGTGTGAACGGGCATTGGGCGCATTGTGTGGGCATGTTCGAGACCTTTTGCATGCACAAATAGTTTGAGGCTTCGGTGCAACAATGGGATTGTCCCCCAAGGTGTGGGACTCTTGCGCTCCTTGGGTCAACCCTTCTGAGAAGGCCGACTTCCTTCTAATCTAAGTGCATTTGGTTTAGGACCAGCATGCAGACCTACAAAGAGCAGAAAAGAAATCTTTTGCTAATGCTAAACCTAATCTTGACAAAGGAAAAAAGGAGAGAGAGGGTGAGGGGTTTGCTGAAAGGAAAAGTGGTGATGCACCAAGAATAGAGTGAGCACCCCTACGGCCTTAAAGAACACGAAGTAACTATAGAAAACGAGAAACTATTACACAATCCCCAAAATGGACACTACTTGCATAAATATTTTGCAAGGAGGCGCAAGAACACAATGCAACACTATGGGGATGACAAACGGTCCACAAATAGAGCACATATAGACCCAGGGGCGCACAAAATATGACTTGCAAGAGAGAGCCAAGTTCTATATAGATGTGAATGGATGGAGCACAATGTGAGGGAGAATATGTCCATAAATAAAGATCAACAACCATTAAAATACACACAAAATGCAATAATCATGGAGAGAGGTAAACTCAGTCTTTTCATTAGTCACTGGGTTTAGGGAACAAAGGGCTCATGGAGGACAAATCTTAGCAGCATTTCTATGCCTAAAAAATATTTTTCTCTTAAACAATGAAAGACCCAACTTTTATAGATACGGGAAGCCCATGGGTCATTGATTACATTGGAGAAATACAAATGGGATGATTAAAAAGAAGTTAGAGCTTCATGGAGTATGGTTCTTGATGGAGCATGGTGATTATTTCTCTGGGTCTATTTGGGCGGCTCGAAGTACTGAGGTGGTCTACACCGTACTAGTCAGAGTCCATGCTTATTAAATTCTAATTGCAATCTAGACATGAAAGTAGTTAGAGGGATTCCTTGGGATCTGTTGGACGTCATGTCCTGCCATTTGCAGCAGGATCCCATGCTCACGTCACTAACGAAATTGAATGCTCGTATCAGAGGGTGGCTGAGATCTCCATTGGGATTCGTTCCTCAGCCATGCTCTTGTCTTATTAGCTGCTTGTTCAATGATTATGTCAGTTGGAGCTAATCGCTTCTGATTTTGCAAATCCGATCGGATTTGCTCTTTTGGGCTGGGTCTGACACCTGACAGTTATTGCTTAATCGCTCATGCAGGTGGCTTTCACTGTCGGGGTTTGGGCTTGGACGGGCACTAGGCGCAGACGGGCACTAGGCGTGAACGGGCATTGGACTTGAATGAGCACTGGACCTGAATGGGCAATGGACCTGAACGGGCACTGGGCCATGTTTACTGAGTACTTGGATGGCAATCCCAACTCCATTTTGGATGCACACGCTCCCTCACGCCCTTAAGGGTCTTTGAACATTCGTCCTTGGACACGGATCCTTGTGAAGGCCAAAACCTTAGTAAAGCGTGAAATCTTGATTCCCTTTTAATTTAGACTCCTTCACGAACTCCTTGTGAAACTTGAGGAACTGTGCTCCACGAAGCACTAAGTTGAGTTTGGGGGTGGTCTTTCTCCTTGCGCACGCACCTTGCATGTGTGCCCATAATGTTAGAGGAGTTAAAGGTCATGGTGACTTGAAGGGTCCACATTCTAGCGACTTCTGCATGCCGCTTGCCTGCTAATTGGGGACTAGTAGCCTTATGCTATTCCATTGGGCATAGAGTCATTGAAGCTTGGGATATCCACCTATTTTGAAAGTGTAAATCCTGTACATGCTAGAGTCTGATAAATTCCTGGCCAATTGTTGAATAATATGTTTAATATATTATCACTTTTTTGAAAGTGTAAATCCTGTACCTTCCCAAAACAAAACAAGAAAGCAAGGAACAACAACAGTGTGCAAAAGCACTTGGAGGAAAGAAAGAGCGGCTAATCTATTATTTACAAGCTGAAAACAGGGCCTTCAATTCGCTCGGATCAAAATAAAAACTGCGGAGGTCTCCTTTGCTTCATACAAGCATATTGCCGAGTAAAAGGCATAGATGGGCAAAGACTTGTTCCCTAGGCCGGTTTTGTACCCTTTCAGCTGGTTTCAAGGGGATGTCCATGGCGACAAACGACTGCTCGGAATAACTGTCATTGAGGGGTGAGCGCAGATGTTGGTTATACAGCTGCTCGCCTACGCTGAATATATCTACAGGGTAGATAGGATCTTTTAGCTGCTTGTGAGCACTCAGTCGCATGACCTGCTCATTATAAGCTTTCAGCAACTTTGATGGCTCGTTTGAGGCAGCCGGGAGATTCTTCAATTCGAAGGGCTGCTCTAATTTCACGTGGGTGTCCCCAAGCATGTCAACTTGAGCTGTATCTACCGCAACCCCCTTGGTACCCCTACCCTGCTCCTTAAGAGCTGTTGCTCTGGTGAGCACCTCAAACTCTTCGACGAGCTCGGAGTACTGTTTCCATAGGTCCTCTCACTCCTCCTTTGGCTTGGATAGGTTGGGCATGGAAATGCCTTCTTCGTGAATGCAATAGGCTTCTAAGGCTGTTCCTTCATTCAGGGTCATGCCCCCAAAATCACTCTCTTGCCAATTCAAGAGAAGAGGCTCAAACTGAGTTTGCGATTGCCACCACAGTCCTTCCTCTTGTAAAGTTGGCTCACTGGGTTGCCTTTGAGGAAATGACATGCTTTGGACCAAGCTATTTTGCGCGGGCGCAAAGGTGCCGACAGTGTTGGCATTGTGCACATTGGGTGGCTTCACATATGAGAGCTGGGCATGAGCTTGGGCATTGCCTTGGTACGGTTGCCTATAAAGCTGATAGGGTTTGCTTTGCTGTGCTTGCTGCCTCTTCAGAGTCACCAAATTGTTGTCGAATCCTTGTAAGAGGTGCTTAACCTCGCATAGCTCTAAGGGAGCGACAAGAGTTGGTTGGTTGGTTACGAGTGGTGGAGGCGTGAAAGTGGGTTGGGTGGGTAAGGGCGCAGGAAGTAAAGGTATTGGGGGCCCGGGTGTGATCTTACCCGCTTGGATCAAGCAATTCTCTGCCTCAATGGCGAGCTCATAAGCATTGGGTAATGTGGTTCCACCCATAGACTGAATCAGGACTGCAACATCACTATCAAGGGCCCTCAAGAAGTATAAAAATGCCAAGTTCACAGAGGGCTTGACCAATGGAAGGATTCGGTCCCAGGTTCCCTAAAACCTCATATTGAAATTTGTTAAAAGCTCATGGGATGCTTGCTTGATGGTGGTGAGCTGCTCGATGAGGGACATATAGTCGCTCTTATCCTCAAATTGTTTGCAAAGTTGCTCGCCCAACTCATCCCAGCTGTGAATTGAATTAGGCCTCAAACACCTATACCACTGCAATGCCTTACCTTCAAAGATGAAGTGAGGAGTCTCATAGCCACATTGTCTTCAAATACATTATGAACAATGCACACCCCTGCAACGTCTTAAATGCGCTCAACAGGCGTAACAACATCTTCTCTATTGAAATATGGAAGGCTTTTAAAGGTAGAGACTAGAATATCATCATTATTGGGCCAAGGCTAAGGGGCTACTTTACATTGAACGGTGCAAACACATGGTTCCTTGGGACAACCATTAAAGGACATGGGAGTTAAATTCTCTCTTGGTTAAATGCATAGGGCTGGTCTGCTGAAACCTGAGATAGATGGAGTCGCGAAGTGCTTGGAAAATGTCTTCAACGCTGTAACCGCTAAGAATCGCACCAATTCTCAGCTGAACTCTTTGGACTGTAGTCCCACTGGGTGTGCCATAAATTGTTATCACCCGAAGCTTGCAACCTTGAGTAATTCGTGGTGCGGAAGTGCTTGGAGCTCGGCGCGAGTGCCTGGCTTGGGGCATGGGAGTACTAGGCGTGAACGGGCACTGGGCTCGAACAAGCACTAGGTGCGAACTGGCACTGGGCTCAAACAAGCACTGGGCGTGAATAGGTATTGGGCATGTTGCATGGGTGTGTTTGAGACCTCTCATGTGCATGAATAGTTCGAGGCTTTTGTGCAACAATGGGATCGCCCCCAAGGTGTGGGACTCTTGCACTCCTTGGGACGAACCACTAGAGAAGGCCGACTTCCTTCTAATCTAAGTGTATCTGGTTTAGGACTAGCACACAGACCTACAAAGAGTAGAAGGAAATCTAATGTTAATGCTAAACCTAATCTCGACAAAGGAAAAAGTGAGAGAGAGGGTGAGGGGTTTGCTGAAAGGAAAAGTGGTGATGCACCAAGAATAGAGCGAGCACCCCTAAGGCCTTAAAGAACATGAAGTAACTGCAAAAAGTGAGAAACTATTACATAGTCCTCAAATTGGACACTACTTGCATAAGTATTTTGTAAGGAGGCACGAGAAGACAATGTAACACTATGGGAATGACAAAAGGTCGACAAATAGAGTGCGCATAGACCCAGGGGCGCACAAAAGATGACCTGCAAGAGAGAGCCAGTTCTACACGGATGCAAATGGATGGACCACAATGCAAGGGAGAATACGTCCACAAACAAAGATCAAGAACCATTAAAATACACAGAATGCAAGAATTATGGAGAGAGGTAAACTTAGTCTATTCATTAGTCACTGGGTTCAAGCAACAAAGGGTTCATGGACGACAAATCTTAGTAGCATCTGTGTGCCTAAAAAATGTTTTCCTCTTATATAATGAAAGACCTAACTTTTATAGATATGGGAAGCCCATGGGTCATTGATTACATCAGAGAAATACAGATGGGAAGATAAAAAGAAGTTAGAGCTTCATGGAGCATAGTCTCGATGAAGCACGGTTCCCCACAGAGCACGGTGATGATTTCTCTGGGTCTATTTGGGCGGCTCGAAGTACTGAGGTGATCCACACTATACTGGTCAGAGCCCATGCTTATTGAATTCCAATTGCAATCTGGACATGAAGGTAGTTGGAGGGATTCCTTGGGATCTATTGGACGTCATGTCCTGCCATTTGTAGTAGGTCCCCATGCTCAAGTGAATAATGCAATTGAATGCTCGTATCAGAGGGTGCCTGAGATCTCCATTGCGATTCGTTCCTCGGCCATGCTCTTTTGTCTTATTAGCCATCAGTTCAATCATTATGTCAGTTGGAGTTGATTGCTTTTGATTTTGCGAATCCGATCGGATTTGTCCTTTCGAGTAGGGTCTGACACCTAACAGTTATTGCTTAATCGCCCATGTAGGTGGATTTCACTATTGGGCACTGGGTGTGAACAGGTATTAGGCCATGTTTATTGAGTACCAGCGCTACGGTCCCAACACCATTTTGGACATGTGTGCTCCCTCGTGCCCTTAAGGGTCTTTGAGCATTCGTCCTTGGACATGGATCCTTGCGAAGGCCAAAACCTTAGAAAAGCGCGAAATCTTGATTCCTTTTAATCTAGCCTCCTTCGCGAACTCCTTGTGAACCTTGAAGAACCTTGCTCCATGAAGCACTGAGCTGAGTCCAGGGGTGGTCTTTCTCCTTGCACATGCACCTTGCATGCGCTCTCATAATGTTAGAGGAGTTCAAGGTCATGGTGACTTGAACGATTGAGCTGAGTCCAGGGGTGGTCTTTCTCCTTGCACATGCACCTTGCATGCACGCTCATAATGTTAGAGGAGTTCAAGGTCATGGTGACTTGAACGGTCAACACCCATGACATGGAAAAAGTGGGTTGGGCCCATGACCTAATAGTTATATTGTTATTAACATACAAAAAATAAAAGGTTAATAGCAAATGAAGGTCAAAATTTCAGGTTTTGTTTGATGCAAGAAGGGTTAGGGGGTCCGATGAAGGACAACCTCTCAGCCATGGAGACATACGTGATACCACACAATTAGACTTGAGATCAAAACATACCCTCTATGGCATCCATATGACAATGTTGCAAAGATTACACACACACACATGCTTTGCTTATTGAAGTACAACCGTAAGAATGTGACACCTTAGACACAGTCCCTAGATGGACTTGATACAATCTCAATTTTGTAATGAACATACACACCACTCTCCTCACTCAATTCTATTCTTGGAGAGCTAACTCTTCCAAATCTCTCCCTCTTTTCCCTTGAAGCTACTCCCATGTAATTGATTCAGATCTTCCCTGATTTCCTTTGAGTCCTAGAGTGCCTCTTCTAACTTGCAAGCATCGTGGAAACGCTTAACAACTAACAATTCATCATTATAGGCAGCTACTTTCATTTTGCATTCACTGCGGATGAAACCAATGCTTAATACAAAGAGGTGGTTGTGTAACTGCCCCAATAGTTGCAAAATCGCCCAAGCACTTGCAAAAACGCTCCTTAATGCAAATTGGTGGTTACGAAACCTCCCCGGTGGTTTCAAAACCATTGTTTAAGCTTGCAAAACCATCGTGACAGGTCTGTCGCAATGAAAAACTCTTAAATTTTTTGGAGGCCATATGTTTTGCGTGAGTTTGAAATGAGATGCTATTTTTTTTGAAAGTGCTTAAACTTTCAAGAGGGATCCAAATATGCAATCAAATTCTACTTTTGATGTATGCCACATGATGTTTTTGCCTCTGCCCCAAAAGCTATCACTTTTAGGTCTTCAATAAATGCAACCACTTCCTGAATGCTACTAACACTCGAATGACTCAACCAACACAATTGGAACCATGTTGCTGACTGAAACTGATAATCTTTGATGTAGTTGATGCCCTTGAAGTACTAGGATGCTGATTCTTCTCTTGGATTAACTTCTACCATCCCAAAACAACAATCATGCTGACTAGTCTACACAAACACACCCCTACTTGTTTTTGGTTGATTCAAGATTGTCAGTACCCCTTGGATGCTCCTGCATTAGTGTTCCTCCTAAAATTGTTGTGATTTTGATGGAACAAATTGGTGTGCAAGAGATAGAGATGATTAGGATTTGTGTCCAAATGAGTAGTTTTGTGTTATTTATGCCCCTACTTCATTGATTTCAACTTTTTTCCTCTTTTTTAAGCCTACATATACATGCATGGGTCCTCATGTAGGCCATTTTCCTCATGATCTGCCTCCATTTTGGGGTTCACATTTGTTTTTGTTAAATATATTAGATATTTTTCAATATAGTTAGAATATTGTTAGCATATTATTAGCTTGTTGTTAGTTTGTTAGAACTAGGTTATTGTAGGATTTGGTTTGTTCCCGTGATATGAGAAGGATCTCATGGTGTCCTAGTTGCTTGATTTTAAATACAGGCTATTTTAATGTAATAACATACATCTCTATGAACCAAGCCTATATGGTATCAGAGTAGGCTTTGGGGCCTCAAGGCTCAAAGCCTTTTGAGTGTGTGTTTGAACATGTTTGCTGAAAAGGACCGTGGTGTTGTGAAGGCCGATTATGGATGGGAGATTTCTAAGCTTTGCAATATTTAGCATTTTGTTCTAATGTTGTTGTCAATGTGAATAATGTGCGAGTTGAAAACCACAACCTTATGCAGTTGTTTTTGCATGGTTCAGTTGTTCCTCTAATCGTGTAGCACAATTGTTGTTGACATTGGCTTATGGATTCACATAGTTGGGAATGGTACATGGAGTGCCAATTTTGCTAGTTTGGGTAATTCAATGTGAATTTGTTTAGGGTGGTACGGAGAACTTAATTGTGAATTAAATGATATGGAGAAGCTTGCAAGGAAAGAGCGACTGGTGAGGATCGTGTGTTGCCCATTGATAGTGCTAGCTGTTGGTGAATCGTGGTAGAGAAGCCCAAAATATTTACGCATGAGGGGGAAGATGAGGCGAGTTTGAGTTCAAATTCTGTGTGGGCATGCTTTGAAAAAATGATAAGAAAAGCGAGGGTGTTGTGGCATCTGATTGAGGTGGCAAGGGCTGACCTAGATTGTGTTGTGTAGTAGAGAGTTTGTTTAGCATGAGAAATTCGAGGTGTTGGTTAATGTGGAAGAATGCAAATTTAATTTGACACGAAGTTAGCATGTTTAAAAAATAGAAGAAAGATTTAGAATTTGAGGATGATGTCAAATAGAGTTAATTTTATGCGCTGTGGTGAATATTATGAAAAAGGTGGACATGGAAGGCCTTGCTCCATAAAACATTTATGATTATTAGGAATTATTATTGCTTTATTGTGATTATGAGAGATTTTGTATGAAAAGAAGGTTGCAAAAGCCGTCGTTGGAGAAGCTTTTAGAAAAGATCTGCATATGATTGCAGAGTAAAAGCGTGTAAAACATCTATGAAGTTGTTGGAGTGGCATTGGACGTGGGAGGCATGGATCCAGTGACCTGAAAGGATTGCAACATGGGTCAAAGTTGTTGGCACTCTCGAGACATTTAGAAGTGAAGGACACACAGTTCATTGTGGAGTAAGCAAGTTGTGTGCAGCAGTTCTGATTAGATGCATGGGAGGAGTGAAGAGTAGACTCACAGATATACATAATTCACTTGAGGTGCAAGTGTACCAGTTATTCAAGGCATGATAAAGTTTAAATTTTAGTTTATAAAAATTTAGGGTTAAACATATTTTTAAAGTTTAAAGTTTATAATTTTGATCAAATATTTCTCCATTATTGAGCTGTGAGTAGAATTAATTCCATAACTTTTGATCGAGACTGAGTCAGAAGTCGAAATTTTCCAAATTGCTTACATTATAGTATTGAAGTGATTTGCAGTGGTATTTTGGCATTTGCAGCATTGGTTTGCGAGATTAAACTGTTTTTCATTGGTATTTGACTTGTATGATGTTACTTTAATGTGTTTGGAGCATAGTTTAAAAACTCGTATTAGACAACCCAAAATTTTGACCTGTACTCGGGACTTGGCAGTTACTTGGCAGCCCAAAATTTTGACCCATACTTGGGACTCGGCAATTACCCAACAACTTTATCAATACTTTAAAAATACAGTGTTCCACGGGGACGCGTCCCCCTTGAAAAACCTCGCGTTTTCAGGACGGGGACGTTCTTAGGACGTGGGGACATCCCCCAGCCATCTCGCCACCTCCGCCACGAACCTCCGCCATTCCCGAGACGTTTCCCTATGAGAGGGAACATCTTCAGGGCGTCCCTTCAAAAGGGGGATGTCTTGGGGAATCTAGGATGTCTAGAAGTCCCCCGACCCCCTAGGAAACGCCGAGGGGTCCCCCGTGCAGGTGGACGTCATAAAGTGCTTTTTTTAATTTAAAAAAAAAATTGGGTTTTTGAGCCCTCTACCCTAACCCTATTTGCTAGTGGGTCCCACTCCCACCCCCCAAGGCCTCCCAAAAGCTTATAAAAGTTCCTCTCCCTCTCATTCCAAATCACACAAAAACTTCATTGAGTGAAGTAGAGAGTTGAAAGTAGAGGCAGCAAGCTAAGAGGGATAAGTTTGATGAATTTTTGAAAATTTTGATTTCGATATTTTGATTTTGATTTTCAATGTTCATTGGTTCAATGGATCAAACTTGAAACTTCATTGTTAAAAATAAAAAGATAAAACTTAAATGATTAAAAATTACAATTTTAAATTGTTGATGTTCAATGCAATATAATTATTCCTTATACATCTATTTATAACTAATTTTTCAAGTACTATATGTATTTGCATCGCTCCCACGTCGCTGTCCCCCCATCGCCCCCAAACTTAGGCCCCACGTCCCCCTATCTTGAAAACCCGTCCCCGCGTCCCCTCGTCAGGAAATTCCGTGGAACTATGAAAAAATATATAGATTCATAAAATAAATTGAAACACATAAAAAAATGAAATGAATGTAGAAAACACGTGACGTAAAGTCATAAGTATGTTTTATATTAGTTTTTGAGCAAATAAGAGTACTATGCTCAACTTTAAACAAAAAGAAGAGTACTATGTTCATAGACTATCATCAATGTACGGTGCACCATAAAATCATCTCCAACTCCTCCTCTGTTGCACCATAGAAGTGGAAGGTAAAGATTACTCCTTTGGAACATCATCCATAAACACATCATTCAGAGCCTCACCAACCCCTCCCAATGCCTTTTTTTCCCTTGCTGCTATAGCTTCTTCCGCTTACCTCTCCAAATTTGTGACCTCTTCCATGGCAAACATGGGCTCTTGCTGTGCATTCTCAAACTCAACGATTCAGTTTGCATATGGATGAATATCATCCAAGTCAATTACCTCGTGACTATCTTGCCCTTCTACTTGTCTCACATGAAGACGAAAATTGTACCGCGCAAAGACAAGGTCATTGAGGCATTGTGTCTTTAGCCTATTGCACGTCTTTGTGTGAATGGCCTCAAATATGCTCCAATTTCGTTCACATCTGGAAGCGCTACATGGTTGGGACAAAATGCAGATGGTTAATTTTGAAGATTTGGTGTTTTTGCACCATAATCTTTCCACCACAAAAATGAAAATAAGACAGTTATAACTTGTTAACTAGGTGTGCATTTATAAAGAAATAACGACACTACAATCAAAGGACTCAATTTATTTTATTTTTACTTGGTTAATGGGTTTTCCTTTGAATGCATAGAGGTGAAGAAAAGAGCCTCCCATTTGTAGTAGTGTAAATTTGTAGCTCATTGACAATTATGTCTCTAGTGGTTTTATCAAGGATCATCTTCTCTATGCACGTGTTTAGGCCATCTATGACTTCCTCATCGACTTTAAATGAATCCATGTAGAAAAACTTGGCATTCAAGTAGTAGGCCATTGCATGTATATGTTGGTGGAGTTGCTTGTTCCATCGATGATCAATTAGGTGCCGAATGTGCTCATATTTTTTTTATTTTACCCATAATAATTTGTTATGGCTTTCTTGGTCCTGTCCATGGCCTTATACAAATACCTTGTTGGATTTTTTCTCCATCCACCAAACTGTAAAACTCTAACTAGAGGCATTGACAACTAAAAGGAAATTACGTATAATTTTAAAATTAAAACTAAGAGAAATTTGAACTAAAAAAATAATAAAAAACAAATGTTAAATAAAAAATAGTAAAGTCTACTAAAGTTATGTTGATGACCTCTTCTGTGGTCTTTGCAAACACGTCATCAAAAATAGTCTTCAAAACTCTTTTCTCTTTTGGTTTTTTGCAATAGGGAGACTCCAACCACTGTGTGCTCACAAACATCTGCTTAAGAGATGTTAATGAGGCTGCAATGCTTTGCAATAGCCACTGATTGCGCAAGTTCCTTTCTATTGGTGTGCTCTCTCATCAAGCTTAGCGCTCAAGGATGATTGTAGATGTATTTTGTGATATTTTTTGCCTTTTCAACCACATTTTTTGCCCATGTTATTTTTCCTATGTTCTCAAATAGGAGATCTATGCAATAGGCTGAACATGGGCATTAAAAAAGTGAAGGGTTTCTCTCTTCAAGAAGTCTCCTTGTTGCTACATGCATTGTTGCTTTGTCGGTGACAACTTGGATGACATTCTCCACACCCACCTCCATGACACCTTGTCCAACAAATCACACAAAGCGTTTGCCTTTTTCACTTTGTCGGAGGCATCAATTGACTTCAAGAACACCATTGCGCACTCGAAGCCACTAGAACATTAATTAAGGTGTGGTTCCTTCTATTCGTCCACCTATCAGACAAAATGTTGCAACCCTTTTTGCGCCATATTATTTTTTGCTCATCTACAATGATTTATGTACTTTTAACGGTGTCCTTCAACATTGGGCCTCTCAAGTCATGAATAGAAGGGGCTTTGAATCCCTTCCCAGCAATGGTCAAAACAGTAACCAAATTCTCTTAGTATGGGCTTTTCGTCCCAATGGATAGGATGTAGTACCAGAAGTTTGCCACAACCACCCTACAATTCTTTGTTCCAAGCCATACTTTCGAGTGAAGGTTGTGCCCCAAGGGTATTTCAAGGAAAAAACGCCTCATGAAGGTGACCCTGAATTGTCTCCACTACGTGAGCTCTGTACTTGAACTACCTTTTGGGCAACATAAGAGCCAGAGACTCCATCAGAATCAACTCTTGCTGCCCCCTATTCATCATGGTTGCAAGTGCTTCAACAATCCTTTTTTTTATCCTCATATGCAGCTAGGACAACAACCATCTCTCTTTGAGCCTCAGGGGGTGCTTTGTCGCATAGCCGCACATCATTCCCTGGAATTCGTGCTATGTGGTATTTTGAGGTGATTGACCCCTACACTCATTTTAAACCCGCAAGAATTGCATATGACAAAGTTGTTTCTAGGTTGTCATAAAATTATTCCATGTTGGGTCATTAGACTTCCTAGGTCTACGGGAACCGGATGTCATTTTGAAGTTGAAAACTTGAAACCCTATAAAACAAACGCAATTTAAAAAAAAAAAACACCTTAGGTTTTAGCAGCTAGAATCCAAGTAGGAAGAAAATGGGGAAATTAAAAAAAAAAAAATTAAACTCTAGATGCACTTGTGACGTACATCTCAAATCTACACTTCATAGTTCAAAGTTTGTGGGTCTTTCTTGTATGCTGTTCCTTCCTTTGTCAACTGCCACAGGGTCCAAATGGAAGTTGTAAAAGCGTTGTTATTGATTCAACTTGTTGGTAACTGATGTCACCTCACCTTTGGGTTCTATTTCAGTTTCTAAAACAGAGATTTGACTGATCACTGAAGTATTATCACTTTCTCAACAACCTCCTATCAACGATGTAATATGGTCAATGGCAACCTATGATGAACCCATGGTCCACCAATGATGTAATATCAATAAGATGTATTTGGCTGAGATTTGGCTGAGCCGCTGATTTAATATGAACCCACCAATGATATCATATGTTCATAGTTCAATGACACACTTGTATACCAGCAATGCCAAGATGGCAGCAGGCATTTTGAGCTCAAAGGAAATCATTACATTTTGCTGAAACTGTCATTTCATTGCTTCACAAATATTGTTAAATCTATGTGTGACATTGGCTGGAAGCATAGAAGTGAGTCATGATTGTATCAAATACCACGGTTTATAACAGCGATGATGAAATGGTGATGAATCCTCAATCCTTTGTTAAAACCCGTGGTTTATAATAGTTTATGAATCTTGTATCAAAACGGTTCAGAGCAGTTTATAACAGCAGTAGCAGAGCCAAAAATTGCAATGTAAACAAATGCAAATAACTTTTTTTTTAACAATTTTCATATGTTTGCCCTATAATTGGGTTAGGGCCGAGTTGAACCCTGATAACTGCAGTTATCGGTGAGTGACCTTGTTTAGTTACTCGACAATAACCAAGGTTATCAGGGATTTACCTGTCCCGTGGTAAGGAGGGAGGTTATCTGTTTGCATAATGTTTTTCGGATACTCGTGGTTACCTGACGATTACCAAGATCCATGATGGAGACTTGGCAGTTTACTGGTTGAGTGAGCATATATTTTGTGAAAGGTTGCACGTAGAGGAGATAGAAAAAGATGAAGATCCATATCATTATAGTGGCATGCAAGCTGAATACGACACGAATAAATTGCAAGTGGGTATTCAGTGTCCTTGGCGACAGGCTATTTGCAATGAGGTCTTGATAATGGGGCAAAATAGTATTGAACAGAAGAAAATGATGTGCAACCGAGTCAAATAATTTTGTTGAAGTATTGATATGTGCAAGATGACGATTTGAATAGGATTAAATGCTACATGTGAAGACATATCAATTTTATGTCGTTATGGTTTTAGATGCATTATAGTCATAAGAAATCTACATGTAGCAAAATGTTTTTGATTTTCATAACAAGATTTTGCATAGTTTATAGTACAAGTTGATTGCCTAACTTTGTTGGGTGTAACTCTTGAGGAAGTATGGTCCAGTAGGAGAGCATTATTAAATGTCTTTCGTGTTTATGGTTGTTTTGCTTTTGCATTAATTTGTGACGAGAAGAAAAGTATATTAAATGCAAAGAGCAAAATGTATATATTTGCTGGTTATAGTGAGCAGTTAAAAGCATATGGGTAGTAGATTGTTGTAGATTAGAAGATATATTTCTTCTTGGAAGATGGTAACTATACAAATAGTATTGTACAAGTAACTATTGTTGATAAATATGGAATAAATTTTGTTGTTGAAATAAAACAAGCCTTAGAGCTAAAACATCAAAGGAGTCAAGTTCCAAGGAGGAGTTGAAGAACAACGTGATACTCAGTCTTCACAACCAAATCAGGAGAGCCAACAACGAAGATTGAAGTGAAGGATATTTAGAAGGATGTATTGGTATTGCCAATGGTAGGTCAATCTGCATGATCGGGGAAGCAAATGGTCAAAGGTGGTGAGCATGTATATTTTGTTATTTCACAAGTATTCGAACCTAACACAGTTGAAGAGGCCAGAGGAAGATTGAATGGGAGGCTAGAGGAAAGATTGAATGGGAAGCTCCAAAACATGACATGGGAAAGGAAAGGAAGAAGGGCAGCAAGATTTTCACAATTGGAAGGCTACATGTTCCTTGTGAGTATGGCCAATTGTACAAATTAACTTCCAGCATTAGAAAATGAAAAATAGAGCATGGAATATGGGTGATGTTGGAGAATGTGTTTGATTACAGAGCTATGTTTTAAAGATTTTGTGATTATAACTTATTTCAGATCTCTGAAGTTGTACGACAACATCAAGTTGTCTACGTAATAAACAATTGGGATTGATGGACATATTTTCTTGACAAATAATGTCTTGTCCTTGCAAGCATGTAACAAATTGCTTGGAATGTGGTAAATTGACCTTGGGTAGCAAAAAGAGGAAAGCATCTCATCCATTGAGATGGATAGTACTAGGTCAAGGTTAGGGAGCCAAGGAGAATACTCCAAGGGTAAGGTGCATTAGAAATAGTGTTCAAGTGATGAGGTGTTGCAATGTGGAAAAGGCGCATCAGATGAAGTGTTCAAGTGACGAGGTGTTTTGATGTGGAAAAGGTTCTTCAAATGAAGTATTCAATTGAGGAGGTGTTCTGATGTGGAAGCTCTTTATGATAAGTGGAGGCTAGTTATGTTCAATGATGGACATGTACCTAATTGGTGTCTGAGAAATGACACATTTAAGAGGCACTTGAAAAGTGGTACTTGTCAGATTATAAGTGATGGGACTTACATCACTAGAAATTTTTGTGTGCTAATCATAATGCAAACTGGGAATGGTGTAACCATTGGGATAGATATTTCCATCCAGGGTAGAGTGATCATTAAAGGTGTATCTCTAGGCACTCAAATAGGCCACCATAGTTCTGGTGTGCGGTAGGGGAATGGTAATAGGCCACTATTGTTGTGGTGTGCAAACCACGATTGTTATGGTGTGCAATAGATGTCCCATGAGACTTCAAGGTTGGAGTAGGCCACCATAGTCATGGTGTGCGGTAGATGTCCCAAAAGACTTTAAGGTTGGAGAACACAAGACGTCGGGTGTTCATAAGGTTGATGCAAACATATCTTATAGGGTATATCATGGCACTATATAGCTGTTTTGTCTTGGATATCTTATGATAATTTAATTTGTGTTAGAGTTGATCACTCTAACAACAAATAGGTCAAGAATGAAACATTTAAGACATGTCAACACACATTGCACTTGAAAATCACAACTGAGTCCAATATTTATCACCATTGCCTTAGTTTACTTGGTGTTTGCAATGGCTAGTTACCCATGTACTCTGGTGAGATGGAATGGTGACCATAGGGACATTTGGCGATATTTCTGCATTGGCAGCAGGGTTACACATTGATTAAGTTCATATTTGGATTTAATCAAACTCTTTGAGTCCCATATTCTACATAAGATCATATCATTGATCTAATGACTAAATCATTTAGATTGTATCTGATTTAATCATTAAAAGGGGATGTTAAAAATATTAGATATTGCTAGCATGTTGTTAACATATTATTAGCATATTGTTAGCAAATTATTAGCTTCTTGTTAGTTCATTACAACTTGGTTATTTTAGGATTTGGTTTGTTCGTGTGATATGAGAAGGGTCTCATAGTGTATAGTTGCCTGTGATATGAGAAGGGTCTCATAGTGTATAGTTGCCTAATTATAATTACAGGTTATTGCAATGTAATAAGATATGACTCATGAATTAATCCTGTACTTTATGAGGTTCCTTGGATGGCTTTTCTTCGTGATATGACTTCTCTCCTAATTTCCACTAGTGATTAATAAACCTTTTCTTTGATTAAGTTTTCTGAATAAGTTTGCAATAGTCCCTTTGTTCTTTTCATTTTCTCATAAGTGTGACTTGCATGGATAGAGGTGGGTTGGCCTCTTGTGGCTTCTCGTTGGGGTTACTTGTGTTATTCCCTTCGTCAACTTATCCAACATGTTCTAGTGATAGTTTTCTTTCATCTCGAGGTTAATACTTTGTCCCCTTGGATAGTACAAAGAAGTAAAAAAGTAGAGGTATCTTTGCAAAATTGCTGTATAATTTGTTCATTAGCACATTTGACAAATTCAACATGATGTCCATCAAACTTTGGGTCATGGATCCTAATGAGACTTAATTTGTAGTTTGTTATGGGACTCTTATCGCATCTACAACGAAAATGGACCTACCCAATGTCACCTCTTCCGAACTAGATTTTTAGTTTGCTTTAAAGTTTGAGAGATTATTCACAAGAAGTGAGCTGAATCACTTCAATGGGAAACTTAAAAAGAAGACATCTATTTGCTGCCGCTTCATCTCCTTCTTTCACCTATTTCTTCAAAACTGGGTTGAAAGTCTCTTGTGTGATGTGTTAGCATCCTCTTTCTTTCTGATACTAACATTGTTGCCAATTTCGGTGTCATGCATTGTCGGTCCTCTCTAGCTTGCGATTGCTAGCTATGTGATGTTTGTTAATTTACAAGCGGTGGGTGTGTTGTGAATAATCCAACATGGATAACAATTGTGAGAAAGAGGTGGTTTATGAGGTGTTACTTGCACCAAAAGCTTTGCAATTTTGCAAGCATGATTTGGGGTGAATTCCTCTGGTTGATGTGTTTGCATCCTCCCTCTCTAGAACTAACATTGCTGATGGTTTTGGTGTCATGCCTTTTGTACTCATTCTAGTTTGTGGTTGTTATTTATGTGATGTTTGTTGATTTCAAAGCTATCTAATATAATGGCATCTCTCTATGATGGGTATTGCTCCACATTAGTGGTCTCTCTCTCATTATGTGTTTGTGCATAATCCGACATGGATAACCATTGTCAAGATTAGATGGTTTTTGAGGATCTAACCACACCAAAAGCTTTGCCAATCTAGAAGCAGGATATAGGGTAAAAGTCCCCACGTTGATGTGAGTGCATCTTCCCTCCCTTCGGTATTAACATCATTGGCTGTTTTGGTGTTATGCCTTGTGGGCCCTTTCTAGCTTCTTATTGTTATCTGTATGATGTCTGAAACAACTTGCCCTAGTGTTAAAAATATAAGGGGCTACCAAGAAAGCAACGTACTTATTTCGATTCCCTCTTGCTCATGCCATGATCATATAATGGAATCCAAATGCAACAATTACAGAGACTGTATCTTTTGTTAGATACCCTATGTTATGTTTAGGGCGTTCAGTTGTACTTTTCTGTTAGTTAATGAAGTTCATAATTAATTCTAATAATTCCACATGAAAAAGAAAAAAGGTCTTTTTTTAGATGAAGGTGTTCTTGTGTACAAGTCTAGAAGACCATGTCTTGGACAAGCTAAGAAATCACACTCTGCTTGGAGACATTTTTGGCCTGAGTTCGTGCACATACCTGTAGAAAGCTTCTTTCTCTTCTATGTACTTCCTGAACTGATATTTCAATAGCAATACAGTTAAGCTTCATTTTCCGTTTTTAAGCAATTTTATCTTTCGTAGAATTTCTGGTCTTTGCAATTCTCTAAAATAGAAAATAATTTTTTTGTTAGTATTTATAATTCAGAAATATGTTTCTTTGATTCAGAATCATATTTTTAGACCTAGGGCTCCTGCTCTAGGGTCAATAGTAGCTTTAGAAGGTTTACACTTGGGTTCATAACCAGGACACCAAGCTACTTTCTTGGCCTTGTAGGCAGACATCAAAATGACGTTGTTCTCAGCTACTCATCGAGAAGATAACTAGAAATAAAAAATTACATAATTGAGATGTGTTAAGGGACACCGTGAAATAGATGAATCAATCCCTTTGTACATTGATTGTGGCAATGAATAGAAGGTGGCCAGGGAGACGGGAATAGTTGTGAAGAAGATCACAAAATATCAGTTTGTCACTTTGCAGCTTGAAGGACTAAAGTTTGACTAGTGGAAATTGATTGAACAAGAATGGGAAACAGGCAAAAATAAAAAGGCAATGGGCTAGAAATAACCACTTGGGATCAATTTGTGACTGCATTCTACCATAACTTTGGGGCTTATATCCAAGAATTCTTCTTCTTGGCCCTCAAGAATATTAAACAAGGAGGCACTCTGGCATATTATTCAAGGTAATTCTCCCAAGACACGTTGATAGAAAATATTTTCCACCCAATCTGTAATTATCATTGACAACAGTGAATTGAAAGAGTACATTATAAGGTCTGGTTAGGATTTGAAGCCACCTACAATCAAGGCTGCCATTTAGTAAGTAGAAGCATGCAAAGGTCGTTAGGAGTTGCCTCACAACGAGTCCACTGTCCAAAACTAATCCAATAACAAAGAGAGACCTAAAAGGAAATAAAAAACCAAACTAATCTTGTCTTCTACTGCTGGTCAGTCAAAAAGAAAAATATTAGAAGCTGGTTTACATTCTAAAGGCCATCGTTTTAACTGCAAAATATGTTTGGTCCAATGGACGTAAGTGCAAGACTTTGGAAGGATCTACTTGATTAAGTAGACAAAGACCAAGAGAAGATGATCAGAAATGATAATGAAGAGAGCATGAACAGCACTCTTATAGAGGACCAAAAGCAAAAACAATCCCACCTATTCTTGTTGCCATGCTGGTAGTCAGCAAGAGTCAATATTCAAACCTTGAGGGTAAAGAGAAAAGTGAAGGCAAGAATGTTGGTGACCCTCATTGATGGTGACAACACTCATGGTCATTGACTGTGACAACACTCATAGTCATTGATTGTGACAACACTTAATAGTTATTGATTGTGACAACACTCATAGTCATTGATTGTTGCACCACCGATAATTTCTTTGTCTCAAAGCTGGTGACATTTGCAGATCTAAGATTTGTTCTGTTACACAATTTCAGGTGTCATTGTACAATGTCACTTTAAAGGACTGCAAGAAAATGATCAATGATTACATTCACAGACCTAATATTTGTTATGTGTTAAAGTTTATAATTAGCTGTAACTTCCCTTTACACAATAAAAGAACGATGGACATGCACTTCAATGTGTGCCTTCCAGTTTCTCTTCATGCTTTCAGCATTCATATTTGCTAACATTATGTTACACAATTTCGGGTGTCATTATACAATGACATTATATTGGATTGCAAGGGAATGATCAATGGTTGGAAATTGTAGTTAGACAGCCACAAATTGTGTTATGGGCCTTTTTTGGTCATATGCTAATAATTAAAGCTGATCCATCTAAGATTTAAGCCATCCTTGATTGGCCCATAATGAAGAATATGATTCAACTGAGAGGATTTAAGATTACTTAACACCATGCCCCTTGCTACTATTGTTGTCAGGGGCCTCTTTGATAGTCCTTCATGATAGCGAAGAGTGAACTTGGAAGATGTCCATGATCTCCACTCATGCGATTCTGACATCTTGGGAGTTGAGTGGAGCATGATGGATACCTTTGTCAGATCATAAAATGCTAAAACCTTTGTCAGATCAGAAAATGCTAAAAAGCATGAGCATTGTCCGATTTTGACACTATATTGTAGACTAGCATGGGTTTTTCAAAATCTGCCTTTTAGATTGGAACCTAGGACCTGTTCGGATACACATTTCTAAATTGGATGCTAGGTCTTGGCCAGATGATGCGTGTATTCCGATCCAATGTAATCAACTGGATGGTCCCAAAGATTGACTCTATGGCCTCTACCCTTTGAAGTTGGATTACTACTATAAAATATTGGGTATCTAACCCCTCTTCAGCATGTATGTTTATGCAAAAATCATCTTCATTGCTTTTGCAGTGTATTCATACCTTTTCAGATACAAATTATAAAAAAATGCATCCCTTTCAGGCAGAAAGGTATTAGATTTTGTCGTGCCTCCTTCAGGGAATCACTCTATTCTGCATTAAAAAATGCCTTTCTCCATGCAAATGCCCATACCAACCAAGATAAGTAATGAAAACCACCTTAAAAAAAACTTTGTTTCAGGCTTTCACCAAAAAAAAAGTTTTTTCAAACACTGATGCTATCTTCCTCATGGTTCACCCATGGCTTTCTTCTCCACAAATTCTTGCTCGGGGATCATCAGCATGAAGCTCTAATACCACTGATAAGAATTTCAACACGGAAAAAGGAAAATCTACATATTTATTGATCAGATAGAAGCTTATACAAAGTAAAATGTTTGGGTATGTTCTGTCACAATCTTTTTCCTCATATAAGCTTTAATAAGCTTTTCTACATACCAAACTCAAACTACCTAATGGGGCCAACTACCTGTGACTCAGCTTACCCACATTAACATTATCAACGACTAACGAGCGTTATTATCTCTTAAGGGGGTGTCTCACTAGGAGATGCATGCCCCATACATGACACTAACAATTAACCACTAACAGATTAATATTTAAATTACAAGACCCAACAACTCCTTTTCATTTTTAGGATGGGGGTAGTATAGGTCAGCTTTTGAGCATGATGATTGTAGATATTGATGTAAGCTGTACAGCACTGAGGATCTTTGCCATCGGAGGATGATACTGTTGTACAAAGCTGACAAGTTACTTACAATCATTTGGTTTGGATGCTTCAATCTCTCTTGCGAAAGGGGGAGGAGTGCATGGTTTGGTCTTGAGATTGATGCAACCTTGAGGTTTGGTTAGAGCATGTTTTGGACATTTAGATGGTCCTTGACTTCACAAGGATAATGATGGTAACATGCTTTTTGGTATTAGAGAATTATGGATAAGCAACTGAGATTTTCAAGATATATTTCTTGAATCATTTCTCTTTTTAGGGCTTTCTGTGTGTAATACTGGGTTTTGTGATGGTTACCCATTGTTTCACATGTATTATTCACAGATACACAGGACTTTACAAGATTGACAGGCTGTGTCAAGCACAAGTTATCATGTGGATATAGGCTTGGGATGATAGGCTTATTTGGGCAGTAGTTTTCATGGATGGAGCATTGTTGGACATGCCCCAAACACTTTTTTTTAGTTTTTTTTAATGAGATAACATATAAGTGCAAGTTTTTCAGACGATGACAAGTTTTTTCACACTTAGGTGTCAATGGATTGGGCTACAATTTTTTGAGCGTCCTTTGTTTGCTACGGGTTTTGGGCGGGATTGCACATATTTCATACCATGATGATTCAACTTCAGGTTTTAACAGGTTACAGGGGGACCGTGGTATAGCTCACGTGATTTGATCATGACTACCACTTTGAGGTGGGTACCGGGAAACAGTTTCAGGAGGTATCAGGTAATGTTTCAACACGTCTCATGATGCACATGGTATCTTTCACAGTGTTTCATTTGCTTCAACATTTCTTGGTCTCTTAATACTTGCTGGAGCAAATAGGGAATTGTCGGCCCTATTACCTATCATCTGAATAGGGTTTCTGTTGCATTAGAGATTTAGGATATCTTAGGAACTATATCACATGATTAAGTGGGGCTAATCGTCTTGTTATGGTCATTGTTAGATTCTAGGTGGTTGGGGAGATTATTTGCTTGTATGGTGTATATGAGCCACCATTTCAACAGAAAGGTTGATGTGGCCTTTACTTTAATAAAATGATAAGGTTTGTCGACCTTTTTCCTCATTCTGGTCTGACCGCTTTTCCCACAATCTAATTTTGGAGGGATAGAATTCTATATAAACACATTAGTACTGAGGATTGAAGGAGAAGCTTATGGAGAATCTGTGCTAAAGGTAGTCTATCAGAGACCATTTTTATTAGTCAGGTGAGATGCTCATACTGCCCTTGAAGCTTTTAGTCTTCAGCTAACTTTCCATGCCCTCTGAGGAAAGTTTCTTAATTTCATTTACTTTGTTAAATTATTTTTTGAAATCCATTTAAAGTTCTATTTAGCTTCTTATAAAATTTTTGGTGGGTATCATTTGGTGTTCACATGTGACATTTCTTCAATAAATTTCAGATGTCCTAAAAATAAAAAACAGATTTCTAGATTTAAGTTCAGATTTCTGTCGAGTTTCAGTTTCAGTTGGGAACATAATAATCATATCAAAACATTTGGACCATAACAGTGGTATTAAAAGCACCTTTTGGGCCTCGTGGGTGAACACCAACATTTTGGAAAGGGCATCACAGAAGATATTTTATAGACTCAATCACATTTTCCTTCAATGGAAACACAAGTCAGATTTAGAGATTCCAACATTTTATACAAAGTGTAATGTCCCCATTTTTGATCTAGACCCTCGTGGGACCCTTAGACTATTCTTGTTTCCAATGGCTAAGGTTAGAGGAAGGAAAGGTTGCATTGTGAGCCACTTGTGAGGAATTAATAATAGAAAAAGTACTTTATATTTCTAATTTTGAGTTGAGAAATGAAAAAGTACCTTATGTTCATATTTCACCAAGTGGTGGGGTTTATAGGTCTTGAGCACTTAAGGCCTAAAGTGAAATTAAGAGGATCTTTTAATATTTGAGAAAAAAAGGTAACTCATCCCTCCAATTTTGGGCGCTACACTTGAATGATTGGCATATAAAGGCAAGTAAGGATTCATTTGAAGATTATGGAATTTTGATATTGAAACTCTTGTGCAAGAATGTTAAAGCTTGAACAAGTGACTTGAGGACGAAACCCTTCAAGTGCACCGAGGGTTTGGGACGAAAACCTCCAACTCTCTACTAGGACAGCTCTACTCAAGGGCTGTATTTGTGCCATAATTGTATACAAAAAATTCCACAAAGGTGTCTTTTAATGCCACCCACATCAAAGAATTGGTACTACCCTTCAGAAAGTTGGAATTCTTCAATTTGCAGAAAGGAAGGTTGGCGAACCCCTTGGAGAAGCTCTAAGACAAATTGAGGCCTTCTAAGGTGTGGCGACTCCCTTTGGGAGGGTGGCGACCCTTCATAAGTGTGGGATTTGATCTTCGGAGCCTTATTCAGACGTTAAGGTAATTTTCACATTTTATTTCAGATTTTTGGTGAATTGTTTGGTGACATTTGGCATGCATAAGAGGACATTCAAGGTCCAAAATATTCCTAAAATTATTCACGTAATTTTGGCACTTGGGCAACTTGTGTGGCACGTGGCAAGTTTCAGGAGGTGTTTCAGTGAGAGAAAATCAAGTAATAAATTCTGGATTTATTTATATTATTTTTTTTGTGTGGTGAACCTCTAGGGGAGCTTTTCAAGCATTCAAGGGCAAAAAAATACAGCTGTAATATCAAGAAAAAATTAAATTTGGTAAGGTATTTTCATCAATTTGCCATATTATTAGAGTCCAAAAAAGGTACTTAATCTTCTAAATAATTTTCAGCTTCTTGTGGATTTATTTGGATGCTTTTTATATTGAATATCATAAAATATTTCAGCTAGGGTTTGGCTGGATATAGTTTTCAGAATTCAGTTTGGTGCTTAGTTTGGTGAGGGTTTGTTGGAAAACCCTTTTTTTTAGTTGCCGTCCCAATTTGGAGATATTACACAAAGTTAGTAAACAATGGAGATAAAAAACTAGTTGGACATAAAATTCAAATGTAGATGCAAAAAGAGATTACGATACCAAATGGAAACAAGTACACAAATTCATGTCGAAGACCATGAACCAATTTCATAGCTTTATCAATGTTTTCTTCAGGTTTTAATTATGATGGTAGAAAGAGTTCTGTTGAAACATCAAAGACTGTCACACTGCACACAGGACATGAATTCAAATACCATGGCTAAGATGTTATCCTGAGTAATAAAGTGAATTGGAATGGATTTTGGTTCTCATTTGGGATGCCTTTTTCCCCACTTGAAAGAGTAATATACAAAAAGACTGCAAACAATGGAGCTAATGTGGTCTTTTTTCATTTTGAATCATATCAGTATCTAAGCATTTTGGACCGTAGCAATCTGATTATGGTATTGGAGAAATTCCATACACAATCCCACAACCATCAAGTTGAAAATATAATTATCTCATGAAATCGAGACTATCAGGAATGAAGATTTATTTTTGTCTACCAAGGATGTGCTCAAGATTGCACAGTTGGAATTTCTGTTTCCGTTCTTCCCAAGTTATCCATGCACACTAGTAGAAGCTATCTCCCAAATTGTACTTATTCTGAAGGATTAACGTATTATGGAAGCACTAGTATCCATCACAAAGAGTGGTAATTGAAAGAGATGGGATTGGAGCAATTCCATACACAATCCCACAGCCATCAAGTTGTAAATATAAATTTCACATGAAATCGAGGCTGTTGGGAATGAATCTTTATTTTTGCTGCAAGGATGTGCTCAAGATTGCACAATTGGATTTTTTCTTTCAGTTCTTCCCAAGTTATCCATGCACACTAGAAGAAACTATCTTTCAAATTGTACTTTTATTCCCTTTCAAAATATCCAAGCAAAACCATGGCATATCTTCTGAAGGATTAATGTCTTATGGAAGCACTATTATCCATCACCAAGAGTGGTCATCAAAAGAGATGCCAAATTGAAAGTGATTTCCATTCCACTCGAGATATGGTCTAATGATTCTCATACTTTGTATATGCTCTGAAACAAAAGATGTTCCATGCATCTCACCGACTGGTAGAAAAGGAATGGCATATAATTGCAACCCTTTCCTTGCTTTCTTTCCATGCAACATTGTTTCTATAATGTTAATTTGTTTCAAGGATTTTCCATGTTGTTGCCTTCAAATGGCATTATGGCACACAAAGCAAGACTTTGTTTTTTGATATTTGTATCTCAGGACACTCGAGTCCTTAGAAGTATATAATGCCCGGTGTTGAAGCTTTAATTTCCCTTTCCATGTAGACATAAGGTTTACCTTTTAATTGAGGAGTGACAATGCACATACTAAAGCAGAACTTATGGAAAATCCATCTTTTATTCTGTCTGACCAAATCATCAATATTCTCCACTACATAAATGTCTTGTTGGGGTAAATGTTTTTCAATGGCCGCTAACTTGTCCAACGAGATCATGAAGAGCTCTAGCTATCTTTTTTAGTTGGGAGCTTTGATTTGGAAATATTCTCTTCTAAAGATAGAATCTAACCACAAGTTGATTGCTGACAGCATTATCAGATTCTACTTGGAGCAAGGTGTTTTGTGTCTGTTTCTTACAAGATCTGTCTATTTTCTTAATTTCAGAGACTTTCCTCATGTGAACCTTCCATCTGTGGTTTCTCTTCAATTTTCATGAAAGACATGCCATGTTCTCATATCTTCTATGGTCTTCTTCACACAAGTCTCCAGAAATATTAAACAATCTTTAGCCCCCTGCTGACAATCTTTAGCTGAATTGTGGAAGGATGGCCATATACGTGTATGTTTCAGTGCAGCAGGTGTACTCCATATTAATTAAAATTTCTCAACACTTGCAAAGATAACCACACAAAACAACTTTACACCCTATACAAGTCTAAAATCTAAACAAAACATGGTGCATGCAATATTGTGGCATCATTACCGTTGGACCAAAATCAACTGACTAAACAACAGTTTATGACAAATATGATGTGCATGTTTCAGTTTTCAAGAGATTATGGATCTAACTAGGATGAACTTCAACTCCTCCCAAACCATTTTCCTTGTCTCCCGATCCAAACATGATCCTGAGTAACATAATTGCATAATCTTGATATCAATGCTCAAGACACACCTCAAATCATGGATGCTCTTGTTCATTATGAAGATGCAAGTTTACAAGCTGATGGTTTTCTTAGCCTTCATTTGAAATTTCTTTGAAACCTCCTCAACATTGACAACACTATACGGCGACTAAACCCAAATGCACTGCAAGTATTGCGCTTCTCTTCGCTATGGTATGTTGCTTTCACGCTGACACAGTCCAGTTCTTATATGTCAGTGCCCCATCATAATTTTGCTGCATCTTTCTGTGTTTACTTCAGATTCCTTACTTTCTTTCGAGCACCATCATCAATTTCTTTGACAACAATGTCTCTCTCATTCTTTCAGAAGGAAATGTCTTTAATGGAAGCAAGTTACTTCTGCCTTTGCTGAAGTAATTGCCCATGGGTGTGTCCTTGATTCACTGGCATATCAATGCTCTTATAGAGGAGGAATTCCGAAAGATAAAATGCTTTGAATCGTGTAATGTTAAAATTTGCCCAAGGTTCACTGGTTGTAACTTGTGTCCTATCATATTCAAATGTTTAAGTGGGGGTTCATGTTACTCTCTGTATTATCATTAAATATGTTAGGAAAGTGGGAGATCATAGAACAGCATATTGATAAGCATCTCTCTGGCCCATTTTATCTGGTTTAGGTCTGTTAGCACCTCTTCATCATTCTGGTCCTCTTGTTCTTTGGCATACAGGTTTTTTTTTGATAACTTTGTGTGATTGCACTCCATATTTCAAATAATAGTCTTCCTTAATCATGTGTCTTTCAACTCTTTTTCCACTTTGTATTTTCCTAAAACCTTTGATTTGACTGAAGCTTGGTTTTAACTACTTGCTGAAATTGTCAGCCAATATCCTTTGCAAACTGAATCATTGCCCTGATTTTTCAACTGAAACAATCGTCAGGTTTACCTAGTGTGTATACATTTCCTGTTCTTTTGAATATCATTCTACAACTGCTATGTCATGTCCCCTTTTTCAGAATAATTAAATAGGGGTGGATCCAAAGTCTATTTTCATTTCCCATAGGCTAAGGGATTAATTGAGGGAAATAAATTGATGATAATCCTTTAAGTTGTCCTAAGCCACTTTATTTCATAACATGGAAAAATGACATGTATTATTGTTATGAAGGGGGCCAAATAGTAACATTCATTAAGGAGGTCAAAAAACAATTTTTATTAAGTTGGCCTAAAAGTAACTTTATGTTATATTTTTAAAAAATCAACTTATATTTCATTATTAAAAAGGTTATTTTTCATAAAGCAACTCAAAAATAGAATTAAAGGAGGGAAAGTTGCTTTTGGGGGTTTCTGGAGGGAAAGTTGTTTTTGAGGATTTTGGAGGGAAAGTTGCTTTTAGGGGTTTCTGGAGGGAAAAAGATGAAAAAAAAATGATAAAAGGGGTGTAGGGCTCATTTGGGAACCATTCTAATCTATTTTGCCATTCATCTTGTGAAGTTCGAGCTTTGTGTTCAATCTTTTCCATCCA
Source organism: Torreya grandis (assembly GCA_037957365.1). Taxonomy (NCBI): domain Eukaryota; kingdom Viridiplantae; phylum Streptophyta; class Pinopsida; order Cupressales; family Taxaceae; genus Torreya; species Torreya grandis. The sequence continues at coordinate 39,861 of JARHVA010006831.1, forward strand.
AGGACAAAAATCCTTCGCTGTTCGGAGATTTTGGAGGACAAAAACCCTCATGGTTTCCAAGGTTGGATTTGAGGACAAAAACTCTTTTGTCCATAAGAGGCGATTCCATCCAAGAATCACAATTTGTGCAGATACATCAAGTTACCAAATTTCAGTTGGCTGGAAGTTATTATCAGTTCTTAGAGTATTTATGAGGGTTTGTCAGTTACTCGGATCAGGGCTTACTGCTGTCCAGAGACTGCTATACCACATTGAGAGTGTTGTAACACATTGGGTGCTGTTTTGGTACCTGCTGTACCTTTATTTGCTGCTGCTGCTCCATCATTATGGCCTACTGTACCTTTATTTGCTGCTGCTGTTCCATCATTACTGCCTGCAATCACAGCACTTGGAATCATCATTAAGGCTGTGTTTCATCTTCAGCCTACAGATCGTGACTCTTGGAGGCAACATTTCTATTTATCCAGCTGCTATTACAATTCCAGCCTGCCATAACTTCATCTACAGCTGCTACAATGTTAAAATCAACGTTCAAAACTCAACCACAAGCTATCTGTCCAGCGCTGATAGTAAGTACCTTGTTGTTGGGTATTTGTCATTAAACTTGGGTTTTATAATATTTTAATATATGTAGAAGGGTTTACTATTGTAAATATTGTGGTTGATTAGCTATGACAATCTCAATATTTGGTATACACTTATTTCAATGCAATCAAGATTTGAATTGGGTATATTGTTTAGTATTTGTTTGAAATTCCAAATTTGAAAGGAACCACAATAAATTCCAGTAAAGTCCAGAATTTATAAAATCTTGGAAAGGGACATTATAGTGGTATCAGAGCCAAGATTTTGGCAATTTGTGAAGGGGGATTTCAGATCTTGCCAGCGTGCAGGGGTAAGAGTCAGAGTATTTGTTTTTTGTTTCTAACTTGTGAATTTGACAAAAATTATGGGAGACAGAAAAGAGTTGAAGAAACAAGAATCAAAAGAAGAATGGAAACAACTCAGATTTGATTATGAGGCCTATTGTGAAGAATATTATAATCTAAGCTTGAAAGTGCAAGCTGCCCAAACCCTCCGAGATTTTCGTGACTTAGATTGGAGGCATGAGCCAAGAAAAAAAGGAAGAAGGATCAATCAAAATCGTTTGAGCAAGCTTTCTACATATGATGAAAAGTCTGAATTTACCTTTGAAGAATTTTTGGAAATATTTAAAGAAAATAAAAGTGGAACGCTGAAGAAACAAAAAACAAGTGAGAGATTTTCCTCTGAAATAATGAAAGAAGAAAGTACCTTGGCCCCAAAAGGCATTTCAACTGAGGGTGAGCAAGAAGTGGCACCTAGGGATAAAACCACTACCACCAATGCTCAAGAGTAGTCTCAAGGGTAGGAGCAAACTGTAGCCTCTACAATTTCTCCTTTGTCTTTGGATGATGTGCAGCCAGTAATAGCAAAAGATGTTGATGTTATTGGAACAAGTGACATATTAAGTGATTGTTTGCCATCTTGCAATAATGATCCTAGAAAGTTAACATCAAATCTAGCAACCGATGATCCTCAACATGGCATTGCAGACATACAAGAGATAGGATCACCTAGCATTGATTACATGTCTTTCCAGCGTTATCAGCCTGATATGCTGAACTTGGTGACTGGCAGCACGTCTTCTTTAGTGTCAGATATGGGGTACAATGGGTTAGCCTTTCAACTACAAGTTAAGAAGCTAGTAGAAAACTTGCTAGCAAGCTCAATCGAAGTACAAAGAGCAGCTGTAACAGAGTTGTGGCTTCTTGCAAAGAATGATTCAGGAAGCAAGATCACAATCACAAATTATGGAGCTATTAGACCTTTGGTTGAAATGTTACATTCTTTTGATATGACAATCCAAGAAAATGTTGTTACTACATTATTGAATTTATCCCTTTGTGAAAACAATTATACATAAATTCCTAATGCAAGGGCTATTAATTCACTTGTACATGTGCTCAAGACAAGAAGTTCTGAGGGTCGAGAGAATGCTGCTGCAGCTTTATACAACAGTTCATCTGTGCAAGAAAATAAGAAAATGATTTACAGAATTGATGCAAGTCAACTATTGATTGACCAAGGACGTGAGTATGAAGCAAATCAGATTTTTGAAGGCACATATTGTTTTTCTTTGAGCTCATTTCAATTACAAAATAATGCTAAGATGCAATGTCTTACTGATAAGGTTCATTCTTATACTCCATTGCTAAGTTATTATAGTGCTGCTTGATACTATAAATGAAGGTGAACACTTTGATTACAACCCAAGGTATGTAAAGAATGGTCATATTACAGATTTTTTGCTTCCTACTATGCCATTACAAGATTATTGTCATCATGGAAAGCATTCTAAAAATGGTGATAGGATCAAAGGTACAACTTGCAACATAGGGCATATAGATCCTTTGATTCAAGTTCAAAATTGTTTTTACATATGGGATTCAGGTGATCTTTTGAGATACAAGAAGGATAAAAGCTTTGATGAGATCAATATTACTATTTCTAGTGAATTCTTTATTCCATGCATTCGGATATAAAAGAAGATCACGAGGAATCATATAGAATATGATGTGCATTTTATCGAAGTTGTAAAGGATCGATGCTTATGATTCATAGATTGGAGCTAAGTTCCATAATTGGAGACAAGATTGAAGAAGGTTATATTGGAACATTTACAACATGTTGTCAGCCTAAGGTATGCAATGATTCCTATATCATGGGTCTAGGTGAGACATGGACTAGGATGAGAGCTGTTTCCAATTTTAGAACTGCTGTAGACCTCATTTCCAGCTTGTGCAACATTTTATTGGCAACCATACATGACTGTTATATTTCAATGAAGATGCATTTCTCACCTATTGTCATTAGTGAAGTGTTTGCAGCTGATAGAAAATGGTTTCCAGCCACTACAATTTTGATATGGGGTAAGATAATGCACTGCTTCAGCCATGATATGATGCTCTTCCTAGTTTCATGTGTTGGACTGATAATATCTTCAGTAAACAGCCATAGATTTGCAGATATGGAGGAATTTTCTTGGCTTAATGTTTAGATATAAAAGAGTTCACTTGTTGAGGTCAATTAATGCTAAAATCCCAATATCTTTAGTATTGTTTGGAAAGAGATTCAGGGCAATGTATGACTATTGCACGCACTTATCAGCAATCATAAGGTCTGATTCGAACCAATTTTTGAAAAGAATATTGGGGCAGCATGGAATCAACAATTGGAATCTAGGGTAATCAATGTAAAAACAAACTAGGAGAGGTGGGCATAGTATTGAGTGTGCAATGGTTACATTCTATTGAAAATTTCACTATGGAGTTGAAATCCAAGGGAAAAGTGGTAGTGCTTCCAGGCATCGATGGAGCTCCAAGAGTTGTCATGGCTAAATGGATGGAATACCAATTGGTGACAAACATGACTTCATCCATAGGTGAGACATTTGATCTTGATGGCATTTGGTCTACTTTGGATCAAAATGGTATGGTGTTGTTGGATTCAAGCTACATACAAGTTTGCCACCCTTGGATATGTGAAGGAGCATTCATAAAAGTTGGGATACTACAAGATGGTTTCACCATTCCTTGCATCATGAAGCTTCACATGATCTTTGATTTTGCACTTTCAAGATTGCCATTAAGTAAAGAGCACCAACAAACGTTAGAAAGGAGTTGTGTTGGATTTATCCTCCCTATTGAGGAAATTTTGAGCACCACAAGATGGTCTCAAGGCGTAGTTCACATGAATATTAGAGTAGCGCGGCATAAGCATGGTGGAGTAATTGCAAAGGGTCATCAACCATATATGAAAGGCAGCAAGTGGTGATAGTATCTTCTCATAAAATGTTAGAAGGAACACAATCATGACAGCTATGCATATGTTTTTCAATTTTAATACTGCTGTCACGACTCATCGCCATTATCAGCCACTGCATTACTTCATTTGAATTCATACAAGTGGATTTGCAAGGATTTCCAGACATGGGAAGGAGTACTTTTCAGTTTGGGACTATTAATGGTGGACTTCTCAGCCCTTGCATGGCTGCCTACCACTTCTACATTGCTCACACCGCCGATTGTTGCACGGATTTGTCATTTTTATAGCTGTTATATCATCTTTATATTACTGGTTCTTATAATTTCAGTCATTAACAGCTACAAGTCTGCTCATTTTAAGAAACTTGGCAAATTCCCAAGTATGAGTTGGGATCCAGGTATCACGGAGATGATCAGATTGGGTGAAAAGTCAGAGACTCCCAGAGTTGCATTGCTTGAGGACAAGCAATTAGGGGAAGGGCAGACTGTCATGTCCCCTTTTTTTGGAATAATTAAATGGGAGTGACTCAAAGACTATTTTCATTTCTCATAGGCTAGGGGATTAATTGAGGGAAGTAAATTGATGAGAATACTTTAAGTTGTCCTTAGCCACTTTATTTCATAACATGGAAAAATGACATGTATTATTGTTATGAAGGGAGCCAAATAGTAACATTCATTAAGGGGGTCAAAAAATAATTTTTATTAAGTTGGCATAAAAGTAATTTTATGTTATATTTTTAAAAAGGCAACTTAGATTTCATTATTAAAAATGTTAATTTTTAAAAAGCAACTCAAAAATAGAATTAAAGGAGGGAAAGTTGCTTCTGGGAGTTTTTGGAGGGAAAGTTGATTTTGCAGATTTTGGAGGGAAAGTTGCTTTTAGGGGTTTTTGGAGGGAAATAGATGAAAGAGAAATGATAAAATGGGTGTTGGGCGCATTTGAAAACCATTCTAATCTATTTTGCCATTCATCTTGTGAAGTTTGAGCTTTGTGTTTAATCTTTTCCATTTAAGGACGAAAACCTTTGGCTGTTGGGAGATCTTAGAGAACGGAAACCCTCTTGGTTTTCAAGGTTGGATTTGAGGATGAAAACCCTCTTGTCCATAAGAGGTGATTCCATTCAGGAATCACAATTTATGCAGATACATCAAGTTATTTCCAAATTTCAGTTGGCTGGAAGTTATTATCAGTTTTTAAAGTATTTATGAAGGTTTGTCAGTTATCCAGATCAGGGCTTACTGCTGTCCAGAGACTGCCATACCACATTGAGAGTGTTGTAACACATTGGGTGCTGTTTTGGCACCTGCTGTACCTTTCTTTGCTGCTGCTGCTGCACCATCATTACTACCTGCTGTACCTTCATTTGCTGCTGCTGTTCCATCATTACTGCCTGCAATCACAACCCTTGGAATCATCATTAAGGCTGTGTTTCATCTTCAGCCTGCAGATCGTGACTCTTGGAGGCAACATTTCAGTTTATACAGCTGCTATTACAATTCTAGCGTGCCATACCTTCATAAACAGCTGCTACAATGTTAAAATCAACGTTCAAAACCCAACCACAAGCTATCTGTCCAGCGCTGATAGTAAGTACCTTGTTGTTGGGTATTTGTCATTAAACTTGGGTTTTATAATATATTAATATATGGAGAAGGGTTTACTATTGTACATATTGTGGTTGACCAGTTGTGACCACCCCAGTATTTGGTATGCACTTATTTCAATGCAGTCAAGATTGGAATTGGGTATATTGTTGTTTAATATTTGTTTGAAATACCAAATTTGAAAGGAACCACAGTAAATTCCTGAATTCATAAAATACCTAGAAAGGTAGATTACATGCTGTCAACCTTCCCGTCTCTTTGAGAGGCAACAGATCCAATATCAGCACTGGGAGCATAACTACTATAGTCTAGACTAATGGCATAAACAAGTGGCATTCATACATACTGAGGGAAGAGAGGTTACAAAATGAGTGCATACATGCATGCATCATTTATGCTTAAAATAGAGAAGAGGAATTTTAAACATAAAACGTCAACAGCACATGCATCAGATTATTGTTTTCCCATAATCTTGCTGACGGACATTTTGTCTAACTCTTTTAACTGTTACAAACATATATATACAAATGACAGAATTACTGCATCCAACAAACCTGTCTGCAACTACCTGTCACCAAGGGCCATCGTTGATGTTGACAAATGACTTTATAGGCAGAAAAACTCATTGGCCTTCAAACCCATAAACATGTTGATTTATTTATGCCAATTCACTGTACCTGTTACAAAAAATGTTAGACTTCCTCAAGAATACCTAGTATGGAAGAAGCAAACACTGTGTAGGATACATACAAGAAAAATATCAAAGGGCGAAGGTTATAAGCGGCATATCAATGAGAATTTGTAGGGGAATTGTACATGAGATAGTGGTGTAGAGGACAGCTTAACCACATATTTTTGAAAGGATTTGGTTTTTCTGGAGATAATAACCGAGGAGAAAAAATACATGCATGATAAAAGATGGATTTCTAAGATGTGAAAGTCAATTCATTATGACATTTATCCATTAACCTTTTTGTTTCCTGTATGATGTTCAGATCATCTATATATGATTTGTATGTGATATTTAAGATTTTGTAAATTGTGGAAAAGTCACCTTTATATGTCCTTCGCTACTTGTTTGGGATTAATTGATCTCTAGTTCTGGGTTTTATTGAAAGTGCAAAATTAGATACCCTGTATACTAATGCATATATTTATGGTTGTAGGGTGTGATTTGGACACCGTCAAAGGTGATTGCTCGTCTGGGTAAAGAAATAAATAATCCAAATTCATACTGTTACTGGGCATACAAGGTAACAGGGAAATTTCTTTTTGCAATTGTGTAATTTCTTAACTATCAAAAACATGTATATTTATTGTAATTTGGATGGTATAACCTTTGGCATCAGCTAGTGCATTGGGCTATAGTTACCTTTGGCGTAGGATTGAGGGGCAATATCATGGTGTGCTTTAAATATCTACTTCCCAATATTCTGGTTTTGACAGCTAGAGGTGGTCATGAATACAAAGTTGATTTGCTGAAATGCAAAGATGGTTCGATATCCCAGTCTTGTAGACACATCTTTCTGTCCTTCATACAATAATATCTACTTAGTTTAGTTCTGTCCTTTATACAATAATATCTACTTAGTTTAGGGTTTACTGAATCAGGGCCATATAAGTATGGCCCCCACTTATGTAGGGTCTTGTTGATGGTGTTTCAACTGGCTTTACCGTACTTGAATAGCTTCCAAGCACAAACTCTCAAACTGCTAGGAACTTTACAAATCCTTTGATGTACAGCACTCTGCCTCTGAGAACATATATTCTATTGAATACTTATCCAATCAATTGGCCACTTTCTTTTGTTTACGAGCACTGAGTATTGTAGATCTGATTAAAAATTTAAGTGGTTTAACTAGCTCCAATTGTAAAGCCTATTTATTTTTCTTAGTGAAGTCTCAGCCTATTCCTGAATTCATGTAACAACTGCTCACTAGAAATTCATTTAGCTGTCTTAAGCTTGGCATGTTCTCAAAATCACTCCACTTGCTGTGAATGTATTTGGCGGCCATATTATTCTCCCATAACTGAAACTTGAAGGTTGTCTAGGATCTCTGTAAACATGTTTGATCTCTTTATTGATTACCTTGCCTGGAACGTGGAAACGATCTCACACATTATTTTTTATAGGAACCTTGTAGGTTTTTTTACCATTGACAAAGTTTTTTCTGACTTCAAATTGCTATAAAGCCTGGCCATTTCTCTCTGTTGTCAACTCAAAGTTTCAAGATTATAGAGTGCATAAAATTTGACAATAACGTTACCTCCGGGCAGGGTAACAGAGTGCATAAAATTTGATTTGAACTGAAAAAAGATTAACAGTTTATTCTTTTTGGTTTGAACTGAAAAAAGATCAACAGTTATTCTTTTGGTTTGGTAAGCATTTGTTCTCAAGCCTTTCACTGTTTAGGTATTTTTTCTGGTTGAGTTTCAGCGTAACTGCCGGACCAAATCAAATATTTTTAATTGTTTGGAACACACATAAATTTTCAGCAGAATTTCATTGCATATCTATTATTTACCTTAATCTATTCATCGTACACCTTGGTTTCCAGATTTTTAGGTTGTATGGCATTCAATTCCCTCGGGACACATGCATTACATTAGCTGTCAATCCATATGGACCTCTGTGCATGGGGACCATTAAGTCAGTATATTGGGGGGCTTGGTATTCAATCCTCTCGGGACACGTGCATTCCATTAGCTGTAAATCCATATGGACCTCTGTGCATGGGGACCATTAAGTCAGTATATTGGGGTGCTTGGTTTACATGGAGGGCATTGAAAATGCATATGCTCTTCTAGTCTGTGTGCATTATTTGTGTGTTATTGAATTTTGTTCCCTATGGACTAATAGTACTGGTAATAAATATGACTGACGTTGTGGCCAAGTTGATGTCTTATGCTGCTATGATTGCCTTTAAGTCAGTTATTGATGAGTAAATACGACACTTCCTATGATTTAGTGTAGGTTTTGGAGGAGGAGACATGTTGCAGGTAGAAAATTGGAGGATGAGATTCATTGTTGGGCAACTAATATGGTGTGTCTTTAGCCCATATGCATAAAATCTAGGCTGCAGTTAGGTTCTCTGCTACCTGTTAGGATGATTGAAAATTGTTGGATTGTGATTGACGTTATATTGTAGTGTATTTGTGTTTGAGTTATTACTAAATAAAAATTGCCTTTGATATAATTTAGGCTTTGAGAAAGGGGATGAATGCTGCATTCTGAAAATTTGAGGAATAGATTTGAAGGTGGCATGCAGGATACCGTGATTTTTTTTGGTAATTATTGACAAAATGTTAATTAAATCACTCACTTTTGATTTTTTTGTCGCTCTTTCAGAATGTTATCCCAGTATTTTGTCCAGGTTTAACTGATGGTTCCCTGGGAGATATGCTCTATTTCCACTCTTACCGCAATCCAGGGCTTGTCATTGACATAGTTCAAGGTAAAATATCATTCAGAGAGATCTTTACTGTTCTCTGATCCTACTTCGAAAGTTCTTTGTTGATCCTCTTCTTGCTTGGGTAGGGAGCAGAAGCAAATGACATTGTAGCCATTGGACTCGTGCTTGCATTGTTTTTGCTATAATATGTGACAGTTGGAAATTCAAAATAACTTAGCATTTAGGGTAACAAGATTACTTTCTATCAAGTAGTAGGCGCAGTGGGATGTTAAAGACTAAACAATTAAAGTTGAATTTTGAATATATAAAATATGGAAACTGCAGAGAACTTTCAGTAAAACAGGTGGTGATATCTCTAAGCTAATATTAAAGTGACCAGTTTTAAAGGTATTCTTGCATATAGAGACTTGCATAAGATACTTTAAGTACCAGTTTTCAAGATATTTTTGACTAAATATATGCATAAGAGAGAGCTGATTTTTTTATATAAATGATGTCTAAACAATGTTTTGCAGCTTCTAGGAGCATTTACAGTGGTATCCTATTATAAATCTGACAGTAGATCCTTTTGAACACTAAGGGATGGAGGATAGGAGAGAGATTCTGAATCTTGCACATATGGTTTCTAATCTGTTTACTAAAATCTATTTTATTGTCTCAAGTTCTTTCCACTTTTTTTGTTAAACTTAGAAGCTTTTACACTTATTTTAATCTTAACTATATTTTGCCATTTGGGTTTCTTGTTGTTTACTAAAATTTATTTTCTTTTCTAAAGTTCCTTTCACTTTTTTTTGTTAATCTAGAAACTTTTACGCTTATTTTATTTTTAACTATATTCTGAATTTTTGGTGTACCATAACCATCTTTGAAGTGTTCTTTTTCTAGAGGAATCTTGCATACAAATTGTTGGCACACTTGAAATGTTACTGATGATATGATTGTATGAATCTATTTCTGAGAAAATATATTGCAGACATAAGAGCAATAAATGGCGAAGCTGTTCATGCCAACCCCTGTAAGACGGGCATTATAATTTTGGGAGGGGGTATGCCTAAGCACCATATTTGTAATGCTAATATGATGCGGAATGGTGCTGACTATGCTGTTTTCATTAACACTGCACAAGAATTTGATGGAAGTGATTCTGGAGCACGACCAGATGAAGCTGTTTCATGGGGTAAAATTAGAGGTTCTGCCACTCCTGTCAAGGTACATGATTTTGATACTTTGGTCAACGTGAAATTTTAGACTATTTATTTTAGTGGGATTTAAATCATCTCAAGACGGCCTCCAGGAGTAGTCATTAACCCGATGACATTTTTGCTTATGTAATTTTGATAATACTAACAAAGCAAGGGGACCCACTATAGCACACAAGCACTGTAAGCATTTGTTAGCAGGGGGGAGGAACTTAATTTTATTTGAAGAAACATTGTGAAATGTATTTTTTAATTCCTTTTTATTTTATAGTATAAATGTATTCCTTTTATAGCATTGAAGTAGTGTAATGGATTTTGTTGAAAATGAAGTATGGTATTAATGTAAGCCAACTTCACACCAGTGTCAAAGTTCTTCGTAATTCTAGAGGCAGGGCTGCAGTTTCCTGGTATGGACAGCTTCAACTTGCTAATGTTTTGTTATGACATGGAACAGGTTCATTGTGATGCAACTATTGCTTTTCCTTTGCTAGTATCACAAACCTTTGCAAAAAGGATTAATACTGAATGCAATAAGGAGCACTCATTGACAACATGAAATACCTGGCATGACGTTTTTAAAGAAAAGTTACTCTGCTATTTAGATGGCCTTCTACCATCCTTCTGTGCAGTCTGCTGAAAATGCATCATGAAATGATTATATTTTTCTTCGAGCTAAGAGTGATATTTCTCTTTAGCATATCCAATATTTCTGCAATTGCAGGTCCTATTAGTTTACATGTCATCATGGTACAGATAAGATGTCATGTAATTCATTTTTTTTCTGAAATCTGGATCTAGTTGTGACATTACAGTTCCATTGCAAATTTTAATTTACATATTGTCCCCAGCCAAAACACATTTATTTGTATGACAAGTTATGTCAAGTTTAGATTCGATTTGTGTATGATTCGACATTCATTGTGGGACTAGTTGTTTGGTGTATAGAACAAGGAGTTGAAACATTCAATATATCCCTCTTTTAACATGTTATATGTTTCCAAAGTTTCTTACCACTGCAACTGATAACCTTGGATGTTCTTTTAGATATTATTTTGAAACCTTTTCAGTTTTTTACATCAATGTTGTGTGTTTTAGCGTGATAGACTGACTAAAGGACTTGTACCGAAGAGAAAATAGTTATATTTTCCACCAGACAAAAAATTGCTAGATAGCTCTATAGGTTTTTGAATTTTTGATAGTTTTAGTTTTTTTGAATCCATAATAAATCTAATAAAAGTAATAATTCTGTTTCCGAGCGACAATTTGCAGGGAGAAAGATTGTGAGAGTCTTCTAGTTACAATCGTGTAGAAATATTTAGAAGTGACATTTTGGGTCTCTCTACACCTCCCCATCATCAAAGAAAGGATTGAAGCCAATGCTTGTCCAAAAAGATAGATATTCACGTGATCTAGTAGTGGTAGGTTGAAGACAATAAGTCAGCTCCTCAAGTATGTTTAATTAAACTTAATTAATTATTAATTTGATAAACTTATTAGTAGCAATAGTCTAAACTATTATTTCATGATTAAGTCAATTAATAGTTGGTTGATTAATTAATAATTGTCTCTAGAAGTAGGCTATTAGAAAAATTTAATCCATAATCCGTCATAAAATTGTTAAGATTGATGGGAATTTGAGAAAGTTTGTGTACTAGCGGCTTCCAAGATTATGTTTCCAACCATCATCTCTATTGAGATTATCAAGATGCCTTTCAAATTGTATTGCCTCTCTTATTTCCATAGTCATCTAGTGATTCTCAATAGCTAGAACTATGGATTCCCCAATTTGGATAGGGTGGTTTGAGTGCATTTCGTTTTCTACGAGTGCAAACTTTTTAACATAATGCTCTTTTATTATAGTTTGGAAGAATCTACATGTTTCACCCACATATGGATTGCCATGTGTGCATAATCTCATAGACACCTTTTTTGAGCATCATTTCTTGATGGTCTTTGGCGCTTCAAAGACTGTTTCTTAAGTCGTGAACGGTTTAAAGTACGTCCAGGTGCCCTTTTTCAAAAAATTGGTCAGATTTACTATAATGCCTTGTATATAAGGTAGGAATGCTTTCTTTCTCACAATTCGGTCTTCCTTGATTCTCAAGTTCCTTTTCCTTCATTTTGCTTTCATGGCAGCATTCTTGATTTTCTAGTTTATGATAACCTTTCTTTTTCAAGGCTTTACCAAGATGTTTCTCCTCATTTTTCAAGTGTGTTCTTGGCTTGAGATCTTGAGCGCTGATGCAGTCGAGGTAAGGGGTCCCAGTGAAGGGATGCCTTAACCACACAATGTAACACCCCCTAATCATTCTTGCTCAACAGATTCATATAAATGCTTATTTTCATTTATTAAATAACGTGTTACAAGATATTCAAAGCTTCTTAATGATTACAATGTAGCTCTTAACTCTGCTCTCAATCCAGTCCTTGGCTCTGGATCTATCTCTCTACACTGATGAAGTTTCTTAGACTTCCATGCACTGAAGGCTACATGCTATCTTCCCCTGAGCTCCATGTGAAAAGTCTCCACCTTCAAATGAATGTTTTCTTATGCTTCTTTATGCTTGTCCAACTCACATTATATAGTCATCGAAGTTTTGGGTATTCCCTTGAATTCTTATACAAAAGTTGATAGGGTTATTTAATGGTGTACTGTGTATGTTTGTTGTTGCTAGATAAATCTGTAGGCATACGTTTGTAGCATAACCCCCCTATTAGGTCCTCGAGCTACCCAAATCTAATTTCCCTGTCATGTAGATTGGCATGCATTTAATTCACCAATGATTGTCTTGGGTGCTTACCTATCCTTCACGCTATGAGTCTAAGGTCTATGGTGCCTAGGTGTAGGTCCACGTATTTGAATGCATGCTACAACATATTTGGCATTTGATTTGCGCCAAATGTCATGCGTACTGATTCTTTTTTTGACTCTACCTTGGCCTCCATGTGACTAAGAGCCTTGCACATAGTTTCCTTTGCATACACCTCTTTGTTATGTGCACTGACCTTCGTTTACACGTCTTATTTTATTGTACTCTTATTTGTCAATGCACTTGTTTTACGTGTGTAGTGCATATGACCTTCGTGAGAGGGGCTGCCTTGATAGACCCATATTGTGTGAGCTAGCGTAACTCTGCAGGGCATCTTTGCACAGTCTTGTGCAAATAGAGCTTTTGACAAAATTGGCATGTTGTGGCTCCATTTGTGCATGTTTACGAGCTAGTCACTTATTGTTGGAGTATTGTCAATGATGTCATGGTGATATCATGGAGGTGTCTTGTTGAGTGGATGAAGTGCTTTGATAGCCTAAGTAACAATGACAAAGTGTGCAATGTGCTTGCCTTGGTATGCTTGAAGTATGCTTGGTCGATCTTCTGCTTTGACATGGGTAGAGATGTTCAAGGATGAGTATGGAGTATTGAGGATGTGCAAGAGGTCTTTAAGATGTTTTCTAAGCTTTGAGTGCTTGTGTGCATGAGTGAATTTCATATGGTTGATCATAGTTTTCATCTAGACACTTTGGGTCCAGTGGCAGAAAATCTGAGTAGGTAGTTTGCTGATGTCACCATTGCCACGTATAGATGAGTCAGAGGGAGTTGGTCATATGGTTATGATTACATTTGTACCTAGTTGTTATGTGCTAAATCTTAGGTCATGCACCTAAGTGTAGTCAAAGATATGTGGGTGCAAAGTTGGGCTCTCAGGGATTTTGATAGTGTTTTCCCATAGTCAAATTTGCTATGGCAAGAAGAGTCGAGTAAGCATTTTAATGATGGCATATCTCGCATGTGTGAACGTTTCAAAACAAGATGATCATATGAGTTTATTTAGTTTGAGCCTAGTTTATTTGTGCTAAATTTCAGGGCATGCGCCAAAGCGTGTCAAAAGTTATGCAAGTGCGAAGTTGGCTTCCAGGTAGGTTTTGACATAGTTAGCTCTGTGGCAGAATAAATTGAGCAGATTAATGACGTTATATCTTGCATGCGCGAAGGTTTCAAGAGTAGTTTGTTATATGGATGTATTCTCCTATGAAAGGTGATTGTGTGGTCCAAATTCCAGATCATGCGTCTAAGCGCAACAAAAGTTATTGAGGTCCAAACTAGGCTTTCCAGACATATTGTAGTTGGTCCCCATAGTTTGTATTCATGATGTTCAGGGGAGTTTGTACTTTTAGATCCAATGGTGCACGTAGAGTCAAATGGGCCAATGTGACAATTGTTTAGCAAAGATAAAGATCGAGCATCTTACAAAAGATCAATGGAGCGTGTGTGTTCCAAGATGACAGGCAGTAGCGAGATGGTAAGAAGTGCATATTGTTTAATGACTGAGCAAAGGTAATGGATAAAGATCAAAGGTGAGCGGGTGTTCGTACAGATTGATCGAATGGTGAGCATTGCTAGTTAAAGCCTTGGTTGATTTGAAGAGATCGACGGTGCGCGATGAGTCAACATTACAAGATTGCACGAGATGAGGTCAAAGTGACTGAGGTTTAATGTTTGAGCATTGGCATCTATGCATTAAATTTTGAACAAGATCAACGATGCGTAATTGATCTGAGTAGCGAGGACACGAGATGCAAGCTTAGTGTTTGACGTTTAACTGTGACCGTTGTCATTTAAATATTCAAATTTAACAAAGGAAAAACCAGTGTCTGGTCTTTGGGCCATATCTTTTGATCTAAACAAAATTTGTTTATGTTGTAAAAAGCAAAGATGAAGAGGACTCCATGGTGCATCTAATGAATTTGATTTGAAGATCTAAAAGTGTGCACAATAAAAAATATTAAGGTTCCAAGTTGATTGTGTTCGTGCTTGTTCTGCAAGTAACCCGAGAAGAGTAATTGAGCTTATGTAGATGCTATTTTGATGTTTCATGGTGAATTAGTTATTTGGGAGTGTCGTGGACTCCATGAGGATGCTCTGTGTGCATTATGAAGGATTGACCAATCATATGTAGTATGAACAAAGGCTTGGAAGGTGACTGTGTGTTCGCTCATAATGACTATGTGCACAAAATATTGTTTGAGCGAATCATGCTTAAGAAGAAGGGTACTATATTGGTTGTTGGCACTTAAGGGGGACATATAGATCATATGGACTGGGTCCATGTCTTTGGTAGTGGTTTTGTGTTCTTGTTTTATTTGATGAAGTGCTAAAGGAGTGAATAGGTTCACATGAGACCTATAAGGGCTACAAGGGCCTTATTAAAAGATATAACTGCTTAGGGGTGACCCATAGATGCTACGGTTGACCTATGAAGTTTGTATTGAGCTATGTCTTCATGTGAAAGATGCCTTGAGGGCTAAGGCATGCCTAATGGCCAACCAAGGTGTTGATTATCAAGTATGCTCTTTAAATAGTGGAACCAAAGATGATGGTTTCTAGACTTTTGAGTGAGAGACTTGGGAGAGATTTGAGAGAGGCTTGTGTGTGTGAATTGTGGAGCGAAGGAGGGGTAGAGTGCCTTGAGGATGAGTTGATGAGCAAATTAGTTTGATGACTGTTTTTATGCCCTGTTGGTCATAATTCTGTTGGCAGAATAGTGCTCTTGCTGTTTGAGTATGAGCAAAGGTGAAGAGTGACAATCAGAGGTCCATCATTAGGTGTTGAAGACATCAGTGCAAAGATGGATGTGTTCATGGATGTTGTGGCAGCTTAGCATCTAAGGTGGTTGCAGCCTCCTTGTAAGGAAACTTGCTAAAAGTTTGGTTGTTATTGCAGCTCAACTAGACAAGATTTGATGCACTTTGTGGGATTGTAGTCTTACTAAATAGGGATTGTAGTTCCTTGATCAGTTGCAGCTAGTCTAAATTGGTTCTTGTTATTATAGGACAATAGTCCAATTGCAGGTTCCAGTGGGTTTTATTCTCCAAGAGGGTTTCACACGTATGTCATGTGTCATGTGATTAATTTTGCATTCTCTCTTGCTCATTGCTATGAATGATGTGTATGCTTCATAAATGCTTGTGGTAACTGATTAAGTGTTTGTAAAGATCAGAATTGAAGCTGGATTATTTGGGCTTGCTGATTCACCCCCACCCCTCTCAGTGATTGTACCTCTAACACTTATCTGCGTGCTTGCATTCCATTCAGGCTTCTTTGCACAATGTAGCTTCTGTGACCATCACCTTTGTCCTAGTCCAATAATTGTGCATACACATCTTAACCACTCCTCACAAGTCTACGAATCTGCACGTTGTGCTGCTAGCCCCAACTTTCCTTGCTCTAGAAATTCAATGCTACCTTCTATCCCTGTTCTTCTTGTCTTCACCAAAACTATGCAATCCTTTATTCTATACTTTTGCACAATTCTTTGATGTAACAAGAGAAGTTATTTGTTGAATTACGCACAAAAACACTTTGCAAATTTGCAACTAGTATGTGTCGAAATATCCTAGCTTTTATGTCGATGAAAGCCTATGCATTGTACCTTGCATCCTTGCAACATTAGAATTTTCTGTTCTTTGAGATGCAAGATTGTTAGTTCGCTTGGGATGCTCTTGCATAAAACTCTCCATGTAATTAAAATGTGAGCTCCTACTCCCAAGTTGGGTATGAGTGGCATAATTACTCTTTGGATCAGTTACCAAGGCCATAATGTTCCCTTCCACCTAGTGTCTTGTCTAAGTAGGCTTGCTCTACGGTTCTTTTTCTTCCAGACACTAGTTGGGCCATAGATAATCCTTCTCTGCCTAGCTTCGATACCTTCACCTTCTCTTGACATGCGCTTCGATAGGTCATAATCCATCAACCTCCTCCTAGCTCTGATCCTTCTCCTCTTCACCCTTGTGGGTATGTGCCCACCTTTAGCTATCCACCTCCACCAAGTGTTTGCAACACCTTTGATAGGACCTAAGTTCCCCAAAGCTCTGACACAACTTGTCAGATTTAAGAGCACACATGATTACCATTGTATAAGCAACTTAAACATGCGAAAATAATCAGAAGAACAAATAACTATCAATGAAAAAACACATAGAATATGAGAGGCAACACATAATTGTATTCAACTCATTACAAAGGAAATTACAATAAAGAGATCACACTCTTCTTCCACCTCTGTGAGGCTTCCTCCTCAAGGGCTCCCAGTAATCTTCCCACCTGAGTAAGCTTCTCTCATAGGTCACAACTAACAACTAACACAAGCTGTTGTTCACCTCATTGTACGTCCAGTACAACCGAGTACGAACCGGTACTCCAAGTAGATCTCACCATGATCCTGCTCCTGATGTATTGCTGTCACCTTGATCTTGCTCCCCCGCCGATCCTCTTCTGACCCGCACATACACACATCCCTGCAGACCAACCTGATCTTACTTATCACATGTAGATCTCCACCATGATCCTGCAACACCCTGCATATCAAACCTGATCTTACATACATGGAGAATCCTACTTGATTCTACCATGGGAAGAACTCTCCAAGTTTCACACTTGGGTTCTACAAGTTCTACACTTAAAAATACAACCCATGAGTCTATTATATAGATCTCATGCATACAATAATTAGATAAGCGGCTCAAAGACTCGAACTGGTCTTCATCATGCAAACTCTCCGTTCACTTAACTGACTATTCGTCAACAACTATTCTGACCGCCACAGGGGACCGACGTCGGTCCCTGCCTTCCTGGAGGTGACCGATGCCAGCCGATACCCTGCCGATGTCTGTTTCTGTACACTGATCCCTGACCGACGTCGGTTGTGGCCTGCCGATGCCGGTGACTGCATACTCATCATCCTCCTTCTGTTTGCAACAAGGTGAAGCTTTTAGCTCCACACCCTAACAATCTCTCACTTGGAGATAAACAGCTGCACCTGTACCCATACCAGTACTCTATCTAATCTGCATCCTGGCTTGTATTCCTCTTCAAGCTCCCACTTGAAGACAACCCACCACACTCCTTGTGGTGTTAATCCTGTGCCTGAATTTTTTCATTCTCAGCTTACCTTCTGCCATTGCTATGCTCCCACTCAATCAGAAACCCCTGTGAGTAACCTGTAATCAACAAACCACTAACCAGATCTGGCCATCTGTTAGTCAAACTCGCTCTGAGAACATCCAACCTCGCTCTGATACCATTTGATAGGACTTAAGTTCCCCAAAGCTCTGACACAACTTGTCAGATTTAAGAGCACACATGATTACCATTGTATAACAACTTAAATATGCGGAAATAACCAGAAGAACAAATAACTATCAATGAGAAAACACACAGAATATGAGAGGCAACACATAATTGTATTCAACTCATTACAAAAGAAATTACAATAAAGAGATCACACTCTTCTTCCACCTCTGTGAGGCTTCCTCCTCAAGGGCTCCCAGTAATCTTCTCACATGAGTAATCTTCTCTCATAGGTCACAACTAACAATTAACACAAGCTGTTGTTCACCTCATTGTACGTCCAGTACAACCGAGTACGAACCGGTACTCCAAGTAGATCTCACCATGATCCTGCTCCTGATGTATTGTTGTCACCTTGATCTTGCTCCCCCGTCGATCCTCTTCTGACCCTCGCATACACACATCCCTGTAGACCAACATGATCTTACTTATCACATGTAGATCTCCACCATGATCCTGCAACACCCTGCATATCAAACCTAATCTTACATACATGGAGAATCCTACTTGATTCTACCATGGGAAGAAATCTCCAAGTTCCACACTTGGGTTCTACAAGTTCTACACTTAACAATACAGCCCATGAGTCTATTATATAGATCTCATGCATACAATAATTAGACAAGTGGCTCAAAGACTCGAACTGGTCTTCATCATGCAAACTCTCCGTTCACTTAACTGACTGTTCGTCAACAGCAGTTCTGACCGCCATAGGGGACCGACGTCGGTCCCTGCCTTCCTGGAGGTGATCGACGCTAGCCGATATCCTGTCGATGCCGGTTTCTGTACACTGATCCCTGATCGACATTGGTTGTGGCCTGTCGACGCTGGTGACTGCATACTCAGCATCCTTCTGTTTGCAACAAGGTGAAGCTTTTAGCTCCACACCCTAAAAACCTTTTCTCCTCTTGCACTTGTGCACACTATACAACTCGCTTTGTGCACACACTTGCTTGTATTTTCATTGTTGTGGGTTTGTGCCCATCATTATCCATTTGCCTCCACCAATGGTTTCCAATACATTTTGTTTCTTCCCATCTGTGCCTTTCAAAATTTTCTTCCACTACATGCACTTTTTGCTTCTCTTCTTTCATGTGGTAAGTAGATATACTTATGCTCCATCTCCCATTATGTCCTTCGCAAGACATCCTTTCACAACTATACTATGAACTTCCTCCATCTTCTTCGTGCCTCTGGGTAGACAACTCTACATGGTACTCCTGCTGCCTTCATTCTTAATCACCTATCTCCTTTTAATGCCTTTAGCGACATGCAAAACATCATGGGGTTCAATTGCTCCCATCTCCTCTTTCTTCTTCCGCCACTTGACTGTTGCACACTTATCTTCATGTGCTTGGACCAATATCCACTTTGGTTTCCTCTCCTCATTATCCTCTCTGCTCATCCTCCTTTCATTTCCTCATTCACTTCTTTGCTCATCCTCCTTTCGTCAACTTTAGTGTGATCACTCTCCACTCCATCTTCCTTCAACAACTTCCTCACGTCGTGCGCAATAAAGATTGTGCCCTCATTTTCAAATGTGATTGATTTCCTCTTTCTTCTCCACTCTTCACCATGTCTAACATACTGCATGCAAAAAAATTGTGCTCCTTTTTCCTACGTGACTCATAAGAGTCTCCTTCTCAATGCTAATGTATGCTATTTCTACATGTTCTTCACCTTGCACATCTTCATATGCCTTTTGTGGAGTTTCATCCACTTCCTCTTCTTCCTCCTTTGCCTTTAGAGTAAATGGTCCACCTTTGTTTCCTTCTCTTTTTCCATCCATCACGCAATGCTGCAAATGGAACTTTGCTTCTACCTTCTCCTCTGTTGTTGCTCTTGTGCAACAATATTTAGCCTTATGGGAAACAAGAGTTCTTAGCATCCTCTTCTCATCATCTTCTTTCCTTTTGTCCTCTCTTTAGAGGATCTCACTTTCTTGCACACTACTACCACATTCAAGGGCGTCATCTTTCTTATCTCCATACTCTCTGTTACAATCTCCCTTACGTGCCCATATGTGTTTTCCATTGCACACACTATCACAACGTTATCCATGCGCATCTTATCTCCAACACAAAAACCTATTTTTACACAATCAGGTTGGCCTTATCTAGTGCTTCTCTATCTCTTCTCTCCTCATGGGCATCTTTTGTTTTGCATGATACATTATCATATTTGGGACAACCTTTCAGCGATAGGCTGACCTCCATTCTTTTTTTAGCATTCGACACATGCCTTGCATGAATAAACTTGTAATCTTTGCTTTTTTGACTCCATGCCTCCAAATAAGCATATTTCCTCCACTCTACTGTTGTTTTCTTATTTCACTTGTGTAACATCTTTCTTATCGCTTTCCTTTCCTATTGGTGCTATTCGGTCCTCATCTGCACCTTTGGTTGGCACTTGCGTCAATGTATCCCCCTGATATTGGTAAAAATCAGAATTATATAACAAAGAGAACACAAACAAAGAACAGACAAAGATGATAATATCATTCTCACACACTGTAATCTCATTTGAAATACACAATTATATAGGACATATATATCTTATAAATGGGATTTCACCAATCCCTACAATATCTCACTAACAAACTAACAAGCTCTATAAATCCCCCGCTCCCCCGCCCCCCGTCCCCAACTATATACATAATATTGTTAAGATAAAACTATTTACGTTTAACTAGAAACTATTAAATATTAATAATGTGAACACCCTAACATTTATCCCCTTGTGAACATTATTAATCCCTAGTCTATACACCCTTAATGTGAACATAGGGAAAACATCAATCTTATATCTGCATCTATACTCATGATTCGATGATTTTCACAGGGCAATCACAAACTTTACTGTTGGTTTTGCATATGGCTTACCAACAACTAAAATGTGATGGTTTTCAAGTGGATTACCAACAACCACAAACAGAGGGTTTTCAAGTGGCTTACTACAAACCACATCACGATGTGCAGTACAGTTATAACCTCTCTTCATTATCACACATTCAGAGAAGTTACAGAGGAATTTTCAATTTACTTATTACAAATGTGAACAAATATACATCATCTATTACAAATGTGAACAAATATACATCATTTATTCTTATTCACACACAACTGAAATCAAACACACAATTGAAAAACAAATGTGCCACTCAAGTAGAAGTGGCATCGTCATTAGTGGCTAACGAGAGGCTATGAAACCTCCTTTCTCCAACAGTTTTGTTTCTTATTCAACTGATGTGTCAATGAAGATCAAAAAGTTTCTAGGATGTCGGGTACCCCCAATAATGCATCCATTTTACAATTTTTAAAAATGACTCAACACACTTTATTGACGTAAAATTGACTCTTAATTTTTGACTCATTTTTGAATTTTTATAGACATACTTTTGACTTTTGATATGACATGGCAAAGAAAAGATTACAAAACAATATGACATAAATGCAAACTGAATCCTTATAGTACTTACAATGACCGATGCTTTATAGAAGGGTGTGCAAGGTCTAAATCATAGTAATCAGAGGACAAGGAAACTAAAGACTTAATATTCCTATAACTAATGATTAAGACTAATGACACTAAATCATTGACATTGAACTCAAAAATAGATTTATTGACTATACTCATAACTTTAACTAAAAGAATGCAAAAACTCACTATGACCTCGGAAGGATGGTTAAGAATATGATAATATGTCTAGTTTATGCGGGCAACAAAATATGTGCAAGATCCATAGTTCTTGTATTTTCCATGGAATACATATGACTATTGAGAAAAACCCTTGACACCATGGACGCCAAGAATGTAGACGACAAAATAATTTGAAGTGCAAATAAGATGGAATTTTGATATAGATATACAGACAATGCAAGTGAAGACCGTCATTGGAAAGATTTAGATATGTAGGTACGTCTATAAGTAATTTTGAGGATGCCGAGTCCAATCCCAGGCTCACTTTCATATTGGCTTCTCCATAGAATAATGTCCTCATCATCTTGGTAAATGGCGATTATGGATAACATTCTCCTAACAGAGCAAAGCCATACCGAAACGTTCCCAGTGAGTAAATTAATTCCATCATAATGTAAATTTGTAACATAGATCAGAAATAATGGAGCAAGGATCTCTCCAACTTTCTTAATAAAGCGCTGATTCTCCTTTAGTGAGTGAGATAAGAGGCATCAAATCTCCTTCACAGTTTTCCAGACATATAATGCCAATATAAGTGTATTTGGCAAAAACAAAATGCTATTAGGAACTAAGCAATTTGAGCAACTATTGAGAGGTCTACGTTCAGAGATCTGCTGGAACAGAGAATGGATCTTTGACCAATGCACAATGTATATGGAGAAGACCATGACTCATAACCACATTTGTATTTATTGATCAATGCTTGGATAGTGTTAGATCATCATATGAATGTATGAGTGGGGACGTGGATCTGAGTACAAGCAAGAAGAAGAAGATACAAGTGCAAAACTACACACACTACCAATACCTTAAACTAGCTAATTAATTATTTACAAAACTTAGTCAACATCTCATCCATCGGGGCAAAAGAGCATAGAGTTTTCCCTTTTTTAGATTCAAGACTCTATTACAAGGACAAAACCAATACTACTATGATACTAGATATTGGTAAAAATCAGAGTTATACAACAAAGAGAACAACAAAGATTAGACAAAGAATGATAATATAATTCTCACACACTGTATTCTCATTCGAAATACAAAATTATATAGGACATATATATCATATAAATGGGTTTTCACTAATCCCTACAATACCTCACTAACAAACTAACAAAGTCTATAAATCTGCTCCCAAACTATATACATAATATTGTTAAGATAACAATATTTACGTTTAACTAGAAACTATTAAATATTAATAATGTGAACACCCTAACATATCCTTTCACATGTTTTAAGGCACATGTTCCTTGCTCTCACATTTGTTGCACACAACAGGCTATGGTTGCATACAATGCAACTCCCCTCCTATAACATCACTCTTCGCTTCATCTGCTACACTTTCTCCAGGGAATTTTCCACAAGACAAAAGTTATTTAGAGCGTCTCCTTTAGGCTTGACAACTATTGCATCTTCTTAATCTTTTGTGAGGATTTCCTCTTCTAGAGATTGCGTACAATCATTTTCTCCGTTGTTCCTTTGAACAAATTGACTACTCAAAAGATGACCCCCCTTGTACATCACCTTTCAAGGCAACCTTATCCTTTGCTTGTCTGCACCTCAAGACTCTTAAGTCTTCTCCACCAAGAATGTTGATACTACATGTGCACTACTTGATTTAGCAATTTAGAAACCATTTGGTCCCAACTCTTCACCTTCCTTTTTCTTTTACATGATTCCTTTCTTAGATATATCTATAGCACATTGCTGCATTATCACACATCCTTTGCACAAGCTCTACCTTTTTAGGGTCTTGAATACCCTTCTGTGCGAAACAATGATCCAAATCCAAGACCCACTTCATCAAATCTTTAGGTTCTTCTCTTCCCAAGAACATTGGCACTTCAACATTAGGCAAACTCTTTGTGTGCTCTAACATCTCCATGGGTTCCTTCCTTCTATAGGGTTCTCTTCTCTTCCCAAGATTTTTTGTCCCAAGAGTCCTTTCCTCTCACATTATCTTATTATGTAGTGTGTGCACTCAAGATGTTATCTCTTTGATCATCCTTGAGATTTATGACTTCAGGTCACATCTCGCCTTGGCCTTTCATTAATCCATTTTCTTTATACCTCACTCTCTACCCATCTAATCACAATGGAGGACAAATTTCCTTTGCACACCTTTTACCCAATGTGCTTTAGCTAGAAGATGCATTCCTTTTCCATGCACTAATTGTCCTTGATCGACATTTTGTGGATGCTTTACCTCGTTTACTCTTCAACATTTATGGAAAACTTTGTGTTAACCTCACACTTCTTTTGGTACTTGTATCATCCTTTCTTCACATGATATCTTCACCTATAGGCTCATAACTCAATCAATAAGTTGGCTTCTCCTTATTACTACTTCCTACTCCCTACTACTATGCTTCTCTATCAAAATCCTACATAGGTGCTTTAGATTCACAAGATCTAGTTCACGATCCTATGTATCTCATTCTCTTTGTCGAGTTATCTTCCTTTCTTTTCACCCCCTTTGATCTTTACCCACCTTTCTCACGATGGAGAACATTACTTAGCAAAGTGCCTCATGTTTGATGTTCTGCTAATGCCTTTGCATTTACTTAAATCACACTACCAACAATATTTAACTACTTTGATAGCACATGTTGCAATTACGGTCAGGGGTCTTAATGAAGGGTTAGCTTAACCACATAAACAAACACTATCTAATCACTCTTGCACAAAAAAATTATACAGATGTTTATTTTCATTCATTAAATTACAGGTTACAAGATATTTTAAGTTTTTCAGTCATCACAATGGAGCTCTTGGCTTTGATCATAGTCCAGTGATCAAATATGGATCTATCTCTCTACACAATGATGGGTCTCAATGAGTTATACGCATTCAATGCTATAGGCCTTCTTCTCTCAAGATTTATGTGCAAAGTCTCCACCTCAAAATGAAAATTTTATCATGATTATTTATGCTTACCCAACTCCCATTATAATTGTGGAAGTCCTTGATATACCCTTATATTCTTGCATAAAAGTTGACAACCTCATTTAATGGCATGTCGTGTATCTTCATTGTTGTTGGATAAATCTGATGGCCTATATTTATAGCATAGCCCACTATGAGGTCCTCAAATTGCTCAAATTTGATCTCCTTGTCAAATAGATCAGTGTTCATTTCATTCACCAACAACTATCCTTGGAGCTTACTTGTCCTTCATGCCAGGAGTCTACTCTAATTGAGATAAAATGGATAGAAATGTAGAAAAAAATGTAAAATAACTTGGAACTAGCATAATGAAAGTAAAGTATTGTAGTAGACAAAGTATGAATGAATGAAAAAGGCTAACTATGAATAAAATAAGAAGGATTATTATTTTCCCCTTGTATGCTCATTATGTGCAACTAAAATATGGTTGGAAATGACCAACTCAGACTAATCCTGCATGTGCAATTGGAACTGTGACCGTAATTTCTCAGGGTCAAAACTAACTAGAAGGGGACATGATCGACTACCACTACTATATTCATTGAGTCAATCTTGTCCTCTGTATAAAATTATGGAAATAATGGCACAATTATCTACCCCTTTTTGAAATACGTCTAAGAAAATTTGACCTTCAGATATGTGTGAATGACATGCAAATGAATTCTTCAAAGTTGAAACCCTACAAAGAGAAAGTGAGGAGTGTAATGGGATAAATTGACCCCACTCATCCATGTGATGATTAATTGTTACCTATGTATTCAATACCCTAAAGAGAGACTTCAATCCCACATAGCTCTTCAACTTAGAGTGCTTAGTGTGATTGTGCTCTCTTGACTACATGTATGTATCTAGAGACAACTTGAATACTTGATAATGTTTTGCTTGACTTGGATATAATATGATTTTGACTTGGCTAAATTCTACTTCAAATGATTATAATCAAGGTTGGGAAGAATAGGGAAGCTCTTCTCAGTGTTCAATAGTGTAATTATGCCTCAATATTGAAATTACCAAGTGGTAGAATACGTGATTTAGATGTACTTTTACAACAATCCAATAGGGAAAAACCTCACGCTACCTATCCTAAAAATATATACCAACTTGTAAGGTAGGGTCTAAATTTAAAAAATAACTATTGCTAGGGTGAAGGATGTGATCGACCATATAGGTCAAGACCCACTGCTGCTATTGACCCATACTGGTCAATTTTATAATGGAGGGAAACATTCAAATTTTAAGATTTGGATATCCATACATATGCTTATAGAGGTTTTTAGTGATTGATAACATTTATGTAGGCGTAAAATTGCAACTTAGAAAGTGAAATGTCTATATAGTTACTTATGATAGAGTGAAGAAGCGAAATAGGTCCAAATTAAATTACTCAAAAAAATAAAAGGAAAAGTGGATCAAAACTGACATTGTCAAGTATTCAAGACCTAATTTGAGTGATTACATTTGCCCACCCATTAGTTTGTAAATGAAATTACAGGAGTAAAAGGAAAGATACACTTGAATGTGTATAACGCACTTTATCTTTGAGTTGATACTTCAATCATGCATGACATTTTAACTCAACAAACTGTGCAAAAGCTCGTGAAGTAGTCATTTTGTTTATTTGAAATTTAAAAAAGCTTGAACTTTAGAAAAGAAAAAGAAATAAATAAGTGATAAATACACTTGTATGTGTGAAACCAATGTCGCTTTTGTAACTTTGCTTGAAGATGATGCTCCCTTGAAGCATTGTATAACTAGTACTTCTCATGAAACATTTAGAGAGATTGGTCTTTTTGTTGAACCAATGGCAAATTGAGGGTGATCAAGACCTAATTTGAAGTGAACATATATAAAAAATAAATCCCATTGAGTGATGTAGAAACCTCAATTTATGATGTCAGTGTTTGTAATCTCAAAACAAAAATGAGTTAGATTTCACAATGGATTCATATGCTATAATGCTCGAAGACGCTGAATCTCCATGTTATGCATTATGCACTTTAACTGAGTTAACCATTACAAATGGATTTTAGATTCAATTGTCACTTTGATTTTTAATTCCTATATGTATGATCAAGAAATAATTAAGATCATCTATGCTCCTACCATGATTGTAGATAACAAATCATATTGAAAACATGATACAAATTTGTATCGAGCCCCAATATGATAAAAATAAAATCTATAATTGTATGTAGATGAAAATTTATAAATTATGTTTGAAGCTTGTGCATGAATCTGTATCATGCATCCAAAAAATATGAATTTATAATATGTTTTTGTAATGTGAGTGCATATGCATGACATATGCTCTTATTATTTTTACCAATAATTAAAATTTTGAACCATTATAAAATGTTTTAAATTGTATTTTGTACTCGACTCTATTTTTTTTGGCTCAAAAAAATCTATCTCATGTATGAAAATACAATTGAAATGTCCCCCTTTTGAGGTGAAGGAAGTACTTTGAAATCATTCATCTAAAAAAAAAGGTAATTGTATCATGTGTATTAAGATATAATCATTTAATATTGTAGGATATGTGAAAATTATGTCTATATATATATATATATATATATATATATATATATATATATATATATATATATATGAGGCAAGGCCTAAAGTATTGAATATTAAATAAATGTATCAATGAAACTCATAGTAGTAGTTCTAATAAAAGTGTATGTAATAACTAGTGTATGCTATGGATCATGACACTCATTAAACTCAACAAATTCAACAAGCACACCAATATGCCAAGCGTAATGTTAACAATAAGGCTAAAGGCTGCATGTAAGGGACATATTCAAATGTTGTACTAATAAATATTGCATAAACAAGGCCATGACCAACACACAAAGGACATTAATAATGTCACAAACAAGGGACATGTTCAGCTATTATATAAAACATAGGGATAAATACTACAAACAACGAACATATTCAAATGTTGCACAAACCAAACAATGATCTCATAGAGATGTTCAAACAATTTCACACAAGGACCAATAGCCTTACATAATAAACAAGTAAAAGTGAAATCTATTATGTACAAGTAATAGCATCAATGAATTATAAATATAGTCTACACCATATGTATGTAATGTGATCATATTCTAACAAATAACATATCTAGGTACGCAAATATAATTATAAAGATGTTAGCAAAACATTTATAAAATAATATATAACTCAACATAGTATATAAGTTATATAATAGTAACACCTATGAATACTGTGATCTTTGGATAAAATGCCCCTAGTTTAGCATGGCTACTGGTTAGAGATTAGTCCAATTTCTTAGTCCATATAAAATTTATGTCCTGCATAACACTTATAATTCCTAGGTGAAATGCATGTGTGATAGAAAAAGATTATGCTATCTATCTATCATAAGATAAATAATATATGAAAATGATGTAGAATATATATCTAATCATACTGAGGTCATACTTTTAGATTTTTTAGAATATTTAGAGTGTTTTTGTATTTTTAAAATATTTGAATTTTTTTGGCACTTTGTTGAATTTTGAAACTAGAACAATATAGATTTAGAGATTAAATCTTGGGTTTGAAAGGAAAAGAAAATAAAGAGATATGAACAATCCAAAATGTGTCAATGGTAAAGTATGCATTGAATATGATGACATGGCCATGTATGAACAAGATGCTCCCATTTTATATGTGAATATAATTGAAAACCATCATCATCTTATCTAATGTACTCTTGCCAAGGTATGTAATGCGCATGTATGAACAATATAACACATAAAATAAAGATTTTGAATGAAAAATCATTGTTGGGTATACTTAAACTGAGTGTAATATCAAAAAATTATATGTATTGAGGTTTTGTTTATTTAATTTTTTATGTCAAGTGCTACATGACATAATCAACTAGTTTAACATAGTAATGGCATTCGATGCTGAATGTTATTGGTCGATATTGTCTATGATGGAAAAATAGAGTTTGCTCTATTTAACTATGAAAACAAGATAAATAAAAAATGATGATAGTATAAAACACTATGTTGGATTGTTTAGATCTAAAAAGTGAAAAAAGAGAAGAGCCAAGAGACCAAAAAGACATCAAGATCCAAGGGTTAGAAGATTGATCAAATCAATCACATGTAAGTATCAAATAATATGATGAAGCAATCAAGAAGCTATGTACAATTAGTTCCATGATTGTTTGATTATTTGAATATTTTTATTTTTTTTGATTATAATCAACAATCATTCAATAAGTCATCATCATCAAGGTGGAAATATTTAGAGTTGTGCAAGTACATGGCATATTCCTCTTCAACTTATGAATGTATATTTTGTTATTTTTGAAGAGATTTCATCATCTTGTACTTTAATACCATCATGTGGTATGTGAATTATTCTTACTTCATGTGAAAAAGTGATGCACTATTCAACAATATCCATTGTAACTTATATTTTTTGTAACAATGATTGTCCCCATGTGAATGTTACCCTATGCGCATGAGGAATAAATCATACCTTTTTATTGACAACTTTTATTCCACAAGCTATTGAGTGTATGACATATCCTAGAGCTTCTTCTCAATCTGCACTATGATATAATTCATTGATATTGTGTCTCATTTGTTGTAATTCTCTAACACTGCAAATGGTTTAAAATTAATAGTATCAATGGGATTATGTTTCTAATAATCCCCTTTCATGTATACAATAATGGTTAAATTCTCTTTCCAAAGACAATTTTTGCATGCCGTTTCTATAAATGATGTCCTTTGAACCCTTGTAGGAAGAGCTATTTGTTGATTTTGTATTAATTTTATAATGCTCTCATGTCTTTATTTATGAATTTTATTTTGTAATATTTCAAAATGTTCTATATCATGTCCTGTAATTATAAGATAAACACAATATGGTTTCCTTACTTTATGCAAAAGATGTGCTACTAAATGGTGTCTAGTAGTAGGTAATTTAATTTACAAAATTATTGTGCGTGTATCTCTATGTTGCATTATTTGTAACAATATTGAAACCTTTATACTAGATACTTTCACATTATCCATGTAAGTTTTTACAAATATTGTATGAGATCTAATACTGCAACAATTGTTTGCATTATCAACTTTAGGCATACTTAAAACATGCTTTCCATTTGAATCTAGATGATCTTTAGCAATTGCTTTTGAATCATCATGATACACCCTTAAACCAATGGATGTGAATAAATTATGAGACAAATACTCATCTAAGGGGTTAAAATTTAGGTTGCATATTTGATCATCTGCCATATTGACCATGTTGGCCTTATCATCATCACTATCACAATAATCTAAAACATTGTCATCTTGTACTTCTGAATTGACCAGTAAATGGGGATAAAAAATAAACTATTATTGATCCACGTTATCTTGATGCTCTTCTGGTATATTTTATTGTTCTATTTGGAGCCTTTTTTGTTCCTTTTGTAACTTGTCTTTTGTTCAATTTATTGCAATTATAAATTTTTCCTTTCTAATTGTTTATTTGGTAATTGTTCTTCATGCAATCTTGCTTGTCCCTCTTATAATTTTTGGGTTATATTTTTACCTTTGAATGTGTTATTTTCAATTGATAAAGTTCATTTTGTGATTTATATAACTCTTGTTTGTCCATTTGTGACTTCTCTTGTTAATTGACTCTGATTTCATCTTTATTTTTGGTTCCAAGGGATGACTTAAGAACAAAGGATGATAAATGAATCATCTAACTTTTATTGACGTTATTATCCACAATAAAAACATATGGATATCCTTCATGCATGAATTTAATACACCTGTGCAATGTATATGGTACTACTAACATCATATGTATCCAAGGTCTCCCCAATATTAATTTATAATGCAAATGATTGGGCATAACATGAAATAAAGTAGACACTATTTTAGGTCCCAATGTTACATCTAAAGATATCTTTACAAGTACTTGTCATGAAAAGTCATTGAACTCTTTGATAATTTGATCTATTTATTATATACTTTCAATGTTAAAAACCAATTGTTGTAAGAGATTGTAATTGAAAATGTTCACTCTAGAACTAACATCAATTAATACTTGTTTGGTTCCTTTATTTTGTACTATGACTTGAATAAAGAGTGGAAGATCTTGTGTGATTACATGTTGTGTTGACAATTCTTCTTTCTTAAAAGTGATAATATTTTTAGTATCCTTAAATGTGCTCATAATGGAAGAAAAAGCAATAGGTTGTGTATCACTATAAATAATATTATCTCACAATGCAACATATAAAATATCCTTATATATTGAGGAACTCTTTAGTGACTCTAAAATAAATTTTTTAGCATGAGTATTTTTTTAGTTGATCCATGATATCACATCCTTTAGGCTGATTTAATTGTCTCATGGGAGGTGGAGGAGGTTGAGGAGGAATATGTTGACTTCCTCCATGATGTGGTGGGCTACCTCATTGGTTATTAACAATATGGATCACCAAATCCAATATAAGTCATGGATGAAAAATGGGAGTGGGATGGTAACTTTTACAACCTAGGAGGAGGATAAATGAAAAGAGTCATATATGCCCTTTGGCATCTAGTAGTAACTGGTAAAAGATCATATTGATTGTTGGAGCAATAATAATTGATTAACACTTTAAGTTGTTCATGTGTAAGCCTTATAGTATCCTAAATGTATAAATGCTCTTGTTCCCATGTCATACTTGACATTACAAAGATTTTCATTAAGAGTGTTTGTGTCTTAGCATGTGATTTGATTCATTTTATTACATGATTATCAATGATATTACTTATTAGGGGAAGACAACATGTAGTGAAAACTATGAAATTTTGAAGAAAATAATGCTCATCCAATCTAGCCATAAATTCTTTGCAAATTAAAAAGCAAAAAATAAAAAGCTGAAATGTAGAAAGGAAATTTTTTATGTATGAAAATTAGTAAATTCTACTAAAATAAAATGATTTCAACATTAGATATTACATATGAGGTCAAAATAAAGTTATTTAAGTGTCAATGATTAAATATGAGGTCAAAAGTAAGTTATTTAATTGTCAGTTATTAATTCCAAGGTTGAACAAAAGTTCCTTTTAGTGTCAGATATTCATGAATTTATCTAAACCCTAAAGTATTTTTTGGAAACAATGTTCTAATAAAATATGTGGGTTTACTAATATGTTTTATCACAATTTAGAATCAATTTGATGATTAATTATAATTAATATAAAATGAATGGAAATGTAACATAAACTATAAAATAACTTGTAACTAGTAAAATGAAAGTAATATATTAAAATAAATGAAGTATGAATGAATAAAATAAGGTTAAATATAAACAAAATAATTAGACTTACCTATTTTTTGCCTATATGTTTTTTGCATGTGACTAAAAGATGGTTGTAAATGACCAACTTATATTGATCCTACATGTGCAACTAAAATTGTGACTATAATTACTCAGGGTCAGAACTAACCTTAAGGGGACATGATCGACTAATGTAATTTATGGGTTGATCTTATCCTCTATGGAAAATAAATGAAATAATGACACATTCATCTATTCCTCCTTTAAATACCCATGTATGTGCAAATTTGAACTTCAGATGTGTATAAATAACTTGCAAATGAATTCTTTCAAAGGTAAAACCCTAATAGGGCTTAAAATCACTGAAACTTGAAAAGAGAAAGGGGGAGTGTAATAAATTGAGATGTCCCAAATCACTCCTATGATGATTGATCATTTTATACATATCTAATACTCCGAAGAGGGAAATCAAACCCACGTAGATCTCCTACTTAGAGTGCTAAGTATAATTGTGCTTATTTGAACATATGTATACATCTAGAGATGGATTGAATAATTAATAACGCCTTGCTTTAATTGGATATAATGGGATCTTGACTTGGATAAATACCACTTAAAATGTTTATAATCATATTTAGGAAGAATAGGGAAGCTGTACTCAATGTGTAATAGTGTAATTGTGCCTTAATAGTGAAATTGCTAAGTGGTAGAGTAAGTGAGTTAGATGTACCTTTATAACAATCTAGAAGGGGAAAAACTCACACTAACTATGTTAAAAATATGGACCAAACTTTAAGGGAGGGTTTAAATTTGAAAAATAACCATTGCTAGGGTGAAGGACAAGATCAACCCATAGGGGTCAAGATTGATTGCTACTACTAACCCACACTAGTCGATTCTATTCTATAGGGTAGCATTTTAAATTTAACATCTGAGATGTCTATATAGATGCTTAGATAGGTTTTTAGTGATTAAGAACATTTATTTAGGCATACTAGAGAAATTTATAAATAGATAGGTCCATATAGATACTTAGCTTAGATGAGGTGTCAAAATGGGATAGATTAAGCAATCAAGTAAACTAAAGTAAAAGTGATAAAAAAATGACATTAAAAAGACCAAATTTGAGTGAGGACAGGTCTATGGTGGCTAGGTGTAAGTTGATGTGGTTTACTGCATGCTTAAAACATATTCAAAATTACTTTACACCAAATATCCTACAAACTGATTCTTTACATGACCTTGCCTTGGTCTCCATGTGGCTAAGATCCTTGTGCACAATTTATTTTTCATACACCTCTTTATTCTATGCATTAGCATCCCTTTGTGGATTTTATTTTGCTTTCACACTCCTTTGTTAGCACTCTTTTTTTATGTGTACTACGTATGACCTCGATTGATATCATAGTTGGCTTATTGGACCTGTACTATGTGACCTTACATAATCACATATGAACATCCTTGCACAAACATGTGCAAACCAAGCCTTTGACATAATTGTCATGTTGTGGCTCCATCCATGCACACTTTCGAGCTAATCAATTATCAATGCACTTGTATTTCCTTTAAAATTATTTGTGCAATGTAACTTATGTGTCCATCACCTCTGTGCTAGTTTAATCCTTGTGCACATGCAATTTAGCCACTCTTTGTAAGTCTATCAATCTATGCATTTTAATTTTCCTTACTTCATAAATTCAATGCTACCTTCTTTTCCTTTTCTCCATGCATTCACCAAATCTATGAAACACTTTATTCTCTACTTCCATATACTTCTTTGATGCAACAAGATAATTGCTTTATCATGTTACACACACACACCTAGTAAAAATCAAAACTATCGAGCTTCTATGTTGATGAAATTCTACACATTATACCTTTCATCCTCATTGGGTTTGAAAAATTAGATTTTTTCATCCTTATAGATGCAAGCTTGTTTGTTTCCTTGGGATGTTATTGCATTAAGAGCCTTAGTAAACAATTTCATTACACCAAGTTTTTATGATGGGTGGTGGTGGAAGTAAAATCTAATATATACATCTATGTGTATCTTTTCCCTATTAACTATTCTAGTGAGAAGCATCACTATTTCATGTTATGAGAATATCTAATAAAGTGATCACAATGTGTCTTTAAATGTGATAAATATACTAAAATCTTGATTTATATAGTAGTGCTTAAGTGTGGAACTAGCTTTTATCCAACTAACAAGGCAATCCATCTATAATGCAATCTCTCTGATTTAAAAAATCTCTATATAAGGATATTAGAAAAAAAAGTGGACTTAAAATGATTTGCTTCTTGCAAAAAGATGACAAGGATGAAGATCTCAACATTTTATTGATGTTTGAGGTGTATCACAATGGTTGCATATGGTTAGGGTGTGAGATGCACACCTTTCTCAAGGTTATCATCACATGGAGTGTTGTGAAGGTGCTTGAGAATTTTATTTAACGTGCTTTAAGAGGGGTTAGATTGGGGGTTTTTGATGCAGAATTGGAAGCACATAGGTATTTTGGAGTAGGGAAATATTTATAAGCATCTTTTGGGATTGACTTTAGAGAGAATTGTGAATGATCCTCTATACATTTACTTGAGCTAATGTACTCCAAACCCATTTTTTGATGTCTCTACTTTTCCTGAAGGGGATTTATGATGCCTTGTATTTTACACCCAAACCTCCACCATTGTAACTAATTTTTTCAAGTATCTTAGAACCAACACCTTTGATGTGTTTCTCAAAACTACCAAAATAAATTGATGGATAATTAGAATGCTAATGATCATATGGGCTTACCAGGTTTTCCTATGTCATGTAGTTTACATGTCAAAATATTACGATTGGATGTTCTGGGGTGTTGGCGACTTGTTTAATCATGCACAACTCTTAATACTCAACATGAAGTATTGAAAATTATTATTCCTTGGAAGTTAACTCATGTTAAAAATTCTACATGACTTGGTTACATCTCTCCTTGGATTGAATAAAACTATCATGGATAAGCTTTGTGAGATGAAAAAATCATGCCATAGGTCTACCAACCCTCCCCACGGTAAGGTTTAAGGTCTCCTTCAAATGGACCACATATTGCAAATATTGATTCTTAAGTTGAATCTCTTTGAGAAGGTGTTGGTTCTTATATAATGATTACAAATATCAATTGTATTTGGTGAATATTTGAATTAGTGTTTAATTTTACCATGAATACAATAACAAAGACCATCAGGGCTAGGTCAAGCAAGATAATATGTGATACCAATTCCATAAATTGGTGAAGGATGACATGAGGAAAAATAAAAACTCTAATATTAATTACTTGAATTGGTGTATGATGTTGTTTGAATTTTGATTCCATCTGATACTAATTATCTTAATTGGTGCAGGATAACATAAGAATAAACAATTATAGTAGATTTGATACCAATTATGTATGCCTTGGGGCACAAGATGCTGGTGTGGAAGAAAACACAATGAACTTATTAATAATATATTGTATTCTAATAAACATGCAATGGGATACAACATGAAAAACTGTTGCACATTCATGAAATGAAAATAACATAATTAAACTCTTTTATGCACAATGAATAGGCCTAATACATGTATAATGAATCAGAAAGCTAAGAATTAGAACTCCCATGATCATATATTAGGGATGATATTCCTACTTCATTCATCTAGTTAGAATGGAACTATGGTGAACCATAAGGACATAGAAGAACCATGTATGTGTCCCACTTCATAAGGTCGAAAATAAGTATATATACAAGTATAAGAAAGATCAAAGATGATCAAGTTTAGTTACAAAATTGGTTGGTTTTGTAATGGTTGGGTTGATTGTTTGTCTTAGTGTATGTTGGTGATGGACACAAATTTAGCTTCCATGTATGTTAAAGTAGGTCACATAGAATGGTGACATTGGTGTGCAGTGGCACCATCTGAGTCCGTGGTGCATGGTTATTGAACCATGCATGATTGGTTCTTGTAGAGGTTAGCTTACAGGCGATGGAGTCACTATGGTACACATTGACATAATTTTATCAAATGCATATATGTTGTGTGCATGTGTTCAGGTGTTTGTTATCAACATGTTGCTATAAATTAGTGTACACATGTGCTATCAAGTGGTGCATGGATATTCATTGCACACATATTGTAACATATATATGCCACCAAAATTTCACTATAATATATGCACTTAAATCACCCCTATTGTGCTCATATAATTATGAGTAGACATCACTTATTATTTTCAACTCCTCTACATAGAAAATTCCTCTATATTGATATCAATGTAATTTCCACTTATCTAGTATGGGAGGAGGGTTTATAGGTATACTTGGATTGCTTACAAAATTATTTGTATTAGTGACATGGTTCATGTTAAAGAGAGATAATAATTGGTCGAATGAGATGGGTTTTATTTAATCTAACTTATTGTGTTTTCCCATAGTGTTCATGAATATTTCAAGTGTATTGGAAAGGTCAAGTATGTTGTTGGGAGCTCTCCTTAATTTTATTCAATGCTATTGAGAATTTCCCTTTTTTAATTTATCTTTTATATTGGAAAAGAATACACTTAATTTAAGTGATTTTTTTTACTGTCCTTAGGCCTAATAATATGTGACCAACAATTATTTAATTGTATAAAATTGAAGTGTTATTTGCAAATTGGAAGCTAGAGAATCTATCCCCTCTTTGTTGATGAAAACTCATGTTTTTTTTCTCCTTTGCTTCTTTTATTAGTATGTTGAAATTTCATCCCACTATGTGATACATGTTTGAACAAGGTGGAAAAATGAATGGACATTGGATACCTTTCCCCACATCATGCACCCAAAAATATCCAATGGACACAATCAAAGACAATACACTATAACATATAGACCAAAATTTGACTTTATTGAATTCATATGATAGAATTATAGCGATAACACCTACACACCACACTTGTATTATTTCTAAATTACAAGCATTAATAAGACATTAAAATTATAGTCTATCAATGTACTTAGTTGAATTTTTGTTACTCTCTGCTTTCTTACAAATCCTATACTCTCCCAACTGATGATAATCTCTCTTTCTCTCTCCAAAATTATCTAATTTAGATCTCTTCTTTGCCTTTTCAACATTTGGGAGTACCACTTCAAATTTAACTATTATTTCAAAACACTCCACAAAAACCATCATTCGAGGTTGTTACTTTCATTTTTTAATTGTTGTACGTAAAATTTACACTTAATGTAGACTAATGGTTTTGAAACTATTATGGTATTTATGTAACTATTAATTAATGCAAACCAATCATTTTTCAATAGTCGCTTGCAATAACCAACATTTTCATCACCACTTAGGTAATATTATGTCTTATTTATACCTGATGATTATAACCTACTCAACTATAATCCTGAGACTTGATGGAGTTAAAAAGTATTCAATGAGAAAACCACATATTTTTTTTGGTTGATGCATGATTGCACATCACATCAAGATGCCTCTGCATCAACACCCTAGGAAGTGAAAAGATCCACGAGATCCTATGCATGAAATTTGAGTGAGATCTTTTGATAATATTTTGTAATTTCTAATATTGGATTTCTTAATGTATGTCAAATATTCTACTACCCTATCCTTCCACTTGATAACATATTCCATATACTCCTTGAAAACTCTAGAGTCTATAATAGCCTATCTTTCCTATTTATTATGAAACTACTATCTCTAATATTAGATAGAATAAATTGAATCAACATCATCTCCAAGTGGTTTTACTTCATGAAAAAGATACAAACCCTCTATGTTTAATATGATTAAGATATCAATCCCATTTGGTAGCCATATCTCATGTGAAATTTCTAAATACTTCCTCAAAAATTTGTATGGTCCATTCTTTTTATTTGTGCTTGATGTATGTACATTTTATAAACCTTCATTATTCAAATGTGATAATACCAACATGTTTCTTTTATCTCATGGTGTTTTGTTACAACTTATTCCTCACTTTTATATGCACCTATTGCATATACTCCACATAATCCTCTACTTCATCACTCTTATAATTGGATATGTGTTGTATACTTTTCATGATTTACATCCCTTATAGACTGTATAGTTTGAAAAATATTAACAGGGTTTGGGCATAGCTCTTTATATAGGGTATGGGTGTGGGAGCCCAATTTTTTTTTTGGGGACCCTATATATGGTTTTGGGTCGGTATGGGTGGTTTTGGCCCATGGTGTGTATCCATTATATTTTAAACTTTATTGCTTGGATGGCTTCTATTTTCACCAACACACCCCATCCTTAGTTCTTTAGATGTGGATCCTCTTGATTCAGCATGATTGTTTCTTCCTCTTTCTCATTTAGGATACATGGTCCTATTTCTAAATATCAAGTGTCTTCAAATATACTAAATATTGTTCTCATCTTAGTTTTTTTTGGCTTAATAACATCTCACTTATTTGTTTACTAAGGTTATAGACTATAATATTATTAGTGATACAAATGATGTTGATCAATGTATGACTTAGAAATTTAGCCCATAATAAGTTTAATACATGAAAAGATGTTTGGTTGTTTATAATGCTTTATCTTTTAAACTTGATCAAATCTTTAATGTCATGAGCTTTCATAAAACTATCTAGGTTCTAAGGTGTAAAGTTAGCCATTTAAGCTAGTATATTTTCGTGGATTTTAAAATTTGTGATTAAAATGTTTGAGCCTTTTACAAGTGTCTAGTTTCATTGGGCCTACTTGATTTGAGATAAAGCACTTGGGTATTTAAATCATGTATTTCCCTTGGAATTTGGTCATTTTATTTTTCCATATTTCTTAGTTTTTTTTTATAAAATTTCAGATGAATTCAAGTTTCCTTCCTTACCTTGGTCAATTTTCACTTCTCTTGAAATTAATTTATTAACACTTTTTCCTTGTCTTTTTTTTTTGTAGGTTTTTCTTACTCAAGCCTTATGGGTTAGTGGGATTGTGTCATGTGGCACCATCTTATTCACCTAGGCACTTAGGGGATTTCAAACTTAGCCATTGGGTTGAATAAAAGTGTCAGGCCCCTTGGGTTTTAATATCTTTCCATGTGTCATGATATTTTGGACTCATGGACCTAGTCAGACCAGTTTATTTAAAATATCTTAGGCCATTGGGGTTCTAAGATCATGCCATGTGGCATGATCCTAGTGACCCATTACCTTAGGTGACTATAATTCAGAAAACCCTTTGAGCCTTTGGGTTAGTGAGATGCAACCATGTAGCAACATACAACTACTCTATAGTCCTAGGGTAGTCCATACAATTTCATAAATGCATATAATCTCTAAGTAAGATTTTTCCATGTGGCACCATCTTGGTAACCCAAAATCCTAGAAGATCGATAGAAGAGAATGAGAGCCTAGGACCATGTGGACCCAATAAATAGTACTATGAAAGTATGAAGAGACTAGGAAGTTAAGAAGAGGCCACATTTCCATGTCAAGGATGGAAGCAAATAATAAAGGAGAACTTGAGACTACATGGTGATGATGATGAAAGCCCATAGAATAAAACTAAAGATCGAGAAGTCCAAAGGACTTCCACATGGTGGGAAAGTGATACCTAAAAAACAAAACCAATATCATAGAAAAGGAGGAGTATGATGCCAAAGAGGATCCATTTTGAAGTGGTGACATTTTAAAAATAAATGGGACTAATATTGATGGCCCTTCTAACCATAAAAACTATCAAAAGTCCCAAAAGGATAATGCATTAAGTTTGGGAAACACAATCAAAATGTAGTTGGTTCCTCAGTAACTAAAAGGCCTAGAAGTGATCAATTTTAGGATATTAAAGGGGTGAATTGATCCTAGATACTATGAAGTTAAGTTGGGGATGGCTTATTCATTTGACTAGCCTCTAAATTGAATGTAAAAGTATACATAGGGCATGCTGGAATGACAGTCCCAAGAAAATCCCAACAATAATCAATCATCAATATATGAATCTAATTACATCAAGACCCCTAAATTGAATGTAAGGCAGTTATTATGGCATGATTCATCACATGGAATGCATATGGTAAAGGGGGTAATGAGATTCAATGATCATAAAAGACAAATTTTAGCCTTTAATAGGTGTGATCACTAATATGCAAATCATGCTCAACCTGATAATCTGTCATAATGACGATTATAAATACCATAGTATTGGGTTGAGATAACTTCATTGATAAATCTATCTATATAATGGATGTTATTTCCCTTTATAAGGGTTGACACTTAATGTAAATAAATTGTGATAAAATCACAAAAAATCATTTTGCTTGTTTTCACTTTGTCTTCTTTCCTGGGAATGTCATCCATGGTTTCTTGTTTAGAGTTTATGATTATGATAAGGAATTGATGTTATGATCTATTACTTAATGAATATAGAATTAGATCATGCTTATTATAATCTATTTTACTTGTAATTTCTTTTATTTGCTTTAGAACACTCTTTGACTTATGTGCTTGTAGCTATAAAGTAATTTGAAAGTACTATGTGCAGTTTGATACAAGCCTTTTGACAAGTTTATATTTAGTGAATAATTTGTGAGTTAGGAATTCAAGTTAGTGTCCCTTATAATCTTTCCCAATAGGTGGTTAAACATTTATGTAATTGATAAACCAACCACACAATGGTATAACTAAGACTTGGCATGCTTCAGTTCTCAAGCATTAACATTTTATTGACTAGAAGTCTCATTTTTTATCCCTTTTTTATGTTTGTTTTAATATTGAAATAACCTTCCCATACTTTAAAAATTGGTAAACAAAAATATTATAACAGTTTAGGATAAATTCCAAGTAAACAAGATTCCTATTCAATCATGATAATGAGCTTCTAATGGTAGAAGTTACCTCTCTTGGAGGTTATTACTGGTGGGTTACATCATGGATCCACATACCTGTAGTAGCGACCTTGATTGATACACCTATCAACCTTAAAATGAAAGATGAAAGTCCCTTATTGGCCTCTCCTTTACATTTTCTCTAATATTGTGTGCTTCAAACACACCATAAATAACTAGTATTAGGAGGGGCCATGAAATAATCTAGGACTTATCATTTGTATTGATATTATGGTCTTGACATTATGAGGGAACTAGCTTAGAATTTACTTTGATTGAAAAGAGCAAATAGGAATTGTAATATGCATCTAGAATTTACTATCTATTGTTATGTATGCCTCTAATTTTTCTTTCTCATTCTGTTGTGAGCTTAAATACTAGTAAAAACTAGTGAAAGGAGTAGTTTAACTTATTATTACATTCCAAACCAAGTTGGGGCTTAGCATGTGAGTGACTGGGTCCCAATCTATTTGTGGGAAATTGATCATTTCACCATTATAAATCCATAGGAGAGCACAAACTGGTAGAGGTAGACCCAACCATTTAGTTACCCCCATCAACTCATCATATCAATCTACACAGAATAAACATATACCCATAGAAACACCTATGGTGTGGATTTATAGATATTATACAAACATCCCTAGAGTTTTACATGATTTACCTAGGAATCTGAAGAGATACTCACTGAGATTTATGTATAGCATAGGAAGAATAGCTAAAGAACATATAACATCCTACAAAACTACCCTCAGGATTATAAATTTTGAGCATTAGGATGTTGCCTATACATTGTTCCCATTTACCCTAATGGATGCCTCTTATGACTAGTTTCTAAACTTGCCTAAAGATTCTATCACTAGTTGGAATGAATTGAGTACTAACTTTTAAACCTAATTCAATTAGGTGGTAGATCCATGTGTTTTCTACCAATAATTTGATTCTATAAAAAGGGAAATCAATGAGCCTATACGTAATTTTAACATACATTTTCAAAATATGTACAGTAGGGTCATAACTTAATATAAACCAAATGCCCAACTAGCATTATAAATGTTCAAAAATACTCTGGATCCATGGAAAACCACTTTCTTAAGGAGAGATCCAACTATTACTGATTTACCCATTTATTATATAGAAGCAATAAAATTTGATAGGAAACTTAACCTGCAAGTTTTGATGATGGCTCCCATTCCTAATGCTTTACCAAACATGCCAACATTGAACCTCATTCCTAATGTAAATCAAAACTTGATTCTATCTCAAGCACTGCTCATAAGCAACTAGATCCCTTTGAGACATACCATGCCAAACCAAAGTTTGGGTTTTATTAATCTAATGAATAATTAATCAATGACCCAAACTCACAACCAAATGTTTTTACCTTCTACTATGAATAACGTCCAAACATACTGTAGGAGTCCACTAAGAATGAGTTGGATGCAATTCAATATATGGTGCAAATACTAAGTAATGACTTTTTAGGCTTACAAAGATGAATGTGAAGCTATGGTGCTAAGAGTTCAAATAGGAACTTCACTTATTAGAGACAAAACATAAATTATAACCATCATAGTAACCACCAAAAACCTTCTCCCAATAAACTACCCAAAATAAACATTTGTGAGACAGTTCTCCCAAATTGGCATTATGTGCATAACATGACCTAACATAGTGAACTAGATTGGATAGAATTTTATAGTGAATTTGACATATTCCAAAGGGAAATGGAATAATATGAGGTTGTTCCTGACCCCCCAAAATCATCTAAAGTGGCTTGATCCCCTAACATATTTATGGTATTGGAATCCATGGAATTTCCTAGTCAAAAAGGCAACGAGCTTGAAGAAGGCATTGGTGAGGTGCGGGCCTTTCAATAATTCCAATTAAGTAATTAGACCCTTAGGAATAGGACATAACAATAACTCCTCACCACCTTAACTCTTCGTAATAATAGTGTAACCCCACCTGATCCCAAGGCTATAACTGATCCACCACTTCCATAGCTAGCAAATCCAAATCCCTTATGGAAACTTAGCCAACCCAAGGCAAAATTGGGTACAACATAGTAGAACATATGAAGAAGATTAAAGAGAATATCAATCTTCATGAAATTTCTCAAATCATAGAGAAACATGACCTTATACTAAAATCATTCACTGAAAATCCAGCTTAGCCACCCCAAATGAAGCAAAAGACTACTTACATAAACATGCTCATTCACATGAATAATACTAAAGTTCCTCCCTTTCTTTTAACTATAAAACTATTTATAAATAATTTGCATAACTACTTAGTAAACTTTGGGGATTCAACCAATGTGATGCTACAGTAGTTTTTGAAAAACTAAGATTAGTCCCTATCAAATTAGACAAAGTCATGGTTCAATTAGACAAGTTTGTGGTTAAGGTAGTTGTTAAGCTTCTTAATGTGCATATGTAGTTGGAATTAGAACCAAGGATCAAAAAATTCATAAATATTAAAGTTGTGGAGATTTCTAAAGCCTACAAGATGCTCCTCAACTGGGATTAGTCAAAACCCTTGAGTGAGTACATGGATACAAATTTATCCTACATGTAGTTGACTTGGAGTGGCATAACCAATTGGATTAGAGTAGATAGGGCACCAAAAATGAAGCACATGATAACTGAATAGAATGTCATCAATGATAAATTAAACCTAATATCCTATAATTTAAGAATTTATATGTTATGTACAAATTCTAATAAATAAAATACTGATAATGATCTTGATTTGCCTGATTTTTGGTCCCTATACACTGATGGGGCCTGTTCCAAGCAAGGCAATGGGGCAAGTGTTCTACTAATTAACCCACAAGGAAAGAGATGTATATCTTCTTATTGATTGAAATTACCCTACACTAAAAATCTAAAAAAATATGAAGTTTTAATAATTAGGTTATAATTTACATTGAAAAATAAAGCTAAAGAGTTGAGAGTGTTCAAATTTTTTGAATTGGTTGTGAACCAAGTTAAGAGCAAATTTCAATGTAAATTGTCATACCTCAAAAAAATACAAACATAGAGCATGGGATTTAATCAAAATGTGTACCACTTTTAATGTTATTCCCATCCCCTAATAGGAAAACCAAATTTTTGATTCGTTGGCAACCGCTACTACAAATTTGAAACTTCTAGATGAAACAAAACTGCAAGAATTTTCTATTGATT
This sequence comes from Torreya grandis, assembly GCA_037957365.1. Classification (NCBI taxonomy): domain Eukaryota; kingdom Viridiplantae; phylum Streptophyta; class Pinopsida; order Cupressales; family Taxaceae; genus Torreya; species Torreya grandis. The sequence continues at coordinate 84,070 of JARHVA010006831.1, forward strand.
TAATCCCTTGTCCTTTTATCCTAGACAATGTAGAGAATTTCCATGTCTTTAAATATAACCAACATATAATATATTTATATCATAATTTAGGAGTGTTTGAAACTCAAATAAATGAAGAAAAAATAGACAATTATAGAGAATAAAAATTTGGCCACAATGGTGCTATGGAGATCAAGGTAAATTGAATTCCAAAAGGTATGATCTCCCTGAAAAGGATTTTTGAGGTTGACAGCCTTGTGCACTCATATAAAATACTAAAATATGAACATCAAAATTCCAAATTATAAACCTTGGCTCCCTCAAAAATCCCAAAACATCAATATTGGTCATGATTGGATAGATGCAGAGGTAGAACAACTTCAAAAGTTGTTGTTAAGATATAAAGAAGTCATTGCCTAGGAATATGGAGATATCAACATATTTGACCTAAATATAATGACCCACACCATTCCTTCTTATTAAAAATTAGAAACCATTAGGTATATACAAAGGCTTGTAAACACAATGTTGGAACCACTTAAAGAAGTCCACAAGCTTCTCTTAGCTGGAGTAATTTTTCAAATTCACCACTCCACTTCCCTGGAAAATATAGTCCCTATTTAAAAGAAAAATAGAAACATTAGAATATGTGTTGACTTTTAAAATATGAATAGAGCCTAAAAAAAATATAATTATCCATTACCTTACCTTGATGAGGTAGTCCAAATGGTGATTCGATCCCAGATGATGTCTTTTTTAGATGGATTTTTAGGGTATAATCAAGTTCAATCAAATTCATAAGATAGAGTCAAGTTTGCATTCACCATGAAATGGGGCACCTTTGCCTAAAAACTAGTGCCTTTCAGTCTAATAAATGTAGGGTCAAAATTTCAAAGGGACACAGACTTTGATTTTGAATGGTTAATAGGAAAATACATTGTAACTTACATGGATGATTTAACAATATTTTTAAGATGTAAGTCTGATCACCTATGCCACTTACAATTTTTTTTTGAATGATATAGATTATATGGAATTTCATTAAACCCAAAGAAAGGTGTGTTTTATGTCACCTAAGGTAAACTTCTTGGCCACATCATCACAAAACAAAGTATTTTTTATACATCCTAAATATGCTGATGTAATTTTTAAATTCCCTTTACCTAACATCAAGAAAGAATTAAAATCCTTCTTTGAGAAAATTAACTGTCTATAAATTTATTTATGGATTTTATGAGATCGTTAAACCTTTAAATACTATGTTTAAGTAGGACAACAAAGTGAAATGGATAACATAAGTCCAGTAAGGCTTCTAAGACACAAAAATTCCATCATGCAATTACATGTGCTAATTAGTTTGGATTATGCTATAGACTTCTATCTTTATCTTTTTACATTTGAACACACCATTACTGCAGTTCTAACATAGAGGCTAGACAAAGAGGGACACCGAATTTATTTTATGAACATAAAATTAAAAGACACAGAACTCAAATATTCCATTTTGGATAAACATGCATACACCTTGGTCAAAGTAGTAAAAAAATCAAACACTACATCCTTAGAAATAGAGTGCATGCAATTATCCTAGACCTAGCCATCAAGCTTATGTTGGGGCATATTGAATTGGGTGAACGTAAAGGTAGATGAATGGATAAAATCCAAGAATATTATTTTAAAATAAACTCTACTAGGTTGGTTAAAGGCTATGGACTCACTCAACTAATCACAGTCCACCAAGTTGACCAAATGTAAATTCCTTAGCAAGATTGGTACACCCCCATCACCCACTATCTTCTTTAAAAAATTCCACCCCCAGATTGAAATCAACATAGAAAAGGGATATAAAATTGAAATCAACATAGAAAAGGGATATAAAATTGAAATCAACCCATTACATGTTGAATAAAGGGATTCTATATAGAATAAATGATGAAGGCATCTACCTTAGATGTCTATTAGAAGAAGAAGCTAAGGAAGTTGTGGCTAATATCTATTAAAGGATAGGTGATGGTCATCCTGTAACCAATGCCATGGCACAAAAAATACTCATAATAGGATATTATTGGCCTAATATCTTGGAGGATGTCCATGTTCATGCCCATTCATCCCACCAATGCCAAATATTTTTCATGAGATAGATCCATGCCACCATGCCATTACAACCAGTCATTGAAGGGACACCATTTTTCCAATGGAGGATGGATTTCATAGGAGTAATAAATCCCAACTCCTCAACAAGCCACAATTTTTTTCTCACTGCCATAGATTACTGTACAAGGTAGACTGAGGAGGCAAAGACAAAAAATAGCACAACCAATGAAATGATCAAATTCATGGAAGAAAACATAACCACCTAGTTTAGCATGCCAACTTCCTTATTTTTTAACAATGGCCTTGCATTTAAATCAACATGACTTACTGAATAAACTTATGAATGTGGGATCATTTTGATATACTCATCCAACTAATATCTTCAAGGGAATGGGTTGGCTGAGTCAACTAAAAAAAATATAATAGATACAATCAAGAAGTCTATAGAATAAATACCAAGGGAATGCCATTCAATATTAAAGTATGCCCTTTGGGCTAATCACACTAGATATAAGTAGGTTATGAAGAGCTCACCATTATTTTTGGTTTATGGTTTGGAACCCATATTCCCAATCATGTATAAAATACCCACCTACAAGTTCATGAAATAGTACATGGAAGGTGATAACAAGTTGAATTCAAAACTATTGGACATTATCCAGCTAGAAGAAGCTTGAGATGAAATCTTACTAAACTTCAACAGGCATCAAATCATCATAAAAATGTAGTTTGACAAGAAGGATGAAGTGAAATATTTTAGGATTTCTGACCTAGTGTTGCTATGGGATAAATCCCATGATTCCAAGTTTGATCCACATTAGATTGGCCCGTACCAAATATCTAAGCTGTTAGGAAAAAATGCCTTTCACATCAAGGATTTATAAGGGAATGATCTTTCATTTCTAGTGAATAGATAGTTTTTGAAGCACTAATTCTTGGACATCCCTTCCACTATGTTTTTATAATATCTCCTTGTTGGTTTGGTGATGTATATACTATATTAAAACTAGATTAGTTTGCTCTTTATTGTGTATTTACTTCTATTCCTTGTTCTTTTGGTTTATCCCTTTTGGGGATCTTGTGTTCAACCTTTGTCCTACTAACAATTTGTCCCAACCTTTTAGTTGTTAAGAATCATGACCTGCACCTCAATAAAATTAATGCATGAGTAAGCAATAGAAAGAGGAATACCTTGTGAAATAATTAGATCCTTACCTAGGTGTATCATCTACCTCAATGGTTGACCATGAACTTGGAAAGTGTGAGTTTGAATTTGGAGAATAGAAAACATGTTTTCATTTGAACAACCCATAGAATATGAGCAATTTATTTTTCATCTCTTAAAAATTTTAAAGACCGATGATTTAAAATAGAGCAAGTGGATTTTATAATAGCTATATCTTTTGGTTAAAATGCTATCACTAAGCACTTAATTGAACATTTTAAGATAGATGAAGTCAGTGGATTATCTAAGATTATATGATTACTTAGAACTTTATGAAAAATATTTTTGCCCATGGCTTGGTCCCTAACCATCAAATGAATTGAATAGTAAAATCCCTTTTAATAAAAAGGAAGATGTAAGAAAAAATGAGTTTAACATGCTAGATCTAATGTTTCTTCCTCAAAAGGGTGATTTAGGCAATCTCCAACGTAAGATTTCTAACCTAGATGGAAATGGTGTAAGGACTTGAGTGGGACCAAAGCTATGTCTATCAGGGCTGTATATGATTAAGTGGAAGCAAAGCAATGCCCATGCCATTCCCCTCCCAAACCATCTAACCTAACAATGTTCCTTCAAAATTTCTAACACTTGGGTTGGTCTGAACTTGTTCATATGGATTCAAATGAAATAAAAGGAAAATATATCACTTCACACATTAATAACCTCTATGCAAATATGTAACTTAGTATGTCACTTGTTGTTGTAGAATTTAGCACTTTTTTCTTTTTTAACTATGTCTGAGAGATTACTTAAAGACTATTTTGTGTTCAAGAATGAAAATTGCAGCCTAGGTTCTAAATGCAACAACATTTTCCCCATATAAGTCACCATTTATTATGACCAACACACCCTATCCTTAGTTATTTAGATGGGGACCCTCTTAATTCAGTATGATTGTTTCATCCTCTTTCTCCTTCATGATACATGGTCCTATTTATGAATATCAAGTGTCGTCAAATGTGCTAAATATTATTTTCACCTTAGTTTTTTTGGCTTAATGATATCTCACTTGTTTACATACTAAGGATCTGGACTACAATATTCTTAGTGATTTGAATGATATTGATCAATCTCTGAATTAATGATTTAGCCCATAATAAGCTTAATACATGAAAATATTTTGGTTGTTTATAATGCTTTATCTTTCAGACTTGATCAAATCTTCAATGTTATGGTCTTTCATATAATTGTTCGAATTCTAAGGTCTAAAATTGGCCATTTAAGCTACTATATTCATGAATTTTAAACTTTGTGATTAAAATGTTGAGCATTTTTAAAGTGTCTAGTTTTGTTGGGCCTAATTGATTTGAGATAGATAACTTAGGTCTTTAAATCATGTATTACCCTTGGAAGTTGGTCATTTTATTTTTTTGTATGTCTTAGTATTTTTTATTTTGGATAAATTTGAGTCTATTTCCTTGCCTTAGTTAATTTTCAATTCTCTTGAAACTAATTTATAAACATTTTGTCCTTGTCCTTTTCTATGTAAGTTTTTCTTGCTTGGGCCCTTTGGGTTAGAAAGATCATGCCATGTGGCACAATCATGTTCACCTTAACACCTGGGGATTTTAGACTTAGCTATTGGGTTGAATAAAATCACTGGGCCCATGGGGTTTCAAGATTTCACCACATGGAATAATATCAAGGAATTAGGGACTCAAGTAGAGTATTTCAATTGAAAAACACCAAACTACTAGGTTTTTGAGATCATGTCACATGGTACGATCCTAATGACCCACTGCCTTAGGTGATAACAATTGAACAAACCCATTGGGCCTCTGAGTTAGTGTGATGTGACCATGTGGCAGCATCCCACTAGTTCATAATCTCAATATGGTCTATATAGTTATATAAATGTATCTAAGCTCTTGGTTATTAGTATTATGCCATGTGGTCCCATCTTGATAACCTGAAATCCTAAAGGATTTATGGAAGAGAATGAGAACCCGAGACCATGTGGACCTAGTAAATAGTCCTGATAAAGAATTGAGAGATTAAGAAGCTGAGAAGAGGCCATGTGGCCATGAAAAGGATGGAATTAAATAATAGAGGAGAACCTAGGACTATGTGGTGATGACAATGAAATCTTGAAGAATAAAGCTAAAGACTAGGAAGGTTGAAGGACTATCATGTGTGAGAAAGTTATACCCAATGAACAAAAAAATTTCTTAGTGAAGGATAAGGAGTATAAAGCTAAGGAGGATCATGTGGTAGTGGTTATATTAGATGAAGTAATGGGAATAATATTTACAACCTGTCTAATCATCAAAACTATCAAAAGTCCCAAAAAGACTATGTATCTAATATGGGAAACACAACTAAAAGTAGTTGGTTCCTTACCAACTAAAAGGCTCATAAGTGATAGGTTTTAGAATATTCAATAGGCAAATTTATCTTAGAGACCTTGAAGTCAAGTTGGGGATGGATCATTCATTTGATAAACCTTTAAATTAAATTTAGAAGTCTGTGTAGGGCATGGTGGAATGGCAGTTCCAAGAAAATACCAATGATAATTGGGCACCAATATTTTATTTTAATTGCATCAAGCACCATAAATTAAATACAAGTCAGTCCATATGGTGTGAGTCATCACATGGTGTGCATATGGTAAATGGTCTAAGGATATTAAATGAGTATAAAAGACAAATTTCAACCTTTAATAGGTCTGGTCTCTAATCTACAAATCATGCTCAAGCTGACAATTTGTTAGAATCTCAACCACATTCCCCAAACATCATTGAATATCATAACTGCCCTAGTAGTGGGCTAAATGAACTTCATGGATACATATGTATATATAAGGGATGTTATTTCCATTTATAAGGATCAACACTTGGTGTAATAAACTCTATCAAAATCACATCAAAATTAGATTGCTTGTTTTCACTTTGACTTCTTACTTGGGAATGTTCTCTATGGTTTATTATTTAGAGTTTATGCTTATGATAAGGAATTGATGTTATATTCTATTGCTCAATTAATGTATTAATTATATTGTACTTATGATAATCTAGTTTAATTGTAAGTTATTTATTTGATTCATAACACTTTTTGATTTATATGCTTGTAGCTATAAAGTATTTTAAAATTCATGCGTGCAGTATGCTACAAGCCTTTTGAGGTGTTTATATTTAGTGAATATTTTTTGAGTTATAATTCAAGTTAATTCTTATTATAATATTACCCATTGGGTGGTTAAACATATTTACACTTGGTAAACCAAGCACATAATGGTATAACTATGACTTGGCATGCTTCAATTCTCAAGTATTAACTTTTTATTAACTACTACTCTCCTTTTTGTTCCATTTACACTATTTTTATGTTTATTTTGAGAATAAAATAAACTTCGCTTACATTGAAAATTGGTAAACAAAAATATTATAACATTTCATGATAAAGGCCAAGAAAGCAAGATTCCTATTCAATCACGATAGTGAGATTTTGGTGGTAGTAGTCGCCTCTCTTGGAGGTTATTCCTAGTAGGCTACATCATGGAGCCACATACCTACATCCGTGCCCTAGATTGATCCACATATATATCCTAAAATGGAGGATGAAAGTCCATTATTTTCCTCTACCTTCCTCTCTTTGACACTTAACCTCATAAGTGTGTTGGGAACAGGATTTTGGAGTGACCAACAGTTTCTTATTAATGTGCCTAAAAATACTCAAACATGCATTAGGGTAAAGCATAGTTTTGAAGTACATTATTGTTTAAAAATGGTTGAGTTATGCAGTAAGGGATAAGTTAGTTATGTTGGGGATTTTTTCCCAAAAGGGTTTTTTATGTGAAAGTATCATGAATCATTTGTGTGTGCCATTTTTTTCTTTCTATTAACGCTTAATATTTTTTAGCATTGATTATGTTGAATAAGGTTACTAGTCTATTTATCTTCACTTCCCACTCAAATAATTGGTGCTACACAATTCTAAAACTCATCTTGGGATTTAACCATGCACTATTTGAAATGGAGTCTTTATTATACTTCTACTTACCAAATTATTGTACACAAATTTAGTTTGTGTGAAACATTAGGGTTAATTTGAAGTTAAAAAAGGGCCTAATTAAAATTTTATATTAACTAACTAATTAATATTGTTGGAAAATCATAGCTATGTATTGTATGTTAACTTATATGGCTTTGTAGGGAGAGTGTAAAACATAACTAATTTTATAATTTATTATTTTCTTAAGTAATAGCATTATAACCCTTTGAGTTAGCTTAACTCCAAATTTTTTCCTTATTTTTTGGGATTCACTTTATTAATTTTAGATTTGAATGAAGTATTACATAATTTCTTCCTATTAAAATTGATCTTAAAGACAAAGATGATTTGTTTAGACATGTTAAACACCCATTGAACTTGGGGTTTTAATATTAGTGATATTACATTGATATCGGAGTTTCAATATCAATTTCCAAACTAATCACCCCATATTAAGGAACATAAGAGTTAAAAATTATATTTTTATAATATATATTCAAAGGATGGGGTCGAGCCATAAACAACTCAATTCTAAATGTCATATTTTTAGAGTGATTTTTGTAGCATATCCCTGTGGAATCCAAATTAGACATTGTAGCAGATCCATGTGGAATCCAAATCAGACTATAAGTATTTATGTTCCATTTTTTTTATAGCTCAATTGCATTGGCCAACATACAATTTCATTTAGAGTGATTTTTGTAGCATATCCCTGTGGAATCCAAATTAGACATTGTAGCAGATCCATGTGGAATCCAAATCAGACTATAAGTATTTATGTTCCATTTTTTTTATAGCTCAATTGCATTGGCCAACATACAGTTTTATGAAACTGTATGTTGGCCAATGCAATTGAGCTATAAAAAAAATGGAACATAAATACTTATAGTCTGATTTGGATTCCACATGGATATGCTACAATGTCTGATTCGGAAACTGTATGTTGGCCAATGCAATTGAGCTATAAAAAAATGGAACATAAATACTTATAGTCTGATTTGGATTCCACATGGATCTGCTACAATGTCTGATTTGGATTCCACAGGGATATGCTACAAAAATCACTCTAAAAATATGACCTAAAATTTAGAATTGAGTTGTTTATGGCTCAACCCCATCCTTTGAATATATATTATAAAAATATAATTTTTAACTCTTATGTTCCTTAATATGTGGTGATTAGTTTGGAAATCGATATTGAAACTCTGATATCAATGTAATATCACCAATATTAAAAATCCAAGTTCAATGGGTGTTTAACATGTCTAAACAAATCATCTTTGTCTTTAAGATCAATTTTAATAGGAAGAACTTGTGTAATGCTTCATTCAAATCTAAAATTAATAAAGTGAATCCCAAAAAATAAGGAAAAAATTTGGAGTTAAGCTAACTCAAAGGGTTATAATGCTATTACTTAAGAATATAATAAAGTATAAAATTAGTTGTCATGTTTTACACTCTCCTACAAAGCCATATAAGTTAACATACAATACATAGCTATGATTTTCCAACAATATTAATTAGTTAGTTAATATAAAATTTTAATTGGGCCCTTTTTTAACTTCAAATTAACCCTAATGTTTCACACAAACTAAATTTGTGTACAATAATTTGGTAAGTAGAAGTATAATAAAGACTCCATTTCAAATAAAGATAATCAAACTTAAAAATGGTCATATATATATATGACCATTTTTAAGTTTGATTATCTTAAACATTAAATGAGATACAAGTTTAGGGGCATCACTGAAGATGCATTAAAAAATAGGGACACATTTTAAATCAATATATTCAACATGAAGGTCAGTCCTTCCTACCACAATCACCCAAGGGGGAATGGTATCTTTTGCCCTTATCACCTGCCTCAACAATGCCTTTGCTATGCTCCTCACTTTAGTTGAAAATAACTACAAACAAGAGTTTTACCAACCTTCAGAGGTGCTTTATTATAAACTGATCTATTCTAGGTGTCTATAATTAATATATCTATAAGGGAATGAAACCATAGTCCTATCTTCTCAAACACAAAGTTCATCCCTAGTGTGGCACTATAAATATTTTATTTTTTGATCACTCAGGGTGAAGTATTAATTGTAGGTTTGGAGTATGGTATTAGTCATAAAATTATTTTTCTAAGTAAGATCATATTAAATGGTGTTTAACCCTAAAATGAATATAAGTGCTTGGAGTTATACCTAGATTAATTTTAAATGGATATATATATAAATGCCAATGCACAAGGGTGATAATAAGATCTAAAATAGGCCAATTAGGTGATAAACTTAGATATAAACATACACTGAATTTCTTATGCTGAGAATAGACATAATATAAAAAGTACAACTAAGTTATGTATGAAAATGACAAAGAAATAATATACTTAGATAGTTCTGATGCTAACAAAATCCTAGATCTAGAACAAGTAAAAAATAGGCTCGAAGATGATTCTAGAATAGTCATCAGATTTTGGATTGGATGCTTTTGGAGCTCTAAACACTAATGTTAGCCTAGGATAGTTATGTCAACACCACTATCTAGGTTCAATGTAAGTATCCTATATGGAATACCTATTAGAAAAGGATGCAACCACATGGATGATTGTAGGTTTGTCTTTACCTTCACTCTAGTGCATTTAGATATGGATCATATATTGTCACTCATAAATTTGTAAAACCCTAGTTCTTCATATTCATGGTAACCTTGGGTAAAAATGGGCTAGTGGGTATATGGTGTCGAGCTAACTCCAAATACTCCTCTATCATTGAGCACTAGTTACATATCCAATACTCTGAAGATGGCCTCAAACTGATGTTTTTTTCCCCTACATGTTGGCTTGTGTGTGAATCATGACATTTATGCAAAGCAAGTACAATAGTGACCTAGCTTGTAACTTGGTAAAATAGGATCTTGGCATTCTCCTTTAGTAATTCAAAATTTCAAATGTGTTGTCCCTATGATTGATATATAAGTAAGAGAAATTAGAGAAGCTTTACTCAATTGAATGCTCTTTGATATGAATACTATGTATTATTCTCGTATTGCTAGGTGAGGAATCAATGAGAGATGATCTTGTATTTATATTAATATTTTAGGATAAGTAACTCATATTAAAGCACTTAAGATGACCATTAGGATATGTTTCATTTGTAAAATATATGACTTTAAGGAAATATACATTTACATCGGGTCAAAAAATTATCATCAATGCTAGTATTTGTCCTAGACATTAGTGCCTAGGGAGCATGAAAGTAGGTACATGTTTAGAACTTGTAGAGATGGAAGATATATACATTTTAAGCATTTTGGGTAAGATAGAAGGCTTGGGTCATGAACATAAGACTGGTCAAACTAAGAGATATACCAAAGGGCATAAGATAGAGTAGATGTGAGACTTGCAGAAGTAGGGAAGGTCTATAACTGAGAGAAAAAACAAGGTTTAAGTTTACCAAGTGTACAAGACTGAGGTGATATATAATCCATAAATATCATTTACATTTCTCCTTTTTAATCTAGTAATAAAATTCATAGTTTAAAGGAAAGGAATGTGTACCTTGGTGTGTATAAGACACCTTATCTTTGTGTGTGCCCAACTTGAGTGCTTTGATGGTGATTAACTTAAAACTAAGAATATGTTAAAATGTATAATCAATGCATATAATATAGAATTGAAAGTACTTTAAATTTTTATTGAAATTGAAAAAATAAGGTTTAGGAGTGTACTTATGTGTTGATGTAACCACCTTGTCTATTGGAAATTTGATTTGAAAAAAATGTATCATTGTAAGGATCTGAAACTAAGATTAGGAAAAATATAGATAAATCTTGAAAGTGCATATATCCAAGGATATATATATATATATATATATATATATATATATATATATATATATATATATATATATATATAGAGAGAGAGAGAGAGAGAGAGAGAGAGAGAGAGGAATTCACATGTCCCCAACCTTAGAGAAAAGGTGAGTTACTAGCTGGCAACTAAGAATACTTATAACCCAATGAGGCTAGATGATATAATCAATTCCAACCTAAAAAATTGGAAATATTGAGTGATTTAATAAACTCAACCATATTAAAAAGTGAACCACCTAATGTAGTAGATTAGCTTAATAAAGTTTATAAAATTTTGACCAAGTTATTAGTATGCAAAAGTCCATGATGTGGTAATAGTCCACAAAAGAGTTTTAGAATCTAAAACTGATTTGGATTTTATAATAGTCCACAAAAGAGTTTTAGAATCTAAAAATAATTTGGATTTTACAATATTAGGCACAAATTTCATAGCATATATACCTTATATATGTCTCATGTCGAAACTATGTATAACAATGGTACCAATGTATATAATTTTTCCACAACTGTAAATATGAATCATACAACTATGTGCTTTGGACAATTCAAAAAATTGTGTAAGTGTGGAGAACATGCTTCCAAAGCATGCCCCCACTATATATGGAGAAATATGAAAATTTATATAGGTACTAATGCAAAGAACTATTTTATGTGGTTTTGGATTTTTACAAGATAATACCCAAGCAAATGAAGCTGTGTAAAAGGAATTACAATATTTAGATTTACATTATAATATAGTCAATAATACAAATTTTCTTAATTTAGTATGTACAATAAATACAATAAGTACAAAACAATGAAAGGACAAATAGAGCATATTTTATTTAATGTTATGTTTTGGATCGTGGTAGTGGTCAGGAGTTGTCACATGGTTGTGATGGAGATCTAGATTTTTTTTATTTTGTGTTATGACTATTTTTGACTTTTGAATAATTACATCCATCTATGATAGTAATGATGACACTTATGTCCATATCTTATGCTAGTGTCTAGTGAGAGATATAAACATGAGTGACTTCGAATTCAGACCAAATCTACACTACCCCTTGTATAATCATTATGTGCTTCAAATTATGTTCACCTCTATGCTAAATCTAGATAATAACTAACCCTAGTTATTTTGCATTTTACCTCTTACAACCTAGGAAAAAAGGGTCAGTAATGCAAGTCAAGTTAGCCATATCAACTCTACTCTTGCTAAGTGTTGCCTACATAGCCAATACTCCTAAGAGGGCCTCATAAATTCATCTAGTTCTCCCTCCTATGTATGTGCATAGAATTGTAAAAGTACAAATATATGATCATTATCTTAGTAACCCTTAGTACAAGTGATGCAAAAGTATGTTTGACCTTTTTAATGCTTTAGATATTTAAAATATTGTTTTAGTGTAATTTGATAGTTTTAAATAGATAGTACTTTGCTATTACAAAGTTGTCTTATCAAATTAGAAGGTGTATTAATTAGACCATACCCTTTCTATGTATAGGAACCTTTTGATTTTGAATTATAACCTAGTGACACATGAAAATTTGACCATAGGATGGACAAAGAGGGATAAAAAATGGTCACACAGTGAAAGATATAAAAAAGATAAAACTATAAGACTAGACAGTTGTGTCGAGGCTAGACATTAACATTGAGGCTAGTATCCAGGAAAGACATAGTGTCTATAGGATAAAACATATATAAAAAAATCAAAATAGGTAAGGGTCTCTCATTTACACTAGATGAAGATAAACAAATATAGCACACAGGCCCAAGAGGTAGGTAAAACAAGTGAAAATAAGATGGAACCACAAAGGTCCATAAGAGACCACATCACTAGATGTCTAATTCTCATTAAAATGTATATACATATAAGAATATTATTAATATGTGTACTTTTACCAAAATGAGTGTCTATATTTACCCCCAATTAATCTAGTAATGCAAGAAAAATGAGAATTACTACTTTAAAGAAAAAGAAAATGCATATTGTGGTGTGGATAACACACTTTATCTTTGCTCAAGTTGTTTTTATAATCTTTCATCTCTTGAACATTACTTACAACCAAGCATATTCCAAAAAAGATAAACTAGCATATACAATCTGTATGTAAGCAATACTCAAAAGTATCAAAAATAAAGAGCGTGGATAGAGTACACTTGTGTATGTGTTGCATAGTAACTAGGTCTAGAGTGCTATAAATTAGAGAAGTAGACATGGGGAATTACAAGCTTATCCATATTTTGGGTAGGAAGATGAGTCAGTCTACAAGTGTTAAAAGTGTATTTCACCATGGTGGTGATGTACCTAGAGTAAGGAGAGTTGGGAGGTGATAATGTCCCCAACCCAGAATAGGAAGAGTAGTGTTTCAACCATCGAGAGTATCATTTATAGATGAGCACAACTCAAGTGAAAAATATATGTATATGTATAGCTAAGTATGGGGTGAGTGATGTAATCAAGATCACCCAAAAAAATTGATGAGACTAAATAATTTAATACCTCCAATCACACCAAAAATAAGAACCAATTGTTATACATGGGTAAGGCTTAATACAATCTATACATGCTCAATCATGGTATTGGTATGTTAGGGTATCAGTACATATAAGTTTTGGAATTTTGAAATTGATTTAGTTTTGAAATATTAGGCACATGTTGTATAACATATGCACCTTAGGTATGTCTCATGTTGAAATTGTGTATAATAAATGGTAGTAATCTATAGGATTTTGCCACAACTATGACTATGGATCATATACTGTGTATGTTTTGTCAATTTGTAAATTTGTATATGTGTGGATAACATGCTTCCAAAGCATTCTCCCACTATGTATAAAGGAATTTGAATCTATAATAAGTACCAATGTGGAGGACATTTTTTCTAAAGCATACCCCCACTATAATCTGGAGATGTTGAATACTGAATAGTTGTGGAGGACATGCTTCCAAAGCATGCCCCCATTGTAATCTAGAGACTATGAATGTGTGGAAGGAATGTACATAAGAGATTCCCCCATTGAATCTAAAAGCTGATATAAGTACCATATACTAAATAAATGTGGAGAACATGCTTCCAAATCACACCCCCACTGTAATGTGAGAATTGTGCCCAATATGTTTCAATTGTATATAACATGTTATTAAACATGCCCCTACTAATATGCCCCCCTTTTGAGAGGAGAGAATATAGTTCTTATTTTTGGTCTCCTCATAAAAGGAATAGTTAATAATTTTATTGATAACATTTGACTTGGTAATATTTTGGTAATATTGTAGCCAAAAATTTGTAACATCATTTTTGGTAGTATTTATAATGTAACATGATATTTGTGTAGTAAAATTTTTAGTTATTTTTAAAAATGATTGACAATTTTCAAATTGGTATAATATGGAAGGGCTCATTGTCTATATCCCAACACAACTTACAGTTTCAAATTTGGATAATCAGGGCTCAAGATATGGTCATTTGAAGTTGTGCCAAAGTGATATATTAGGTGGGTTGTAATAGAATTTGGAAAGCATTTAAATTTTGAACTTTTTAAAATTCTGAGCTCTTAGCCTAGAGAAGAACAATTCCATGTGGAATATCTCTTCATCCTTTGTGATTTAATATGCTCTGGAATGCCCTAGCTAGCCAAGATTTTTCCAAGATGGTAAGTAGCTTTTTGATAATTTATTGGTAATTTGATTTTTTGAAAATTTGTGTTTTCATCATTTTTTTTGGAATTTTCATGGGATGTTAGACACTTGCATCAACATCTTGGATTCTTATATTAGGACAATGATACAACTATCCACTGTCAGATGTTACCCTTCTGACGTATGTGTCCAACATGGATGTTAACATCCAACGTAACTATCCATTATACACACTAGCATCTGATGCTAATATATATGTATTTTGCACTTAGTTTATAGATATTTTTATAACAAAATGTGATCAATAAAAAGTATTTATTATTACTTTATTGGTTGTAGAATGATGTGTATATTTGAGAGTTTTGGCATGACTGACATTATTTATCTTTAGCAGAGTTGGGTTTAGATGCAACTGATTGGGCTATTCTTGATAAGGAAGGATTGGTGCATGTGGTTCAATTGGGATAGATTCCATATAATATCCACCTCTTTATAGCTCTACTGAAGAGGTGAAACTCAAATAATTGTACATTCTTACTTTCTACTGGTGAGATGACCACCACCCTAAAGGATGTATATAAAATATTTTGGCTACTAATTAGGAGTGAGAGGGTGCAAGTTAATGGTGGTGGTATTAGTGGTTATATCAAGTGATCCCATGTATATTTTATTAGACAGAGGGCTCCTTATGTGGGATTGAGAAATATGGTTTAGTTTGATGATATTATCAAAGGTGACATTTTGTGACTACAAAAGTTTATTTGTGTGTTATTGACATCATTTGTAGATGTGGAGGGTGGGACATATGGGATATATTATCATATATACCATATAGTTCATCATATTGAGTTAGATAGGACCAGGTATTCTTGGGCTTGCACTTTATTAGCTCACTTGTAAAGGGATCTCTACAAAATTACACTAGATATCCATAGTGGCAATATTGGTGCAGTGACTCTATTGCATGTTTGAGCATATGAGCATATCATAATAGTATGGCCAGTTGGTGTTCCTCTTCTTGGATAGGCCCACCCATATATGTTTATTGAGTGGTGGGTATTCCTGCATGGTATAATTTATAATGAAATAGAATACCATATTACTTTAGATAGTCTTGATCCTAATCAGATTGTGTGGCATCCTTATAGGACCTTTATTAAGTGGCCTAAAGACGGTCATGAGTTATAGAGAGTTCATGTCAGTATGTGGTTAATTGATCATTTTATTAGTGTGTATGGGTTATTTTAATATGATTGAGTGTTATGGTATTTTGGGATTGAGTAGGGTATGCCCTTGACACCATAACCATGACATCACATAGTATGGAATGGTCACATACTGCATAATAGGACAACACCCTTTGTTATAGATTTCCCAGGTGATGAGTGAGATCCCATGGTTCCCATAATAATAAGAGATGATACGAGTTGTATTGATAGTATGTGTAATGGTGGGTTAGAGATTGATGGCCTCTGTTGTTTCTTATTGTATTTATGACTCCAAGTGCCTTTACTATAACATAAGGTGGTGGTGGAGAGATAGGTGGTGATTAAAGAGATGATGCTCTGGCATGACCAAAACCGGTTGATGAGACATCCATTAAATCCACATGTTATTATCTTATTTTTGAGTTTTGCATTCAATTTTTCTATAAAAGTATTGGGTTTTATTTATGTTGTTAACTTGTGTATTATTTCAAATGTGTATAGGTAACCAAGAGTGGCTGACCATGGTAGATCAAGTGATTCAAGACATTACTTGACGTGTGATGATGGATATAGATAGAGATGAATTTATTATAGATTTATTGATATTATTAGTGTGCATGCACTATGGTTTGATCCTATTTTGAGAGTTATGGCAACATACCATATTGTAGCCATAGAGTGGGAGGAGTTATGTGCAGAGCTAGATAGATGAGACATCCCACAATGGAGTTCCATTGAGATTATGTAGACACTTATTAAGTGATATGATTCTTTGAGATGAGAGCATGAGAAAATAGTGCAATGAATAGGTGCTTTCAAGGAGAGAGTACATTTGCTTTCATGCACATGGGGCCCATAGTTTGATCTTGGTGCATCTACCTCTAGAGGTGATGGATTTATGGATGTATAGTGATGAGGATTATATCCAGGGGGATATGCCCCTAACTTATGATCAATATGTTTATTTTTAAAACATTGTATCAAATTATATGTATATGATATTTTTTGCATGGATTTTATTTGGTAACTAATATATTTACATTGTTTTATTATTTGTTGGTCATCATATGGTTTGTTAAATGTATTTCACTTCCATGGTGTATGCTATAGATATGTTAAAATGTAAAACTAATAATTAAATTTAATGAAATAATTGTATGATTTGAACAAGAAAGTAGTCATTGTATGCAATAGAACCCTGTAAGAAATAAAAATGTTTTATTGTCATGATCACGAGGTAAAGTAACTATTAATTGTGCTTCTATAGTCAACTCTACTATAATTTTATGCATAACTTGTGAATCTGTAGGTACCTTCTTAGGAACCCAAATATATTATGTAGGTATACCCCTTAGACATGGGCCTCTATTCAAGACTTGATCAAACAATGGTTCCTTGGTAGGATCAATGTGGGAATAATTAGTCCTGGTAGAGAGCACAATAAGAGAAGGAATTTTATTAGTGGGCATGTTTTGTCAAGTTTGATAGACCATGTTTTCCTTTGAAGGATTAGCATGGGATGGATAAACCCTATTAGATAGGCCTATAGGAGAAGTATGTGATGAGTTTTGGATGATTTTTTTTAAAATTCAATGATTCCATGATCTTTTAACTATGTAAGTTTTTTCTCAAGGGCAAAACACTCATTATCTTAATGACCATTTATACCACGATAAGTGCAAAAGTGGTGTCCTTTTACCTTATAAAATATATAAAGTGGATAATTTGAATTAAGAGGGAGTTTTTTCAATCATTTATCTATTTTTTTTAATAATATATAATTTATTTTATCTCATTACTAATCAAACTGAATAGGCTAGCATCTTGTGGTGCTGTTTGGTCTAACTGTGGAAGGTACCTAAAAAAACATGTTCCTTTAATTTGTTCAATACTCAAATTGTCAATGATTTAGTAGGTACTAGTGGTGTTTGAGAATATTTTTTAAGTGGTTCATGATATTTTTAACTTTTTTATATTCTATTAAAACATGATTCTTAACATGTTTGGTTTGTGATGGAAAGATAGGTAATTGAATTTGTGTATTTGTTAAAACACATGCATATTTATGCACATCCCAATATGACATTTCAAATGAATCAAAACATTTTTTCAGTTATCTCTATAAGATGAGAGATAATAACCCTAATAAATATAAATTGTACTTCCAAATTTGAAGGTGTATAATTTTAGGAATACAAAGCATCCTTATATCAAATAACATAGTCTTGTAGAGATTCATTCTCATTTTGGGTCAATGTTAGAAAATATTCCAATGGTAACTTAGGTAAGGTAAAATGATGAAAATGTAATAAGAATAAATCCTAAATCTTCTTAAAAGTTGGTGAGGAACTATTTGGAAGGATGTAAAACTAATCAAGAGTCCCTTTTGTTAAACTGTGATGGAAAGGTTTTAATAGTAAGCTTCCACTTTGGGCCCAATGTCCAAAAGAGTGTATTTACTATTATAAATGACTATCAAGATCCACTTGACCATTGAAGAAAGATAAATCAAGCATTATAAAATTCTATGAATAAGGATATTCAATTATATGTCGAGTATTAGGTTGTTCTGGTAATGTATTCTCATAAAAAAGAGCCTCATGAGAAAAAAATTGTAACTTAAGAGTGTTGAATTACTGTTGTAAATATCCCATGGTGGTCATAATAGATAAAATATCATGATAAGAGGTTGATTTTTTTTTTATAGGTTATAAAATAACATTCACATGAAACATAGGGATGGTAGGATTTTTATCTCTTTTGAGAGGAGAATCATCACATAGCTTTACAACAATTGATAAAGGAGTACCCATGGTTAAAGAAGTAAGTATATCATGTTGGATATCATGAACTATAATACCATTACAATTACAAGATGATACTTCACTTTGAATTTGGTTACATTCAATAATAATCAGTGAAATAATTGCACTTCTAAATATTTTATCTTATTTAGCCAAAAATGTAAAAGAGGGAAAAAGAGACATTGGGAACTTCATTTTCCATGTCATGAGAGGGGGAATGAAATTGACACTTTAATTTTTGCTTATAAAAAAGAGAGAGTATGGAATCCTAATTTTGAGTTTCATTGTTTTATATGACTTGACCTTTAAATGAGATACATCAAATAAACTTTGAACTTTTTGTGTTTCCCCAAACAATGCAACTTTTGTAAGTGATTCCTTAGGATGTTCATTAGCATTATTTTTATGTTATTAAAGGGTCACAATGGGAGACATATGACATGAAATTTGGTCATTAAATACTATAAGGGAAGAACAATTGGGACCAGGTTCACTTGGATCATGCAAATAAGACATGGGATTTTCAACACTAGTATTATTTGGAGAAGAAGCTACACACTTGATTTTGTGAATATTTTCATTATGAGATATATTAGAGGAACATTAAACCTCCTTGGTTTTTTCACCATTAGAAAGGGGAGACTCACACTCAATTGTTGAGATAACTAAATATTGTGGAGACGTAACGATTGGATTTTTAACATTAGGAATATTATCATTTTGCATGCTTGTTGGTTCTTGGAACTCTTTATCAATATAAATCAAAGGAGTAGGATAATTAGGTTCAAAATAGTCAAGAGGAATGTCATTATACTCATACCCATAAGAAGAAATGTTGTTATCACTAGCTTGGTCATTTAGATATACATTTACATCATTAGTTCTTTCATTATCATAATTATAAGCAAAAGTAGGGGTTTGATCCCATTTTTGATGTTCCATGAGATCATCATATGAAATACATCAATCATCAGGTGCATTAAACCAACTATCCAAAGGATGAGGCTTTTTTGTTTGAAATTCCCTTGGATTGCCATAAATTAGGAAGTCAAGAATGGGTTGAGCTTTTAAGAAATTTTTAAAAATTACAACCATGAGGGCCAAAACAATAAGGAAATTTAACATTCCTAAACTAAGCCCACATATTCACAAATCAGATATAAAAATAAAATATAGAATTTTGAAATTGAATTTGAAAGAAGGCAAAAACTGTAATATATAAACTAGATTTTTGGTTCAACATTAGAGGTCAGGTTCACCAAATGTTTTATGTGCTTTGGGAGTTTTACAAGATAATATCCAAGCATATTAAATTTTTAAAATGAATGAAAATATTTAGATTTATAATAAAATATAGTTTATAATATAGATTTGGTTAATTTAGTATGTGTAATAAATATAGTAAGTATAAAATAACTAAAGGACAAAGAAAGTGTATATTATTTAATGTTATGTTCTGGATCATGGAAGTGGTTAGGAGTCATCACAAGGCTATTTTGGAGATATAGATTTTATTTATTCTATGTTATAACTATTTTTTAATTTCATAGAGTTGCATTTATTTGGGATAATAACATCGATGCTTATGTGCATATCTGATGCTAGTGTCCAATGAGAGTTATTCAAAGGAGTGACCTCACATTTGGACCAGAACTATGCCACCCCTTATGTAATCATTATGTGTCTCAAATTATGTTCACTTGTGTGAAATATATAAATAATAATAAACCCTAGTAATTTTATATTGTACCTCTTACAACCTGGTAAAAAGGGGTTAGTAACACGAGTCAACCTAGCCCTAGAAACCTTACTATTGTTAAGTGCTGCCTACATAGCCAATACTCCTAAGATGGTCTTAAACGTGCATGTAGTTATTCCTCCTATGCAAGTGTGTGTAATTATAACAATATGACTATATTATATTTCTCCTATTAACTCTTGGTATAAGTGATTCAATAGTATTTTTGACCTTTTCAATGCTTCAGATAAAAATAGTGTTGTAGTTAATTTAATAGATTGAAATGGATAGTACTTTCTTATTATAGAGTTGACTTATCAAATTTGAAGGTGTATTAATTAGATAATAGCCTTTGTATATATAGGAACCTTTTGAATTTGAATTAAAACCTGATGACACGTGAAAATCCAACCATAAGATGGGAAAAGAGGGCTAAAAATGGTCACAAATTGAAAGATACATAAAAAGATAAAAAGACAAGACTATATAGTTGTGTCGAGGCTGGACACTAATGTCAATGCTAGTGTCCAAGATAGATGCAAGTGTCCAAAGGATAAAACATATATAAAAAATCAAAACATGTAGGGGTCTCTGGTATACACTAGATGAAGATTAAAAAAATATAGCACACAGGCCCAACGGGTAGGTAAAACAAGTGAAAATAAGATGTAAGTGTAGAGGTCCATGAGAGACTACATCACTAAATGTCTAATTCTTAGTAAAAGGTATATACATACAAGAAGACTATAAATATGTGTACTTGTACCAAAATGGGTGTCTACATTTACCCCCATTTAATCTAGTAATGCAAGAAAAATGGAAATTACTAGTTTAAAGGAAAATAAAATGCATATTGTGGTGTGGACAACACATTTTGTCTTTACTTGAGTTGTTATTTTAATATTTCATCTCTTGAGCATTACCTGCAACCAAGAATATGCCAAAAAAGGTAAATTATAATAAATAATCTATGTGTAAGCAATACTAAAAAGGTAATAAAAATAAAGAGCATGGATAGGGTACACTTGTGTACGTGTCACATAGTAATTAGGTTCATAGTGCTAGAAACTAGAGAAGTAGACAGGGGGACTTACAATGTCATCCATATTCTAGCTAGGAAGATGAGTGAGTCTATAAGTGTTACAAGTGTATTTCACCGTTGTGGTGTTGTACCTAGAGTAAGGAGAGTTGGGAGGTGATCATTTGCCCAACCCAAAATAGGAAGAATAATGTTTTATCCATTGGGAGTATCATTTCTAGATGAGCATCATGTGTAAAATACATGTATATGTATATCTCAATATAACTAAGTGATGTAGTCAAGATCACCCAAAAAACTTGATTATATTGAATGCTTTAATCCATCTAATTACACCAAAAAGAAGAACCAACCACTACAGACGATAAAGCTCAATATAGTTTGTAAATGCTTAATCAAGGTATCAATACTTAGGGGTATTAGTACATAAAAGTTTTAGAGTTTTGAAACTTATTTGGATTTTATAATACTATGCACATGTTGCATAGCATATACCTCTGGTATGTCTCATGCTAAAATTCCTTATAATAAATGGTACCAATGTATACGATTTTACCACAACTATGAATCTGGATCATATACTTTATATGTTTTGAAAATTTGGAAATTTATATAAGTGTGGAGAACATGATTCCAAATCATACCCCCACCATGTATAAATGAATATGAAACTGGAATAAGTACCAATATGGAAGACATGTTTTACAAAACATGCCCCCACTATAAACTGGAGATGCTAAATATTGAATAGTTGTAAAGGACATGCTTCCAAAGCATGCCACCACTATAATCTAGATACTATGAATGTGTGGAAACCATGTCGATATGACATGCCCCCATTGAATTTTAAAACTGATATAAGTACCATATATTGAATAAATACAGAAAACATGCTTCTAAATCATGCCCCCACTATAATCTAAGAATTGTGCCTAGTGTGTCTCAATTGTATAGATCATGTTTATAAAAATGCCCATACTGATATGCCCCCCTTTGGGAGGAGATATTATAGTTCCTGTTGGTGGTCTCCTCATAAAAGGAATAACAAATAATTTGCTTGATAATAATTGACTTGGTAATATTCTGGTAATTCTATAGCCAAGAATTGTAACATTATTTTTGGTAGTATCTATAATGTAACATGATATCTATGTAGAAATGTTTTTAATGATTTTTTGAAATATTTTAAAATTTGGTATAATATGGAAGGGCTCATTGTCTAGATCCTAATGCAGCTTACAGTTTCAAATTTGGATAATCGGGGCTCAATTTATGATCATTTGAAGTTGTGCCCAAATGGTATATTAGGTGGGTTATAATAGAATTTGGAAATCATTTGCATTTTGAAATTTTGTGAATTTTTAGATCTGAGCCTAAATAAGAACAATTCTATGTGTAAGATCTCCCCATCCTTTGTACTTTATAAGTGTCAAAGTGTTAGTAGCCAACCAATATTTTTTTGAGCTGGTAAATTTTAATAATTTATTTGTAATTTTGATTTTTTGAAAATTTGCATTTTGATAATACTTTTGGCATTTTTGGTGGGATATCATATGTTTTCATCAATTTCATTAATTATTATGTCAAAATAATGACATAAATCTCCACTGTTTGATGTTACTATCTGATGTATGTGTCCAACATGGATGTTAATAGCCGACATAGCTATCCTGCATGGATACTAGCATTTGACACTAATATCTATGTATTTTACACTTAGTTTATTGATATTTCTATATTTTTATAAAAAAATGTGATTACTAACAAGTTTTTATTGTTGCTTTCTTGGTTGTAGAAAGATATGCATATTCAAGAGTTCTAGCATGACCAACATTATTTGACTTTGGCAGAGTTGGGTTTAGATGTGCTCGATTGGGTCATTATTGATCAGGTAATATTGGGGCATGTGGATCACTTGGATAGATTCCATATGATATCCACCTCGTCATAACTCTAGTAGAGAAGTGGAACCCATATACTTGTATATTCTAACTTTCTATTGGTCAGATGACCATCACCATAAAGGATGTATATCAGATCTTTAGACTATCAATTATAGGTGAGAGGGTGTAGGTTGTCGATGATGGTATTCATGGCTATATTAAGTGATCCCATGTATATTTTACCATGTAAAGGGATCTTGATGTGGAATTGAGTAATATGGTTCATTTTGATGATATTATTAGAGGTGATGTTTTGCGATTACAAAAAATTATTTATGTGTTATTGGCATCATTTTTAGCTATGGAGGGTGGGATGGTTGAGGTTTATTCTTGTATTAACCTTATAGTTCATCATATTTAGTTGTATAGGATAAATTATTCTTGGTATCAAATTGTATTAGCCCACTTATATAGGGATCTCTATAGATTTACACTAGAGAGCCATGATGGCGGTATTGGTGTGGTGACTCTATTGCATAACTAGGTGTATAAGCATATCATAATAACACATCTAGTTGATGTTTCTCTTCCTGGATGGGCCCACCCATAGGTGGTTATTGAGTGGTGGGTATGTCCATGTGGTATACTTCATACCATTTTAGAATAATAGACTATTTTAGATAGGCCTGATCTTGATTAAATTATGTGGCATCCTTATAAGACTTTTGCTAGGTGGCCTAAGGATGGTCATAAGTTATAGAGAGTTCAATTTAGTGTAGTTTATTGATCAATTTCATGGTGTGCATGAGTTATTTTATTATGATTTACTATTATAGTAGTTTGGAATTGAGTAGGGTGTCCCTTGACACCATATGCATGGCATCACACAATATGGAGTGGTCACAGGGTACATGATAGGCCAACAACCACTGCTATAGATTTAGTCCTATGCCCATGTGATGAGCGAGATCCTATCGTTCCCTTAAAATTAAGAGATGATGTGATTTTTACTAATGGGTATGTGTAATCATGGGTTATAACTTGATGGCCTTTGCTGTTTCCTATTTTAGTTATGGCTCCAGGTGTCATTCCTATAACATAGGGTGGTGGTGGAGATATATGTGGTGATTAAGGAGATGATGCTCTAGCAGGACATCACTGATTGATGAGACATCCATTAGAGCCACATGTGAGTATATTAGTTTTGATTTTTGCACTTGATTTTGGTATAAAAGTATTGGGTTTTATATATGTCACTAACTGGTGTATTATTTCAAATGTGTCTAGATAACCAAGAGTGGTTAACCATGGTGGATTGGGTGATTCATGCCATTAATCATAGTGTGCCGATGGATGTATCCAAAGATGGATTTATTTATAGATTTATTGATATTACTGGTGTACATGCACTATTTTTTGATCCTTTTATGAGTGTTGTGGTAACATACCATATTATAGGCATATAGTGGGATGAGTTACATACAGAGCTAGATAGACGAGACATCCCATAATGAAGTTATACTAAGATTATGTAGACACTTATTTATCACTATGATTATTTGAGATGAGATCATGAGGATACAATGCATAAATTAGGTGCTTTTAAGGAGAGAGTACATGTGCTTTCACATGCACGGGGCCCACAGTTTGATCCTAATGCATCTACCTCTAGAGGTGCTAGATTTATGGATGTTGATAGTGATGAGGAGTATACCTCGGGGGATATGACCCTAACTTATGATTGATATGTTTATTTGTAAAACATTTTATTAGCTTATATGTGTATGACATTGTTCACATGGATTTTATTTATAATCTAATATATTTGCACTATTTTATCCTCTATTGATCATCATATGGTTTGTTAATTGTATTTCACTTCCATGGTGTATGTTATGGATATGGTGAAAGGTATAACTAATATTTCAATTTAATGAGATACTTGTATGATTTAAATAAAAAAATAATCATTATATACAATGGAACCCTTTAGGAAACAAGAATGCTTTATTGTAATGATGATGAGGTAAAGAACTGTTGGTTGTGCTTTTGTAGTCAACTATAATGTAATTGTAGGCATAAATAGTGAATCTGTAGGTACTTAGGTATAACCCCTCCATGTGTACCTCTATTTAAGACATTATCAACCAATGGTTCCTTGGTAGGATCATTGTGGGAATAATTAGTCCTAATAGAAAGCACATTAAAAGAAGGAATTCTGCTAGTGGGCATCTTCTAGGAAGGTTGATGGACCATGATTTCCTTGGAAGAATTAACATGGGATGGCTCAGCCCTGTTATATGGGCTTCTAGGAGAATTATGTGAATGATTTATGGATGCCTATTTTTAAAATACAATGATTCCTTGATCTATTAATTGTGTAAGCTTTTTCTCAAGGGTAGAACACTCATTATCTCAATGACCATTAATACCATGATAAGTGCAAAAGTGGTGTCCTTTTACCTTATTAAATATATGAGGTGGATAATGTGAATTAGGAGGGATTTTGATCAATAGTTTATCTATTTTTTTTTTGTAATATATCATATGTTATATCTTAGTACCAATCAAACTGAATAGGTTAGCATCTTGTGGTGTTGTTTGTTCAAACTGTGGGACGCACCTAAAAAACATGTTTCTTTACTTTGTTCAATAATTTAACTATCGATGCTTTGGTAGGTACTATTGGTTCTACAAAATATTTTTGAAGTGGTTCATGATCCTTCATAACATGTTTATGTGCCCTTGAAACATGATTATTAACATGCTTGGTTTGTGATAGAAATATAGGTAACTGAGTTTGTGTATTCGTTAAAACACATGCATATTTATGCACATGCCAATATAAGGTCTCAAATGAAGCAAAGGGTTGGTTTAATTCTATCTCTATGTGGAGAGAGAATACCCTTATTGAATATAAATTATACTTTCAAATCTCAAGGTGTATATTTAAAGGAATAAAAATCATCCTATAATTGAATAACATAGTCTTGAAGAGATTCATTCTCATTTTGGGTCAATGTTTGTAAATGTTCCAATGGTAACTTAGGCAAGGTAAAATAATTAAAATATCATAGGAATACATCCTCAAGCTTCTTAAAATTTTATAAGGAACCATTTTTAAGGATATAAAACCAATCAAGAGCCCCTTTGTTAAAATGCGATGGGAAGCTTTTAATAACAAGATTCTATTTTGGGCCTAATGTCCAAAGGAGTGTATATATTGTTGAAAATTATTATTAGGATCCCCTTGACCATCGAAGAAGGAAAAATTAGGCATGCTAAAATTATATAGATAAGGATATTCAAATACATGTCAAGCAATAAGTTATTTTGGTAATGTATTCTCCTCAAATAGAGCTTCATGAGAAGAAACTTGTAACTTAAGAGTGCCAAATTGTTGATATAAATATCCCATGGTGGTCATAATATATAACATTAACATATCATGAGGAGAGGTTGAAGTTTTTGTTATAGTTTATAAAATACCATTCACATGAAACATAGGGATGGTAGGATTTTTATCACTGTTGAGAGGAGGATTATCACATAGATTTACAACATTTGGTAAAGGAGTACCCATAGTTAAATAAGTAAGTATATCATGTTGGATATCACAAATTCTATTACCATTTCCATTACAATATTCTACTTCACTTGGAATTTGGTTACATTCAACATGAATTGATGAAATAATTTCACTTGTAAATATTTACTCTTGTTTAGCCAAAAATTCAAAAGAGAGAGAAAAATAAACATTTGGCACTTCATTTACCATATCAAAAGAGGGGAGAATGCAAATGTCACTTTCATTTTTACTTAGCAAAGGAAGAGATAATCTAATGCTAATTTTGAATTTCTTTACTTTATATGACTTGATCTTTAAACAAAATACATCAAATGGACTTTGATAAACAATGCAAGTTTTTTAAGTGCTTCCTTAGAATGTTCATTGACACTCTTGTTATGTTATTCAAGGGTCAAAATGGGAGACATAGGACATGTAGTTTTCTCATTACATACTAGAGGGGAAGAACAACTGGGCTAGGTTTAATTGAATCATGCAAATAAGACATGGGATTTTCAACACTAGTATTATTTGAATAAGAAGGCACACACTTTATTTCATAAACATTTTCATTATCAGATATATTGGAGGAACATTAAACCTCCTTGATTTTCTCACCATTATAAAGGGGAGACTCACACTCGGTTGTTGAGATACCTAAATAAGGTGGAGATGCAATTATTAGATTTTCAACATTATAAAGAGTATCATTTTGCATGATTTTTGGTTCTTGGAACTCTTTATCATTGGAAATCAAAGGAGTAGGAGAATTAGTTCAACATAGCCAAGAGGAATATCATTATATTCATACCCATAAGAATAAATGTCGTTATCACTAGCTTGATCATTTAGATTTGCATTTTCATCATTAATTCTTTAATTATCATAATTATAAATAAAGGTGAGGGTTTGAGACTATTTTTTATGTTCCATGAGATCCTCATATGAAATACATTGATCATCAGGTGCGTTAAACCAACCATCCAAAGGATGAGGTTTTATTGGTTGAGAGTCCCTTAGATTGCCATAAATTAAGAAGCTTGAAATGGGTTGAGATTTTAAGAAAATTTTGAAAATAAAAACCATGAGGGACAAAGCAATAAGGAGATTTAATATTCCTAAACTAGGCCCACATAAGCATAAATTAGATCTAAAAATAAAATATAGAAATCTGAAATGAAATTTGAAAGGTGGAAACCCTAATATGAAAATTAGGGTTTTGGTTCAACAATAGAGGTTGGGTCACCAAATGTTTTATGTGCTTTTGGAGTTTTACAAGATATTATCCAAGAAAATAAATCTATTTAAAAGAAATGAAAATATTTAGATTTACACTAAAATACTATCAATAATATAGATTTGCCTAATTTAGTATGTGAAATAAATAAAATAAGTATAAAAAAACTAAAGGACAAAGATAACATAGATTATTTAATATTCTTTTATGGATTGTTGTAATGGTTATGAGTCAACATAGGGCTATGTTGGAGATCTAAATTTTGTTTGTTATGTGTTCTGATTATGTTTGAATTTTGGATAATTAAATCAATCTGGGATAGTAACATAAATTCTTATGTTTGTATCTAATGCTAGTGTTTAGTGAGAGATATACACAGGAGTGACCTCAAATCAGACCAAAACTATGCTACCCCTTGTGTAAGCATTTTATGTATCAAATTATGTTTGTAAATGTACAAGATCTAGATAATAAGTAACCCTATGATTAGGCATAAATGATGTTCAAAGATCAAATTTATCAAATTTTCAACCCTAAAAATATAGATTGGGGTTATCTAAGGTCAAATGGGATAGAGATAGCCTAGGCTACAAGGGTGATAAACTATCTCTATAGCAAGCCAATTGGGCACTAACTCATATATAAGCATACACTAAATTTATTATGTTGAAAATAGGCTAAATATAGAAATTATAACTAAGCTATGTATGCAAATGACAAATAAGTAATGTACTTAACTAATTCTAATGATAACACAATGATGGATCTGGAACAAGTAGAAAGTATATTGGAAGATGATTCTAAAATAGTCACTTGATTTTGGAGTAAGTGTCTCTATAACTCTAAACACTTGTTCTAAACACTTACATTAGCCTAGGATGGTTATGTCAATGCTATTATCTAGGTTTTACACAGGTGCCTTATATGGAATACCAATTAGAAAAGGATGTGATCACCTAAATGCTTCTATATTTGTCCTTTCCTTTACTCTGGTGCATTTAGATTTAAGTCATGGATTGTTTCTCCTTATGAAATGTCAAAAACCCTAGTTTTTCATCTTCATAGTGACCTTGGGGAAAAATGGGTTAGTGGGCACAAAGTGTTGAGATGACCCCAAAGACACCTTTATTAATGAGTGCTACCTACTTATACAATATTTTAAAGAGGGCCTCATACTGATGTAGTTATCCCCTATATGTTGGTTTGCATGTGAATCATACAATATGTGATAAGTACAACAGTGACCTAGATTGTAACTTGGAAAATATAGATCTTGGGTTGCTCTTTTAGTAATTTAGACCTAAAAATGTGTTATCCCTATGACTTATATATAAATAGGAGAAAATAGGGAAGCTTTACTCAATTGAATTCCTGATAGAATGTCTTTTGTAAGTTGTCTAGTGAGTAGGTAAGAAGTTTCTAGGTGTTACCTAGGTGTGGAATGAACAAGGGTTGATATTGTATTTATATCAATCCATTTAGATATGTAACTCAAATTAAATCACTTAGGCTAACTATTAGGATATGTTTCATTTTTAAAATAGATGACTTTAGGGAACTGGATACTTGCATTGAGTTAGGACACTAGCATCGATGCAGGTGTCTATCTTAGATATTAGTTTCAAGGAATAAGAAAGTAGGTACAAGATCAAAACTTGTAGAGATAGAAGTTAACTACATTTTAGGTATTCTGATAAAGATAGAAGGCTTGGGTTATCAACATAGGACTAGTCAGACTAAGAGATAGGATAAGGAGAAAAAGATAGAATAGATGCAAGACTTACATAATTAGAAAGGTCTAGAACTAAGAATAGTAACCAAGGTCTGAGTTTTCCAAGTGTACAAGATTGAGGTGCTATAGAATTCATAATTATTGTCTATAGTTACCCTACTCTGCATCTTTTGAAAATATGCATTAAAATTGTGTATAGGGTCATTGGATTCCCTTCTCATGCAAGAAAATTATTGGTATAAGATGCTTGGATTGACCACTTAACTAAATTAGGATAAAAAAATGGTACTCAATTGATTCCATCATATGATTGAATTTTCTAGGAGATTGATAAACTAGACATAAGCTTGATCAAGCAAGGTGTAGGGAAGTAACCTACAAGCTACATATTCATGTTCAACATTAAGCAACCCGAGGGAAGTTTTTTAAGAGGTAAAGTTTTCTTATACAATCCTTATAGTGTGTGGACGGACTTTGGAAGACAATTCTTAGGGTTTTTGGGTAAATCATAAACATGACCAGGAAGAACATTTATGGTTGATCCAACTAGCTAGGTTGCATCCATTTAGATGGGTTTATTTTTGATAGATTATGGGGATGGTATGGTTAGATAAACTAACCTTTTGGCTCTACCTCAATTAGATCTAAGATGATTATGAGCTTGGAGAGGAGAATTAATTAATTTTATATGTCCCAAATTGACCCCAGATCATGGGATCCTTAAATAAAATTCTAGAGTGACAAATACTAAACTCTGTTAGTATGGATTTTAGGCACACAACATACATAAAACATATATACAAACTAATAGTCTTAATTGATAAATAAACTTAGATCATCTAAAGGTTCAATATCAAAAAGTCTTATAAGATAGGAAATATGGCATTGAGGCCCTCTTTCTAGCACCAATTTTTGTTGGTTGTGGTAAACAAATAATAGGAATTGGGAAAAGCAGAAGGAGAAGGCATTAAGTTAAAATTCAACAACCAATTTGGAGATGGTCCTCCTTCTAGTGCCAATTTATTTTGGTTGCATTTATAAAAAAATGGAGGTAAATCATAATGGAGGGGAAACAAGGTGAAATTAATAAAATATTCAGTCAAGGACAGGGTTCTCACTGATAACTACTCTTTTAAAAAAGCCTTCCTTCTAACCCCAATTTATATTAGGCTAAAATTATGACTTGCACAATCCCAATTAAGAACTAATTCATCTAAGTGAACAAAATCAGTCAACAACTCATGGGACAAAGAGTCCCCTTATGTTTAGGACCTGTTGGTGATCCAAGAGCCAATAAAATCCAAAACTTATAGCATGGGTAGATTGTTATTATTTCCATCGAAGGTTCAATTGATTTCATCTGGATATTCAAAATCTCACTTTTGGTGTCCTCTACAAATGGATTATTTTCAATGGAATGGGTAGATCATTTCTCATAAAAAAGTATAAAGAGAGAGAGATATTAGGGTAGAAAATAGGTTAATCTATTTTGAGTTAGGTTTTCCAATACTCAAAAATTAAATAAGTGTTGGCTACAATAAAATCACTGGGCATTAAGTATAGTTAATGCACAAACTAGAATACCACAATGAGTAAGATTCAAAGGAAAATAGGTGAACATAAAATCTAAAACTCTATGCAAAATAAAGCTGATACATAAGCCTAAATCTATTTGCACACTATGACTAATGTAAACCTAAAAATAGTTAGACTAATATCTCAAATCCAATTAAACTAGTTACTTCACAATTTAATTGTATATCTACTTACATACCAATAACATCAAAAAACTTCTTTACATATATTACTTCTTAGATCTTTGGCAAACCATTAAGATAAAATTAATAGAAAGGGAAGGTGAAATCTTGATCCAATCTCCATAGAGTTTTGGTACTCAAATGTGTCGACCTTGGTAGATAATAAAAATCTAAAAGCATGATGGAAAATAAGGTGAGATCCTGACATGACTCTAGCAACATTTTGGGATTAAATTTGCTAACCCCTAACAATAGCAAGCAATGATGCTTATATAAACAATGCTAGTCCATTATGGATATGATGTTAAACCATAATTTAATTCTATTGATACAAAAATTAAATGGGATAAATGATTAGAGCTCAATACTTTTGTTATAACACATCAAAAATATAGAAAATAAGACCAATCTAGTCATGGCACAATTTTAGATACAACTTCTAGGATGGAAGTGGGTTAAATTGTGAACACACTCCAAAATACAATGATAAAAAATGATTATTTGGTATTCAATTTGTTCTAATGAATAGTTTATCAACCCAATGAT
Source organism: Torreya grandis (assembly GCA_037957365.1). NCBI lineage: Eukaryota > Viridiplantae > Streptophyta > Pinopsida > Cupressales > Taxaceae > Torreya > Torreya grandis. The sequence goes on from JARHVA010006831.1 coordinate 116,363, forward strand.
GAGTAACAACCTCATTATAGATTAATCCTAATGATTGAGTTGTTGGTCCATGCATTAGTTGTGTCCATTCCCAATTTCTCATGCTTATTTCTACGTCAGCACATGTTTTAAATGAAATAATTTATTTATTAAATGATGATGCCTAGGAAATATTAGAATAATAGAATTTTACAGTTCTATAAATAGGCACATTCTATCCTCTTGATAAACTTATTAACATACTAGTTATTTGGGGTGAATCTACCTTGGATCTATGAATAATTTTCTCAATTTCAACCTCTACCTTTACCTAGATATTTTCTAATGCTCTAGGCATTTCCATCTCTATGTTCATCTTCTCCTGTGATCAATTCACTAGATCTTTGATGTATGTTCTTTTTAACTAAATCTATGTTCAGAATTTTTAGGTCTATACACTATAGTAGCTCACACTCCTTTGCTTGTTGTCTTTGCTTCTAATTAGAAACAATCTGTCACTCACCTGTTACTTGGTCTTTTATTTGGCCATAAATTTTTGGCTCTTTATATGTTGAGGGAGATGATTTCATGTCTGATTCATTACCACTTGTCAATTTTTCATCTTTTCATTGATTTTCCTTTGCTAAGCTTCATAGCTTTGCCCACTTGGGCCCACTTTGCAACTTTACCACTTAGGACTCTAGGGTACAAAGCTTTATTTTTCCACTCCAAAGCCATTAGGATAATACCTTAATGAAACCAAGGTTCTGAGCTTCTGATCTTCTGAGGTTTTTGACCTTCTAAGATTTTTCCACATGGGGTAATCTCTGTATTTGAAGTATTTAAAATAACTTAGTCACTTTTTGAAAAGGATCTAACTATAGAGATCTCTGGGTTAAATGGATTTTGACACATTGATGACTAATGTTACTTCACTCAAAAGACTTTTGAATATTTATTATTACAAAAATAAAGAAAAAGTAGACTCAAGAAATAATCAATAGGTTAGTCAAAAGTCAAAATTCATCTAAGTAAAATGAGGCCTAACCAAAGCATATAATGATTTAGACTTAATGTTGAAAAATATAAATCTAGTTTCGATCCAATGAATGAAAGCCTAAAAAATTAAATAAAACCCAACTTTGACAAAGAATAAATTAAATAAAAATCAATCTAAGTAGAATAATGGATTTAAAAACTAAGTGAAAATTTTGAATCGATTAATATGATGATTTAAATCAGATTTTAAACTAAGTATGGGTGAATAAAGATCACAAAACAGTTAAAAAACTCAATTATGAAGCATATGGCCAATGTTTAAAAAACTTCAAATGGTCAATTATTATTTTTTGAACTCTTAAAATAAATGAAGTCATACTAGTATGCAAGAACAAGAAAAGAAAATAGCTATTCTAAATCAATAGGATCCCCATGTGAAAAACATGAGTATGGGGTGTGTTAGACCCAATAAATGATTTTATAAAAACTAGAATTATGAAACATAATAGAAAAAATAATTTGAAACAACAACTATGAAGAGCATGAAAAATAATGCACTTTCAAAAAATAAGAAGTCAAAATTCCTTACAGATCTTAAGATATGAACCCACGAAGGTGCTTGATTGGAGAACCCCACTTGTTTCATACCAAGAAAATGATTCAAAAAATAGTTACAGTCAATGACATGAAGTCTACACTAAAATGTTGGTGTCAGAACCATGAACCCAATACAAAAATGGGACCCTCAAATCCTTATTGGATCAAAATATGTGGCCTCTAAAGTGATAGGAGGTTAAAAAGGTGGTTAAAAAGAGCCTTTGTGGGATAGACACCTAAGTAGTAAGTTCACATGGATGATTGTTCTAGAGCTAAAGGGTTTGATAGAGTAGTTGGTAACATGGGACAACTGAGGGCTAATACACAAGGAGCTAAAGTGTTGTGGACCTATGAGATGTTTTAACTAAAATGAGATTAATGTGACACTAACTCTTTAATTAGATAGAATTAATAGAATTTGATTAAGCCTCAAATTAATGTAAACAAACATAAAATATAGTTTTGATAAGTATATTTGTGACAAGCAAGGTCAATAAGAATAATGATAAATGCAAAAGGATAAACAAAAAAATATCTTATTTTTACACTTCCCTAATATGTGTAGGTTGACTAATTGACTGAAAGTTGTGTATGATGACTATAATTTGTTCATTATAGAATATATAGATTTTTTATTACTTTGGACAAGATTTATTGGACCTGGACATGTACAACAATCGATTATGTCCCTATTGATAGCTCTTAATTTTTTTGTTATGAAACCTTTTAACCCTGTTGATAGCTCTTGAGAGTCCTTGTCTTGATGTCATAGTTTGTGGTAGTTTTTGAGGTGATGTTTAGGCTATTTCAGGGTCCTATACAAGGCATTATCATAATATGAGGTCATAATACTCAGTTTATTAGCTAGCCACCATAAATTGATCCTTGATGAGGTCTCAAAAGGTCTTTTGCAAAAAATTAAGGTAAGTTTGGAGAGATTAAAGTAATTCTCAAGAGTCCAAGTCATGATTGATTCATAATAAAGACATGAGAGATGATGTATTATTAATAACATCAAGTGTAATAGGTATAAATATACAAAGGAGGTAATTTTAAGCCATATAACTTTCATGAAATATTATGTCATACTCCATAGGGTTCAAACAAGCTTCAAAAGGTGTAAAAATGTCTATTTCCAATACATATAAAGTTTGAAACTCCTTATTCACTATATGAAACCCAAAATATAACATGATGTACATTGAATGGTAGGAGTAAACATGCAAAAGAATTTTTTTAACATTAATTTCTCTTTGTATAGGGTAGGAATACTTCTATTTAGCCTCTTAAGCCATAATAAAAGATCAATCCAAGAAGGCTATTGAGAGAAAACATGAAAACTAATCAAGGTTAAGAGAAGGATTTTTTAATAGTTTTCAAGTTGTTAATAACATCTAAGCTTATTTTGAGCCATATCCATGACCCTCAAAACAAAATCAAGCTTACATAGGGCTTATAAGGTCCAAAATAAGTAGGAAACCTCTCAAGTTATTCCTTGAGTCCTTTGGTTCATGAACATGAAAGTGAATTTGGAAAAATTATCCTAGGGGTAGATGAAATCCTTGATGCCCTTGAAATTTCATGCATTAGTTTAGGGTTGCAGTGGATGTGCTCTATGAACATTTGCTAAGAAGAAAAGTGCTCTAAAACCCCTTCAAAACCTCTTTAGCTTGATTTTATGCGTTTGAATGTATTTAAGAGACCACTAGTGTAAATGGAAAGTTTTTATAGCTCTATAAAATTATAATAGGCCCTCATAAATCATTTCTAAGCAGGTCTACAAGCATGGAGAGGTGAAAAGTGCAGTTATAGGTGTATAGGTGTGAGAATGAGAAGTTGCATGGTATCATATTCAAGTTACAGAGGACTTAGTGTTTATATTAATAATATTAATGTTATTATAAGGGTAATAATACCTCTTTAAACCTTTATATGAGGCCTTTTGATCCTTTTTAACACTCTATTCTACATCAGGACTTTTTGTAGGTATAGAATTATCATCTTTAGCCATGTGCCATAATAGTTGAGTGAGTGTACAAGGTTGAGTGATAATTCATGAAAGTGGAGAGGGTCCCAAGGAAACATTTAAATTTTTTTTGAGATTAAAATATGACACAAATCTATAGATGATCCTCAGGGGGTTCATCTAGATCTATTCAATATGCAAATAAGGAGGTTTTAAGAGCAAAAGCATGGTACAAAGGAATACACACTTGATATGACTACTCATGGTGGTAAAAATAGATATATGAAGATAAATTATACTATAATAAATATTTTTGATGGATAAGAGTCATACATGAATACACCTATAGGGTCTAGAGGTCTAAAACCTCTCTTAAATCCTAAAAGCATGTGTTGAGCTTTTATCAACTTATCGAAGAGAAAGAATAAACAAGTGGTTTTAGGATAGTTATATACAACAATGATATTCCTATAAGATTGAGGGTGATGTTAATATTCAATTGGAATTCAAGAAATCAATGCCAAGGCTGGTATAAGCTAGAAAGCAAAAAAAGTAAGTGGGATTTCACACTAAAAGGCAATGTACAGGTCAACATTCTTATTTGAAAACCCCATAATAATTTTGGGATATTGATTTATTACCATTAAAAGTGACCTAAATATACCCTATATACCTTTAATAATCTCATAATTTCAATTGGTATGCTTACTTGAATAAGAATGTATATATAATTGTACATAGTGCAAAAGAATACCTACAACCAGGTGTAATTTTACACAAGTATGATCAAGAGGTGCCTTTTTGGTATGAGAATGAAACAAAGAGGTTAATATGAGGTTTAAGATACCATAGGGAGATTTTATATTTTTTTATATTCCTAAATAATATGAGAAATCACTCATAAGAAGCTATTTTCAAACCTTGGTAGGGTTTTAGGCCTAAATGTACATCTATAGACTTGCATGCAAAACATCATAAAAATATGAAGTGTTAAAATTGGGAATATTAGGTTTTTATAGGATTTAAATTATATTATATAAGGTTATAATATTATTTAAGACCTTGGACGATAAAAAAGACACCAAAATAGTAATTTTAGGGTCAAAGTACCAAATCTGCCAACAAGCCCTCATTATGAGTCAGAACAGGTTTTAAGCTTTGTGGGGAGATAATTTACTTGGATAAGTGTTTGGAAACATTTTTATATGTGTTTAAAACCTCATAAAAATATTTACAATCAAGTATAAACAATTTGATACCTAATATTACTAAAAATAGTATCTCGACCTTCTTAACATGCTTAAAAAATGAAAAAAGTCAACCATATTCATGTGTGAAGTATAGGGAGAAGATGAATAGGGTGAAATGGTGTTAGGGTATTTTTAATACATATGTATAATAATAATTAGTTTCATTTTTTATGCAATCAAATCCCTCAATTTAGTGAATAATCCTTAAGAAGGAGCATCTCTAAACCCTCCTAAAGCCCTGTTAAGAACTCAAGGTTTGGGTTTTGATTTATAAAAGGTTATAATGCATTTTTTTGGTCCTGGAATCATTTAGATTAACTATTAGGGACCCCTAATCACATATTTTATCCGTACATTGGAACCTGTATGGAGAAGAGATATAAAAAATGGCCTAGAAAAGCTAGTTGTAGGCCTATTTACAAGGTTTTGATTGTGTATAGGCCTATAAACTAGTTGGGAATGATTTGTAGACATATGAAGAGGTGTGAAGGTTTTATATAGGTCATTTCATAAACCTTCATTTGGATACAATAGGTTATATTCCCCTAAATCAAGCTAAGATAATGATTGCTCCACACCTGCATAAGATATACAATGTTCTAAACCTTTCAAGGTTACCTCAGTATGTGAATGGATTCAGCTATCCCTATAGGATCTCAAGGACACTTGTGATAAATAATTAAAAGATATTAACAATCATTCATGAAGACTATTAATAGTTTTGAAGAGCTCATGTATTAGAAATGGTGATATATGGACTATTAAACCTATGCCTAGCCTATAGAAGGTCTAAGAGAACTCCAAAAGGTTAATAAATATCAAGTGTATCTTATGAAGATATAAATATGATTGAGTATAGTCATTGGAGGTATAAATAAAACTTGGTATACCCTTGGATAATCAAGCAAACAACTTCAAATGATTTCAAGTTTATGAGGAAGAACCACACCATGACAAAACCTACAAGATCAAACTTAGGGCTTCTCAAGCATGGGATAGATGTCACAAAAACTGATAGGAGTTAAATACATTATAGGATAGAAGGAATATGTATAAAAATATTTTAAAGTCATGGTGACACATGGATAAGCCAATGATGCAAGAAGAAGGTCAGGTATCAAACTTTTAATTTGTAACTACCTCTTCAAGAGATGAAATATAAATCCTCAAGAAAAATCCTTATGCCACCTTGGAGATCATGATCTCAACAAGAAACACATGTTAATAAGGGGTGATAGGAATAATCTCAAAATTATCTTGGCATTTTTAATTGATCCATGATTAGTTTATAGTCATAATTGGTTCTTGACACCTCTTCTTCTCTCTCTTTTTCCTTCTCCTATATGTACTACCTTGTTTGGCTTGTAATGGATCCTTCCACCAGGGGTATGGTGAAGACCTACTATTTTGTATGAATTTGATTAATAAATGACTATTTTTACCTCCTTATATGGTTTTATGTAGTGTGGAGTTCTGAATGGTTGATCTAATCAAGTGTAGGCTTAGCTCACCTTTGTTTGTTGTCCCATTCATCTTGCCTTCATGTGATTAGAATCTCTATTGTAGGTTGTGGAAAATGTCATCTAGGGTTTCATGAGAGTTATAAATGGTAAGTATCTTCCATATTAGTATCATACTAACTTAACTCTCTACAAATAATTGATTTACTAGGTTATTTTAAGGATACGTGTATGCTTCTTACAGTCCTATAGGTCTTAGTGCACATGCAAATCAGTGGCAGTGGTCATAAAATTTGGTGTATCTCCCCATTAATTAGTAGTTTATTTGTCTCTTTTCATTTAAAGTTAGTAGATTAGTAATTGGTCTAAAGTGATTCATCAAGGGAGCTATCCCAATCTAGAAACTCATTTCACTAATTAGGCCACCCATAACCTAGAATTGATTCCATGCTATCATCTAGTTAGGAAGGCTTGAAAAACCTTAATAGGGGTGTAAATTAGATAGATAATAGTGTTGGCATGACCATTAGGACAAGTATTTTCATCCATTTAAGAGTTATTATTGATGCTTTTCAATCCATCAGCTTTTGGAGGCATGAACACAAGCACCAATGGTGACTCTAAGTTTTTTTAGCTAGTTTTAACAGCCCAAGTATCCTTTCAAGCAATTACTCTTTGTATTTTACCTTTCACATGAATTTTCATGGATGAGTTTGGAATGGATTTAAATTTTACTCAAGTTTATGAGCTATATCAGGCCTATGTTGATCCTTATCAGTAGTATAATAATCCATACCAACACTCTGTTGAGCCACATTAGTCCTAAAATGACCCTACTTACCTCCCATATGGCTCTAGTTATCAATATGAACAACCTTGTTATCAAGAGTACTATTTTTATTCCCTTAATCAAAAACCTTACAAGGATTGTATACCTTCATACAAATCTTATCAAGCTTTCCATCATCTCTATATACCCCTTACTCATGATCCAAATTAGACTTGGCAATGTCATTCTCTTTCTAATCATCCTAGAAAGACTTTTGGAGATAGAAAACTTGAATTTGAAGGATGCCTAGCTAGAGATATTGACTTTATAAATAAACATATATTTCAATAAATTATAACAACAAAATGAATGAAATCTAAAACTTCTACATCATTCTAATATCTAAAGAAGGTGGAAAAATCTCAAACCTTTCCATCATGGAGGTCAATCTACTAAGTCATCCAAAAGAGGGAAGAAGTGATTTTTGAAGAGGTTAAAGGTCAAAGTACATCAAAACTTGATAAGATCAATTATGAGTGGGAGGAGAAGAATACAACATCCATAACATAAATTGATTTTTTCTCTCTCCAAGAATTCATAGAAGAGTCCACCACCCCCAATATCCCAAGTTGTAAGAGTGCTCTCTCAATTCCCAATCCAAAACATAAACATATTCATTTCCCTCCTACCATCTCCCTTTCTGAGGAAGAACCTATTCTATGAGAGGAAAATGAAGAAGATCAAGTTGTGGTTTCAGGTGAACATGATGAAGATACTTCAAATGAATATGATGAAGATACTTCAATTTAATATGATGAAGAAACCATCATTAGAACACCTCTTGGTGAAGATAAAAGCAAATTAGTCTTTAGAGATGAAGAGAAAGGTGATATTTATGAAGTGACATTAGATATTGAAGAATAGAACACTCTTAAATGTGAAAAAAGTTCAAATGAGGTAATTGTAGTAGTTTCCTAGTCAGTTAGTCATCTCCAAGAGATTATGGATGACCAAGAGAAATAATTATTGGAGCCTCTTAAGGAATTTAAATAGCTACTTATAGTAGAGGTGCATTTATACATATTTAAAGATGTCTCAAGTGGCCAAGAATACGTAAAATATTGTTTTGAACTCCCATTTTTGATTGAGAATGATGGGCTTCTTTCTTATTACAAAGAGGAACTAGTCAAATTGGCACTGGAAGAATTGTTGGTGTTATAGATTTGTACCCTAACTAAGAAGGGGATTATTCAAGTCCTCTTACTCAAATCTAGTCCAATATGGGACTAATCCTAGGTTGTGGGTATCCTAATAATAGATAAGACCTCTAGAGAAGGCCGACTTCCTTCTGGATCTATAACCTAAACTAGACTTAATCTAACACTTGCTTGGAAAAGAGATAGAGAGATGCAACAATATATGAAAGCATGTAAATAGGCTGATGCACCTATAATTAGAACACTTATACTTTACAAAAGACACACTATGAGACACATTCAAGACCAAATAAGATCAATCCCATAGGAATATTTCATATTAAGGCATGAATCAATTATCAAATTAGTATGAGAGGGTAGATATCCACTTTCAAACTAAATAAAAAATTGTAAATTGCACTTATAATGACTTGTAGGAAACACCAAACACTTCATGAAGGTGAGAAAACTTAGACATAGACAAGGAACATACATTCACTTAATTATAGTACATGAATTCATGGAACATACTTAAATGATAGAATTCAATATTTATTGCATCAAAAGGTGTTACACTACAAACTTTGGCATAGCCTAAACAAGCCAAAGCATAAGATTATTGTTCTCTAAAAATGTTAGAGGTTTCTATATAAAATTTTTAGAGTGTCTTATATATGGTAGAAATTAGAACATATATAGAAAAAGGGAAGAGAGAAGGGGAACTATGATGTATTATAACAAGCTCGAGGATACTAACTCATGACCTTATCAATAAGGAACAAATTCTATAAAATAATTGAATTCCCATTGTCCTTATCCATTCACCTAGTGTCATTCTTGGAACCATGCCATTATTTATCTAATTTGCCGATGAGGATCATGTCTTGGAATTGATATAATTATGCTACATCTACTTTGGGTGGCCATTAGTACTTAAAAAAGTGACCTTGATGATAGGTGAGACACCTATCCATGGTCTGTATTTTCTCCAATATCAAACATAGGCCTATTTATAGGTTAAAACCAATCCAATTATTGGTTTTCATATAGTCACAATATCCATGGAACCTATAAACTTCTTGATCTTGATTCATAATCATTGGTCCATCTTCAATCTCTATATTAGGTCATAAGAGACCTATTTTGCATTCAAAACCTGTAAGAGCTAATGAGTATCCTCCATCTAAAATTAATGAACATGTCGATGGAATGACCCTATAATAGGGTCAACAAGTTCCAAGTTACCAACCAGAGGTCATGCTTAACTTTAATAGTGATGAAGCCTTGCCCTTAACCATATTGCTTGTATGACTATGTTTGTTATTTATCAAGCTCTAATGGTGATATGGATCCTCAAGATTTTATTTGCTTAGGTACAAAAACTGGTTCATTAACCTTAAATGGAAGCTATTTGTTCATTATTCATCGATTTCTAGCTCAAACTATTGATATTATACCCAATTATCTTTATTCTTATTTGTCCCACATATCCCTAATGATTTATTGACTGTGCTCACATCATAGATCTTGATTTTCATGATTAAATGTAATCCATTAATCTTATATCACTTTGAATGCAATGTTGACACTTGTCAATCATGAATTGATCTTAAGATCTTGCTGTTAGTTTTTTGCTTTTGTGCTTGCACCATGTCATGGCCTCTCACAAATATTTGACCTTTTGACTCATCTCGCACCATTAATCTTCAATGTACAAATAAACACAATCCATTGATATCACTGGGACCCACTTTTTGAAATTAAATGGCTACTTCATGAGGTCAAGTTTGATGTTTGCATGACCATTTTCCATTTATTGACCAAATTTAAAGGATTATATTTGGAATCAAAAAGGTCATGGAGGCACCAAATTTACAAGAGATGTTATTGATATCAAAAGGATTCTAATCACTTGATCCATTGGTTCTAGGATATTTCTAAGTGGAGATAAAAAATGCTCAAATAAGATGGTTTGTGTGTTTTACATTACATATACATGACCATCATTGATCATTTGAATCTCAAAGAATATTCACCGAGGCCTGAGTTTGACACTTACATGACCATTTTACTTTGTAAAACCAAATTTGGAAATACATAACTTAAGATAGGAATTTTGTGCGGACTTGAAAATTTCAAGATATGTTCTTGGAATAAGGGACTTTATGGCATTGTAATCCTATTACTCACAAGGCCTTTTGAGGGAAGATAGAAAATGTTCAAACAAACTAGCCAATGTGTTTCCATGTGACGTTCAGGATGACCTGGCTACTTAGACTTGACAAGTTGAACTTTAAAGGCTTAGATCTTGAGATAGAAGACTCGCATGGACATGAAACTTCTAGGGAGTAACCTTGGCATGAATAAATTTGATTGTGCATGATCTTCTAGTTGCATGAGGCTTTTTGAGCTCATTTATAACATGTGCACGTAAACTATTCATTTGTTTCCTGTGTGATGTCCTAACAATGGTCTAGTTCTTCAAATTTTCATAGTCCATATTTTACTCAATATTTCAAGGCTCTGATGATCTCTTAAATCTTGTGCAACCTAGTTCATTTTCTTGGACAACATGAAAAATGTTTGGACCCTTCACTTATAACTATAAACATATCCTTTGAAGATCAATCATATCACACTTTTAGCTCACTTAAAGTGTTTCAAAATAAATTTAAAAGCTATATGATCTACAATTGAGGTCTATCTACTCCTCATGAAATTGGGTCACTTCTTCAGTCAGGATCTTGCTCAGCTTTTAGATTCCTGAATTAGGCACATTCTTATTATGTAGACCAAAATTCGGTCAACATCTTTGGTGACTTGGCTGGGCAACATGCCTACTATGATTGAGAAATTAGACCATCCCTATTATTATTATATCATTTACATGATACATGGACAATTTACATTGACTGCAAGATAACTTTTTGACTTGCAAAACAAAGAATTCCAATAAATAGGGAAAGAAACAAACTTTGAAATGTAAACTAATCTAATAAAGTAAAGGCAACTAACCTATCAAATAAATATGCAATAAAGCACTTATTTGGGATAATAAAAACAAACAAGTGTGTTAAGAAAAAGACGTAGAGAAAATAAAAAACAACTATGGGTAGGGGATTGAGCTTCCTCAATAGCAATATTTTAGATTTATCCCATTGACTGGGATATGAAGCTCTTCACCATTCATCCTTGTGAGTTGGAAGGCATTGTGGGATTTGCAGTTGGAGACTATGTATGGACCATTCTAGAGAGAATAGAATTTTGTGTGCCTTTTTAGCTTAGATCTATCCTCATCCCACTTGAGGACCAAATCTCCTTCTTGGAAACTTCTTGAAAAAACTACTATATCAAATGATTTTTTTATCATTGTTTGATGTGATTCCATAGCCAACATTGACTAATGCCTTGTCTCCTTTATCTACATGAGCTCATCATATCATATTTACATTATATCAATCTCTAAAATCTCAAGTTGATGCATTAATTCCAAAGTAGGGAATTCAAGAGAAATATGCATTCTTGATTCTTTACCATATACTAGCTTGTATGGAGAATTGGAAATTGATGTCTTATAGGTGATCCTATTAGCCCACAAAGATAAATTAAATTTGAGATGCCATGACCTCTGATTTTATTTAACAGTCCTCCTAATGGTCTTTACTAAATTCTTTGTAGTTGACTCAGCAAGGCCATTGCATTGTGGATAATAGTTTGATGAGGTACTATGAAAAACACTATGTTGAACTACCCACTAACTAATCTTAGACCCCAAAAAAGCCATATTATTTTCAAAAACAATAGTTGAAGAGACTCTAAATATGGTAAGAAAACCTTTATAGAAGTCTAGAACATTGGTTTCATTAGCTTGTTTTAATGACATTAATTTTGTTCATCTAGTAAAATAATTTGTAGCAGTTAGGATCCACTTGTCTCCTAAGATTGAAAGGGGGTTAATGAGACTAATAAAGTCCAATCCCTATTGGAAAAAAGGTTGATTTAATAAAATTGGTTGGAGAGGTAAGGCTGCAAGCTTCACCTTTCCAAAAAATATAATACATTATCTGCATTTCCTAGACCATGCATGATAGCCACCAAATATACTTGGCCAATAATACCCACCTCTCATGATATTTTGGGTTGTCATCCTTGATAAATAATGACCTCCACCATGTCCCTCATGGAAATTCTCAAGTAGTATCTATGTTTGACCTAGATCTATACACCTCAGCAACATGCCATTGATATCCTTATTAAACAAAACACTATCAACAAGAAGGAAAGGGATTGACTGCAATCTAAAATATCTCCTCTTTGAATGGGTTAGATGAGAAAGATAAACACCATATTTTAAGTATCTTATCATATCTTGGAACCAGCTGGAAGATGAGGTGTGATCATTTGCAACTTCTTCATCATTTGACAACATAACCACCCCATTAGTCTCTTACAAGTCTTGGGCTAGGTGTTCACAAGGTCCTTTACCTCTAACCAACTTTGTGACCTTGATCTCAACATCATATTTCATGACCTTAGTTATCTAACTAGCTATCTTATAATTTATATCTTTGTTCAAAATAAAATCCTTGAAACTTGGATGTGCAACCATCAAATGTATCTTATTATTGGACAACAAGTACCTAAACTTTTTAAGAGACCTTATAACTAAAAGTACATGCTTCTCAAAAAAATAATACTTTATGGTCTCTTTATTATATTGCACAAGAATACCTAAATTATATTAATGTTAACATAGGTATATAAGAAGAAATCCTTTATGAAGTCAGGATTCAAGCATGTAGGAGCACTAGCTATAGCTTTCTTGATCTCTTCAAAGCTTCTTACTCCTTCATTCAACCAAATGAAACTCTGACAACTTCTTTAGCATGGCTATGAGTGGCCTTTAAAGTAGTAAAATTTTAAATATATCTCCTTATGAAATTGATCTTGTCTAAAAATCTTTGCAAGTATTTCTTGTGTTTAGGCAAGGAAAGTGCAAGAATTGAGTCTATCCTATCATGATCTATGCTTGTACCATTTTTTGAAATTACATGTCCAAGAAGCCTACCTACATGAAAATAGAAAACAAACTTTTTAGATTCAAAGACACTCTAAATTACTTGCATCTTTCAAATACTTGGTTGAGATGAATCATATGCTCATATGCATTGTTAGAGAACACTATTATATCATCCAGATAAATAAGTATAAACTTGTTAAGGAGACCTTGAAATGCCATTTACATATATTTATAGAAATTTGTTCTAACATTAGATAAACCAAAAGGCATCCTTTTGTATGCAAAATTCCCCCACTTTGTGGTGAAGGTTGTTTTGAATTGGTATTCATCTTTGACCAAGATCTGGTTGTATCCACTATAGCCATCCAATAAGGAGAACCTTTCTGAACCTACAACTAATAGTAAAATCCACTCCATTGATGGAAATGGATAATGGTCTTTAAGAGAAGCCTTTTTCAAGTCATGGAAGTCAAAACATAGTATTATTTCACCATTATTTTTCCATAATGGAACAAGGTTTGCCACCTAAGTTGAGTGCTTAATTGGAAATATTATAGCTGACTCAATGAGCTTATGTAGCTCAACTCTCATCAAAGGTTCAAGTTTTAGGTGAATTAGCCTTTGTATTTGTCTGACTAGCCTAGTATCATCTTCTAATTTAATGGTATTCTGATCTAGGCTTGTATCAAATCCTTTAAGGTCATTGTACTACCATACAAATACATCTGCAAAACTTGAACATAACTCAATAAAAGTTTCCTTCTTTAAAGATGTGCAAACTTTTCCCAGCTTTAATCTCTTACCAATGGCAATCTCCATATTTATATTATGTTCTTCCTTGGTTTACAAAGAAAACTTTTCTTTTCTCAATTCATCATCTCTATTAAATATGTTTTCAAGGGTGACCAACCTTTTAGGCAACTTATTTGTCTTCAATTGCACAATTTGGTCACCATACTGTTACAAATTCTTGTCTTGGTTCCTTGAAGAGAATTAAAATTACTCTTATAAGAATATGACAATATGAATATCATATTCAAATACTTGCCAATTATTATTATTGTCTATGATAGAAGGTCTTACAATCACCTTGATGTGTGCCTAAACTTTTTCATTTTTATGTCATTTGGGATACTGAATTGTGACCTAATGGCAGCCAGTATGTCTATATTCTTGTTCTAATTTCTTGATATGGCCTAAATATTGAGAGATTGAAATTATTCAACTAGGTCTCATAATCTATGCTTATAGGACCTAAGAAGTGGATTCTTTCATATATTAAGTCCTCTTACTTGGTGAACTACTAGTTCACTATCACCAAACACTTGTAAGGTATTGACCTTCATCTTTCTTGCCCATTGTAAGCCATGCACTAGTGCTTCATATTAGTAACATTATTGGAACAACCAAAATAAAATTTGAGAGAAGATAATTACCTTTGATTGGATAGAGAAATTAACATCTTTCTAACCCTATTGCTATGTTTGTTACTGGATCCATAAAAGTGTAGTTACCACAGTCCATCACTAGGCTGATCATTTTTTATCAATGTTGGAATTGGTGCCTCATTTTCATGAAGATAATAGACAGTAAGTCATTCTTCTTCAATTAACTTATATGGATCATGCTCATGTCAATCCAAGGCCTATTCATCAAGGAAAATATCTGGAAGTCCATTTAGAGGTGAATCAATTTCCACCTCACTATTTTTTAGTACCTTGTTTGAGATAACACAATTAGTGTTCACCATACTTGGCATATATGGATCCAAATGAAATATTGAAATAATTTTAGAACATATTATAACCTTAGTACCATATCTAGTCCTGAACATTAAATATGTCTAATTAGATGACAAATATCCTCCAATCTTTGCAGTAAAGTCCCTTGACAGACACATGGAAAAATAGGGAGGCAAGTCCACTATAACTACATCTTGTTGAATGATAACATTGGGGCAAGCATGTAATTTCAAATTTATATCCTTGATTATGCATACTATCTTTGTTGTTGACCCATCCAATTTCAATATACCCTTGTTAATTAGCTCATAGATAAGACCCAACTTGTCTATAATTTACTTGGACATGACAGTGCTACTAGATCCACTATCTACCATAAAATTAATGAATAAACAGTCAAAAAATATTAAAGAGAGATAAAAGAGAGGGTTTTTATTTTATTTGACATTGGTTTTATCCACCTTTGTCATGTTATGTACCTATTAATCAAGTTTCTTGATTTTCTCATCTAAATTTGCCAAGACAACTCCTTGTTTCTCAACTGGTTATTTAGACACCTTCAAAGCTGAAAGCTCTTGAATTAGCATGTCTTTTTTCCTTAGAATAGCAAAGTAATCCCACATTATAATGATAACATTTGATATATTATGCTAAATGATGCTTCACTAACCTTTGGTTGTAACTTTTGAACCACTAGTTATTCTCTAATTAGAGGCATTTAGGAAACCTTCATTGCCTATGCATTATGAATCTTCTATGCTATAGGAACAACAACTTAATCCTTGACGCTCTTAGGAATAAAATTAGGAAAACTAGACGTATTTCTCAAATCTTGAGATTCCTCAACTAATCTTCTTTTAGCTCTAGTCAGAGCTACAACTTGACCATTTGTGTTGCTAGTTTCACCAACTTGGTTAAATGAAATATGATCATCCAATTGCCAATTAACATTGATAGCATTAGGCTGCCCTAGAACTTATTGAGCTTCTCCTTGGAATGCCATATGCATGTCTTGATACTGATCACCTTGAAGAGAGAAATATTCCTGTGTCATATATGCCATAGTATTATCTTGTGATACCAAGGTTTTATTCTAAGTGTTATTTGGATTAAAATGTTGCCAACCTAAATATTGCATCAAGTTATTTTAAGGAACAATAGATTTTGAACTGGAAGGTACATTAGGATCAAGGGTTACATACGACTTAGTTTGGGTTATGGCTCCTTGAGTTTGATAAGGTTACATATTATCCTTGAAACCTTGATAAGAGGGTCATTGGTTATTAAAAGACTAATAAGTGTTTTGGTTATACTACTGATAGGATCTACCTTGCTAATGTTATCTTTTAAGTTGGATAATCTCATTTCCAAAATCTTGTAACATGTTTTCTAAATCACCAATATCATTAGGTTGATTAGAATGGGCTAGAACTTGGGATTTTAGAGATGGAATAGGATCTATAGATGGAATTTGAGGAACTTGAGGGGTTGGAATAGGTTATAATTATATGAATACAAGAATTAGAGCCTTAGAATAAGTTTACCAATTTGTATTAAGCTGTTTTATGCTCTTATTTCAATTTCATAAGCATTTGGCAAGGTATTACCACCCATAGACTTTATCATGACACTAATATTAGAATTAAGGGCCTTAAGATAGTACAAAAATGCATACTCTACAGATGGCCTACCTAATGCAGGAATCCTAGTCTATGTATTTTGGAATCTAAGGTTAAAATCAGACATGAACTCATGAGGGTACCTTTGTATGGTAGTCAGTTGTTAAACCAAATATAGATGATCAGACTTATCTTTAAATTACCTAACTAAGGCTATACCTAACTCATCCTAAGTAGTAATGGAAGTCAAAGGGAGATTTGTATACCATTGCAATGTTTTTCCCTTGAAGGAAACAACAAGCAGTTTGATAGCCACATTATGTTGAGTAAAATTATGAATAGAACATAGATTGGAAACATCTTGGATATGATCAATAGCAATAGTTTTATCCCATTATATTGAGAATAAAGGAATACTTCTTAAAGCATATATAGGGATATCATCATATTGGGCTAAATTCAGGGGACTACCCCTATTGAATGGAATAAAAAATTGATTCCTAATAGCCATTTGGGAAAAGGGAATTGGCTAATGGGGAAAATATATTGGGCCAAAAAAATAGGGTAACCAATAAATGAATGTTTCTTTTGAGGATAAGGATTTAAACTACTGAATATTGATTTTTTATAAGTAGAAAGCAATTCAATGTGTTCAAAAGGAGTACCTTTACTTGATGATCTTGTTGTAACCTTTGACATGAAAACACTATCTAAAAGATGCTATGAACTCTATAATTTGAAGGATATTCAAATTTTGATGATGGTAGATGTCTCCTCCTTTTGTAATTTATTCTTCTCAATCTTCAAACTTCAATTATGCCAAAGAAGCTGGGTCCCATTAGGCATGCCAAAAACTATTGGTGTTCTAGATTTTCACCCTAGCTAAGAAGGGGATTATTCAGGTCCTATTAATCAAATATAGTCCAACATGGGATTGATCCTAGGCTATGGGTATCCTAATAATGGATCATAACTCCAGATAAGGCTAACTTCCTTCTGGATCTATCACCTAAACTAGAGCTAATCTAACACTTGTTTGGAAAAGAGATAGAGAGATATAATAATATATGAAAGAATGTAAATGAGGTGATACACCAGTAATTAGAACACTTATACTTTTTATAAGACACACTATGAGACACATTGAAGACCATAAAAGATCAGTCCTACAGTAATATTTCATAATAAGGCATGAATCAATTATAAATTAGTATGAGAGGGTAGATATGAACTTTCAAAGTAAACAAATTTTTTTAAATTGCACTTATAATGACCTACAGGAACTATCAAACATGTTATGAAGGTGAAAAAACTTAGACATAGACAAGGAACATACATTCACTTAACTACAATACATGCATTCATGGAACACACTTCAATCTAGCTTGCAAAATGATAAAATTTAGTCTTTATTGAATCAAAAGGTGTTATAGTACAAATTTTGGCATAGCCTAAGCATCCCAAAGCATACGATTCTTATTCTCTAAAAATGTCATAAGTTTCTTTCTGAAATTTTCAAAGTGTCTTACATATGGTACAAATTGGACCATATATAGAAAAAGGGAAGAGAGAGAGGGAACTGTGATGTATTAACATGAGCTCAAGGATGCTGACTCATGAGCTTATCAATAAGGAAAAAATTATGTAAAATAATTGAATACCCATTATCCTTATCCATACATCTAGTGTATTTCTTGGAACCATGTTATTATCTATCTAATCTACTAATGAGGATCATGTTTTAGAATTGATATAATTGTGTCACATCTAATTTGGGTGGCCATCGGTACCTACTCATTAATAAAATAATCCTAATGATAGGTGAGACATCTCTCCATGGTTTATATTTGATCCAATATTAAACACAGGTCCATTTATAGGTGAAAACCAATCTAATTATTGGTTTTCACATTGTCACAATATCCATGGAACATGTAAACTACTTGATCTTGGTTCACAATCATTGGTCCATATTCAATATCCATATCAGGTCATAAGAGACCTATTTCTCATTCAAAACCTATAAGAGCCAATGAGGATACTCCATCTAAAATCAATGAACATATCTATAGAATGACCTTGTAACAGGGTCGATAGGTTCCAAGTTATCGACCAGAGGTCCTATTTAACTTTAATGGTGATAGATCCTTATCCATAATCATCTTGCTTGTATGACTATGATTTTTGTTTACCGATATCTAATGGTGATATGGATCCTTAATATTTTGTTCACCTAGGTTAAAAAACTAGTTCATCAACCTTGAATGGAAGTTCTTTATTCATTGGTCATCAATTACCAACTCAGATGATTTACATTATGCCTAACTATTTTTATTCTTATTTGTCCCATAGATCCTTACTGATTTATTGACTATGCTCTCACCATAGATCTTTATTTTCATGATTAAATGCACTTCATCAACCTTCTATTATCTTGAATGCACTTTCAGCACTTTTCAATTACATGTTGATCTTAGGATCCTATTATCAGTTTGCTACTTCTGTGCTTGCACGACATGGTGGCCTCTCACAAGTTTTTAACCTTTTTCATCTTGCACCATTGATCTTCAATGTATGAATGAACACGGTCCATTAATATTACTAGGACCCACTCTTTAAAATCAAATGGCTACTTCATGAGGTTAAATTTGACATCTACATGACCATTTTCCATTTTTTAACCAATTTTAAAGGCTTGGATTTGGAAGCAAAAAAGTCATGGAGGCACCAAATTTGTAAGAGATGTTCTTGATGTCAAAAGGAGTCTGTCCACTTAATCTATTGGTTCTAGGAGATTTCTACGTGGAAATAAAAAAGCTCAAATAAACTAGTCTATGTGTTTTTACATGACATCTGCATGACCATCATTGATCATTTGAATCTCAATAGTTATTCATCGAGGCCTAAATTTGACACTTGTGCAACTATCTTGCTCTGTGTGACCAACTTTGGAACTCCATAACTTAAGCTATAAAGCTCACACATAATTAAAACTTTAAAGATATATTTTTGGCATAAGGGAATTTATGGAATTGTAATCTTATTACTCATGAGGCATTCTAAGGGAATATATATATATATATATATTAAACAAGTTGGCCAATGTGTTTCCATGTGACATGCAGGATGGCCTAGCTATTTAGACTCGGCAAGTTGAAGTTTGAAGGCTTAGATCTTGAGATAGAAGACTCATGTAGATATGAAACTTAAAGGGATTGATATTAGCATGAATAAATTTTATTGTGCATGATCCACTAGTCGTGCATGTTTTTCTGAGCTTATTTATAAATTATGCAAGTAAACTAGTTCATTTGTTTCCTATGTGACATCCTAGCAATGGTATGCTTCCTCAAATTTGAATAGTCCATCTTTTTCTCAATATTTTAAGGCTCTGATGATGTCCTAAAGCTTGTGTAACCTAGTTCATGTTCTTAGACACCATGAAAACTATTTGGACCCTTCACTTGTAAATCTAGACCTGTCCCTTGAAGATCAATCAGATCACAATTTAAGCTCACTTAAAGTGGTTCAAAATATTTAAAAGAGCTATATGATCTCCACTTGAATTCTATCTACTCCTCATGAAATTAGGTCACTTATTCAATTAGGATCCTTCTTGGCTTCTGGAATCTTGGACTAGGCACATTCTTGGTATGTAGACCAAAATTTGGTTAATAAGAACCATAAGGAAACATCTGCCTAGAGAGTCTTAATGAAGATTTTGTAGCTAAAAATGAACATGAAGATAGCAAATCAAACAAGATAAAATAAGGTGACCTTAATTGGTTGGGTCAATAAAAAAAGATTAGGTTGTCACTGAACTCGAAGTAGAAGACCTCCCAAGTGAACATAGTAAGGTATTGAGTGAACTTGTAGTGGATTCCAATGAGCAATAAACAAATAATAAGAGAGTAGGGTTGTAGCTACATAATGACCACATGGAGGGGTTTTAAATTCTTTACATTCCTATAGATCCTAAATAGAAAGGTGAATATTTGGTTCAAGTTGTATTCCCTCAAAATGCTAGTCAAGAAGATGTTGAAAACATATGGCAACAATACTTTGACATTTATAATGAATTTGAGGCCCTTATAGGGTCTACATTTATTGTATGGAAAATTGAAGATTCTTTTGAAGTTTCTATCTTCCCTAAAGAGCAAGTGAGAGTCCAAAAGAGGTCATTCAATACCAATCACACCATTTTATGGAGCCACTAGAAGATAAAGCCAATGCTGCCCCTATGAGTTAAGATGTGATCACTTTTGAGGTTAGTTAAAACATCAAGGAACAACATGAGGTGAGTATCAAGACACAAGATTATTTTATTTTGATAGGAGGCATGTTTAATACTTTTTAAACACTTAAGAGTATGCAAAAGGAGTTGGCAAGAAAGAACTCTACTCCATCAAACATTATGTTCAAAAGGAAGCTTGTTTTACATAATTTTCCATCTCATGGAGGAAGTGATTTTAGAAATTTCCCTTTTGATCTAGGAGGAACAGGATTAAAGGTTAGTTATATATAATAGTGTTTTTATTTCCCTAAGTGATTTATAGCACAAGTATGTGAGTGTCTTGCTTTGATGTGTTATTCTTGTCTTATTATGTATTTTGGAGGTATTTCAATTATCTCTTCTTATCTCAAGGCATTGTCAATCAAGTTCAAGGTCCTAATCATATCTGGATTTAAGTGATAGGTGATTCCATATCCCAATGGATGTATGAGGAAACTAATCTAAGATGCATAACAAACATGCAATCCCAGGAGGTTACCAAAGATGTTAGACAAAATTATCCACCATGGGTCAATAAATATCTAAACTTTGTTATCAAGATTTCTAACCCTATTGATAGCTCTTGAGTGTCTGTGTCTTGATGTCATAGCTTGTGGTAGTGTCTTGAGGTGATGTTCAACCTATTTCAGGGTCTTATGTAAGGTCTTATCATAATATGAAGTCATAATACTCAGTTGATTAGCCAACCTCCATAACTTGATCCTTGATGAGGTCTTAAAAAGTCTTTTTCAATACAATTTGCAAAAAATTAAGGTAAGTGGAGAAATTATAGTAATTCTCAAGAGTCCAAGTCATAATTGATTCATAATGAAGACATGAGAGATGATGAATTCTAAAAAACATCAAGTGTAAGAGGTATCAACATACAAAGGAGGTCATTTAAAGCCATATAACATTCATGAAAGATTATGTCATACTTCATAGGGTTTGCACAAGATTCAAAAGGTGTAAAAACATCTACTTCTAATATATATCAAGTTTGAAACTCCTTATTCACTATCTAAAACCCCAAACATGACATACATTTAATGACATGAGTAAAAATGTAAAATAAGTTTTTCTACATTACTTTCTCTTCATATAGGGTAATAATACTTCCATTTGGCCTCTGGAATAAGCTACAATAGAAGATCAATCCAAAAAGGATTTTGAGAGTAAACATGTAGTCGAAGCAAGGTCAAGAGAAGGATTATTTAAAAATTTTAAAGCTGGTAATAGCCTCTAATCTTCTTTGGATCCACCTCCATGATCCTTAAAACAAAATCAAGCTTACACAAGGTTTAGAAGGGATTAACCAAGCTGGAAACCTCTCAAGTTCTTCCTCAGGTCCTTTAAAAGCTTGAGGGAGCTCATTTATTAAAATTGGTTCATGAACATGAAAACAAGTTGGGATAAATGATCCTAGGGGTATATTAAGGCACTTATGGCCTTGAAAT
The DNA here is from genome assembly GCA_037957365.1 of Torreya grandis. Lineage (NCBI taxonomy): Eukaryota > Viridiplantae > Streptophyta > Pinopsida > Cupressales > Taxaceae > Torreya > Torreya grandis. The sequence goes on from JARHVA010006831.1 coordinate 138,669, forward strand.
TTCATTAATTGGTTCAAGGTTGTAGGGGCTATATTTTATGAACATTTGTTAAGAATAAAAGTGCTCTAAAACCCCTTCAAAACATCTTTAGCTTGATTTTATTCCTTTGAATGTATTTAGGATCCCACTAGTGCAAATGGAAAGTTTGGAGAGATCTATTAGATTCTAATAGGCCCTCATATATCAATCTTAAGTATGTCTATAAGTATGGAGAGGTGAAAAGTTAAGTTACAAGCCTATAGTATGAGAATGAGAAGTTGCATGGAATCATACTCAAGTTGTAGAGGATTTTATGTTTCTATGAAGAATATTCAAGTTATGATAATGGTAATAATACATTACTTAACCTTTACATGAGGCCTTTTTATCCTTTTGAACACTCTATTCTTCATCAGGACTACTTTAAGGTGTAAAATCACCATCTTTAGCCATGTGCCAGAATAATTGAGTGACTGCATGAGGTTGGGTGATCATTATTGAAAGTGGATAGGGTTACAAGGAATTATTTAAAAAATGTTTGAGATAAAAATAGAACACATATCTATGGATGATCCTTAGGAGGTTCATCTAGATCTATTCAATATTTAAATAAGGAGATTTTAAGAGTGAAATCACAATACAAAGGAGTATACATTGATTTGACTCCTTATGATGGTGAAGAGAGCTATATGAAGATAAATTATATTGGCCTAAATATTTTTTATGGATAAGATTCATACATGAATACACCTATTCGGTCTATAGGTCTAAAACCTCTCTTAAATCTTAGATGCATGTGTTGAGCTTTTGCCAACTTACCAAAGAGAAAGGATAGACAAGTGATTTTAGGCTAGTTATATAAAACCTTTATATTAAACTAGGATTTAGGGTGATGGTAATATGAAATGGGAATTCAAGAGGTCAATGCCAAGGCTGGTATAATCCAAAAGATAATAAAGCAAGTGGGGTTTCACACTAAAAGGCAATGTATAGGTTAGAGTTCTTATTTGAATACCCTATAATAAATTTTGGATATTTATTTATTACTATTAAAAGTGACCTAAATATCCCATTTATACCTTTATTAATCTCATACTTTCAACTAATATTCTTACTTGAATAAGAAAGTATATAAATTGTATACAGTCCAAAAGAATATCTATAGCTAGGTGTAATTTTGCACAAGTATGATTAAGAGGTGCCATTTTGGTATCAAAATAAAAATAAGAGGGTAATATGAGGTTTAAGAGAACCCAAGGTTATGGTGGATGTGTTTATATTCCTAATCAAGAGGAGAATCACTCATAAGAAGCTATTCACAAACCTTACTAAGGTTTTAGGCCTAAATGTACATCTACAGACCTACCTACAAAACATCATAAAAGTATGCATTTTTGTGTTTAAATTGGGAATATGAGGTTTATATAGGATTAAAATGATACTAGATAAGGTTTATAGTATCATTTAATACCTTGGAAAATAAAAAAGACACCAAAATAATACTTTTAGGGTCAAAGTACCAAATCTACCTACAAGCACTCAATATGAGTCAGAATAGGTTTTTAGTTTTTTGGGGATCCAAGTTACCTATATAATTATTGGTAATACTTGGTATATGTGTTTTAGACCTCATAAAAATATTCACAATCAAGTATAAATAATTTGATGCCTATTTTCTAAAAACACTCTCAACCTTCTTAATAGGCTTAAACAATCAAGAAAGTCAACCTTCTTCACGTGTGAAGTACATAGAGAAGATACATGGTGTAAAATGGTGTTAGGGGATATTTAATATATATATATATATATATATATTCATAATTAGTGGCATTGGTTTTATAATCAAATCCCTCAACTTTATGAATAATCGTTAATATGTTGAGCATCTCTAAACCCTCCTAAAACCTTGTTAGGAGCCTGAGGTCTGGGTTTTGACTTCTAAAAGGATATAATGCATTTGTTTGGTCCTATAGTCACTTGGATGACCTATTATGGACCCTTTATCACATAGTGGAGCAAGACATAGACATGTGTGTGGATAAGATGTATGGAAAAAGCTTATAAAAGTTGGTTGCAAGCCTATTTGTAAGGTTTTGACTATGTATAGGCCTATAAACTAGTTGGGAAGGTTTTGTAAGCCTATGGAGAGGTGTGAATTATTATAAATTTAATTTAATAAACCTAAATGGTGATGAAATAGGTTATAGGCCCCTAAATCAAGCTAAGATAATTATTTCTCCACACCTGCAAGATAGACAATGTTATAGACCTTTCAAGGTTACCTCATTATATGAAAAGCTTCAGATAGCCTTTTAGGATCTCAAGAACACTTATGAGAAACCCTTAAAATCCATGAAAAATAATTAATGAATATTATGCATAGGTTTGAAGAGCTCATGTAGCAAAAAAGGTGAGATATGGACTACTGAACCTACGCCTAGCCTATAGAAGACCTAAGAGAATTCTAAAGGCCAATCAATATCAAATATCTCTCATGAAGATATAAATTTGACTGAGTAAAATCATTGGATTTATAAAATAAACTTGGTATACCCTTGGATAATTAGGAAAACAACTTCAAATTATTTTAAGTTCATTAGGAAGAACCACACCATGATAAAACCTACAAGATCAGACTTAGGGATTCTCAAGCATTGGCTAGATGTCACAAAGAGTGAGGGGAATTAGATATAGTCTAGAATAGGAGGAATAAGTAGTAAAAGAGTTTAAAATCATGGTGACACATGGAGAAGCCAATGATTTAAGAAGAAGGTCAAGTATAAAGCTTTCAAGTTATAACTGTATCTTCAAGAGATGAGTTATAACTCCTCAACCAAAATCCCTACACCAAATTGGAGATCACGATCTTAGCGAAAAACACATGTTATAAGGGTTTATAGGACTACTTTCCAAATTTTCTTGGCACTTTTAACTGATCCATGATAGTTTTACAATCATCATTAGTTCTTAACACCTCTTTTTCTCTCTCATCTTCATTCTCCTACATGTACTGCCTTATTTGGCTTGTCATTGATCCTTCCTCCAGGAGTATGGTGAATCCCTACTCTTTTGTACGAATTTGATCAATAAATGAATATTTTTACCTCCTTTTATGGTTGTATGCATTATGGAGTTCTGAATGGTTGATCTAATCAAGTGTAGACTTAGCTCACCTTGGTTTGTTGTCCCATTCATCTTACCTTCATATAATTTGACTCTCTATTTTAGGTTGTGGAGTGTTTCATCAGGGGTTACATGAGAGTTAGAAGTGGTAATTATCTTCCCTCCTAGTCTCATACTACCTTACCTCTCTAAAAATCATTGATGTAATTGGTTATTTTTAGGATAAGTGTATGTTTCTTACAGACCTATAGGTCTTAGTTCACATGCAAATAGTGGTAATGGTCATAAAATTTGTTTTATCACCCCATTATTTCAAGTTTATTTCTCTATTTTCCTTTTAAGTTAGTAGATTAATGATTGGTCCTAAGTGATGCATCAAGGGATCTAGCCTAATCTATAGACTCACTTCACTAATTAGGCCACCCATAGCCTAAAAGTGATTCCATGATATCATCTATTTAATAAGGATTGAACAACCTTCCTAGAGGTGAAAGTTAGATATATGATAGGTAACTTGGGATAATTAAGGGCTAGTTCATAAGGGGATAAAGTGTTGTAGACCTATGAGATGTTTTACCTAAAATGAGATTAATGTGACACTAAATATTTAATTAGATAGAACTAATAAAATATGATTTAAGCTCAAAACTAATGTAAAAAATCATAATATAGTTTTGATAAGTATATTTTTGACAAACAAGGTCAACAATAATGATTCCAAATGCAAAAGGATAAACAAAAACTTATCTTATGTTTTGTACTTACCTATTATGTGTAGGTTTGCTAATTGATTAAAAGTTGTGTATGAGGATTGTAATTTGTTCATTCTAGAATATGAAGTTTTTTTTATTACTTTAGACAAGATCAATAGGATCTAGACATGTAAAACAATTGATTCCATCCATGTTGGTCAATTATATCCTTTGATAGTGAAACCCTAAAATTACGAAAGTGATTCAGGTGATTTTTTAATGTTTATTTCCAAATTTTCAATCTTTTTTTTGTGTATTCACACACCTAAAATATCAAATCCTAGTTTCTTTCATAAACACTTGAAATATCATATGCAGGGGTAGAAAAGGGGAGGGAGAGTGGAGAATGGTGTGAAAGGGATTGAATTGGACCGACCCTGATCAATCCCTATTGAAAGACCAAGTACTGCACTACATTGTCAATGATCAAAAGAGAGATAAAATTCAAATGTATTTATCCCACCTATGTATGCGTGTGAGATGGTGATATGTAGATCTAGATGCTTCTTATCCTAGCTTACCTTTGGCACAAGCATGTAAATGTAACAATACTTCCCAATATAGCTATAGTAATTCAATGTAAGTAATGTATAACTTTGAATAGCTCTTGAAATGTTATAATACTTATTTCAAATGCCTTCTAAAAACTCTCTCTATATAGGGATTTCTTATAATTTTAATTAAAAACTTAGTGGTGCACACAAGAGACCCAAAATAAATTAAAGGGGACTCTGAAACAAGGCTTATAAAATGGGTTAATAGATCTCTATTTTTAGATGTGTTTTAAACCATGTATATATAAAAAAGGGGTTATAAAGTTATATAAAATTTTAAAGTAAAAGGGGTTATAAACTCACATAAAATCACAAAATAAAAAGGGAAATATGAGAAAAATCTTTCATTAAGAGTTTAATTCTTAGCTAAGACCTATATAAATAAAGAGATTAAAAATACATTATAAAAAAAATGTTGTGAAAAATTCGGGTGTCTATAGTTCCCCCCATTCAATCTAACATTTTAGTAAAACTAAAAATACTGAATGAAAGGGAAAAAAATAATGCAAACCTCATGTAAATAGTTTTTGTGTAGATTTATTATGTGCCATGATGATCCAAGGTGCTCCTACAAAATGAGATGTATGTAAATAGACAAAAATATTTTTCAATTGAAACCAAAGATATAACCATAAATAAAATATTGTAAGTTATTCAAGGAACAAATACACCTGTATGCATGCCATGGATAAGTAGGAATGTTTTGGAGAAAAAATAATAGACTTGTAATTTTTATTCATTTCTTGGCTAGGGAATTGGATAAACTTTCAAGTGGTAAATGTGATGGATAAAATCATTGAGATGCATAAAAATTAATGTGTTGACTATAGTAATTTGTGTTTGGATAAATTTGCTTGTGTTGTAAAATGTATAATTAGGGGTTATCAAACCTCAATTTGAATTATACCTATTCAAAATAAACAACACCAATTGAGGGATGTATATAAATCAATATAATTAACTTGGTATTTATAACCCCAATACCTAAAACAATTTGGAATCTAAAATAGATTCACAAGCTATAGTGATGTAGAGCACAAAATATCCAAGTCATGCACTACACACTTTAACTGAATCGACCACTGTAGATGGATTATAATTCAATTGTCACTTTGTTCTTGAATGCACGATCAAAAGAGAATGTATGTCATCCATGCCCCTTTCATATCCACACATATAAACTAGTACATTGTATATGTCACAAGACTATAGTATGCTCTTTGAATTTGAAATCGATACAATGAGTATGAATCCGTATCATGCCTCCATTGATAAGTGTGAAATATATAACTATATGTATGTATTTTTTTATAAACTTGTGCATGAATATGTATCATGAAAAAAAAGACTATATGAATTTTTTCTTTATTAATATAATGTGAGTACATATACATGGCATATGCCCCCATAATCTCTACCAATAATTGAATTTTTAGACCTTTTGCATTCTTTGAAATTGTAATATGTAGTACTTTGAAATCTATAATCTATGATTTATAATTTGAATGTATGTGTAAGGAATATGCCACCAATAATATAATAATATATGAACCTTTGAGAACACATTATAATATGACAATTGATCGAATATCAATTTTTTTGTAAATTTGTAGCTTTCTGGCTTATGCTTCCTACCTTTCAAGATGAGGTATGAGAGCATTGAATCAATCAGATTTAAAGATATAAAAAGTTAGATTAGTGAGATCAATTATAAATTTTAGAGTATTATGTATTATATTTTAATATTATATTCATATTAGTCATAATAGAGTATAAATGATTGAATAGTAAATAATCATATTCAATTGTGAAGTATGATTGTCAAAGGCAATGGTGATTGTGTTGTTAAGTATGAAATTGACCCATTTGTAAAGCTGGAGTTAGTAATTGAATAAACTTATGATGCAAAATTATGTCACATGTGTCCTGATGATATTTATAGAATTCATTTTAGATGAATAGAACTTGAGATACCACTTGTAAGAGTTTCGAGTTGTAGTCACTAAAATCAACCTTTAATGCTAAAATAATGCTCTTGTGATCACTCCTTATGCACACCTAACCTATGCTAAATTCCATGGTTATAAATAATTATTCATATAATTTTATGTGAATGATCCTCTATCCTTAGGTGTTTATGATATTAAATATTCCTATTCCTCATTCCAAGTAGCCTATACTCACTATTGGATTGATTTACACTTCTAGTTTAGCTATTTTTAATCCTCAGACAAAACCACTCCTTTAGGATAATATTATTGGTTGGTAGTGTATGAATATACCTTTTTAATCCTCCCACCAATTAAAACTAATTTACCAAATTAAAATTCATCTAATGGGTCATTCTGCACATTTTGCAAGTCTCATTCAAGGAAATTAAAGAAACACCACTATATAAGCACATTTTCTACCCATTTGTTCATTAGATGGAAAGAAGATACCACTGTTAAAAATTCTATAACTTTTAACCACAAATTGAGAGGAAATCACTTATTCTTCTAAATTCTAAGATTACATATTCTAGGTAGCCATGAGATAAGTCTGAATACAGTAGAATGGTCACAAGTCATGGTTTAAGTACATAATTACATCAAAATTTCACTAACATATATCATTTCACCATTATTTTAGACTCACCATCATATCATGGGATAACTACATGGAGTTTAATCCCTATTTAGAGTTTGGTATGTAGGAAACATTTAATGCATGGAGTGTTGAGGTACATAATAAATTCATCCCCTAACCCCTTTTCCCCTATTTTACATCAATCTTATTCCCCCTTAACATCTAAGCTAGGTTTTGTGTGAATAAGAAATCACACGACTCTCATGATGAATCAAAGACATTTTCATCATACAAAGGATATATAGGTGAATATGTACCATAAAAACTTTCACAGAGGTGAAAACCTTAATAGACATCGGCACACCCTATAGACACCAACACAAGCTAGCCTAGTCCCAAGATAAATTGGAGCCTTATTATTGATTCACATCAAAATTATGTAGTCCTATAGTCAATTACATAGTCAATTTTATAGTCCTATAAACTTGAGTTGTATCTAAGTCATATATTTTTAGTACTTTTCCCTTTTAACATATTTCTAAAAATAGTAAGTTCCAAATTAGTTGTGTATTTATTGCATAACTTACATATTTTGATTTACTCAACAATTTTTCTCAATTATACTAAAACTATATTAAACTCAAATTTTGATAAAACATATTAATGATATCGTTTATTATTGAATGTTGTAAACCCTTAACCATTCATATTGCTAGGGTTTCTTTCCTTCTTTTTATTATTTCTAATTGTTGTATTAGGATTTTCAGATTTAGTAAATTCTTTGCTAATAACAATCTTTCAAGTTTATCTTTCATATTTTATGCAATCTAAGAAAGTTGTTTCTACCTCTCTTAGAAGAAGTACTAGACTAAGTGGTAGTCAAGTTGAACATACTCATATTTATTTTGATAAGGCACATAAGATGGATAAAAACAAGGGTATATCAATATCTTTAGATAATAATGATAAATCTAAATATGTAGAAGTGCATGATAATATTTTAGATAATGAACAATATAATTAGGACACCATTAATTCTTAAGATAAGCATCAAGATGTAGTTTCACCTATTAATGATGAATTACTAGAGCCTAATAAAATGCAAGTTATTGAGAATTTTTGACAAACAATTTGTGAACAACCTTAGGATTACCATAATTTATTAAAAACGCTTTTAGAAATAAAATGTGCAAGCATGGCTTAATCATATAAGATATCTACAACTATAGGTTCCTTGCTTTTATTTTCATCACTAATTACAAATTTCATACCGATATCTAATATGGTGGAAACCCAAGGGTTTCAACAGATCAATATGCTAATCTCTACTCAATCACTCTTTACACCACCTTGGCGAGCATGCCTTTTATTCCTGATGTACAATCCCTTATGCAGAACATTGTAGCTATTAAAACTAAGGTGTTATATGTGGAACAAGATGATTTGAAACCTAATTATACATTTAACCCACAAAATATACTACATTTTCACTGAATCAACATATTTTAACCTATCCTTTACCACCTAGTTTTGTGGCATATAAGCTTACATTATATGATGGAAAAAGTGATACCGAGAAAAATTTAAGAGAATTTAACGTAAAATGTTTGGATTATGCATCAAATGATAAGTTATTGGGGAAGTTATTTCCTAAGACTTTAAAAGAGTATTCTCTAAAATGATTTTATGATATATTATATCAATCGGTTACATTCAATACTTTGGTAGATTTGATCCTCACACATTTCTAGAACATAAGTGAAAATATTTTATATGTTGAGATAACTCAACTCAATTAAGAATCCAATGAGCCTATCACATATTATGTATTATGGTATAATACCATGTTATCCAAAATGACAAATCCTATCACATATAAGGAATTTCAAGACATATTCAAACATAGTTTGATTCCACCTTTACATGATTCTATTCATGCTTGATAATTTTATATCATTCATTGATTTATGTCATGCAGTTAATGAAAGAGAGGTTAAGTTGTTGGCAATGAATAAGATAAAGTATGTAACCAATCTAATTTCTAATTCTTATACAAAGAATTTGAGTAAGCCAAAATAATCTAAGTAATCCACCATACAAGGTGAAGACAAGTGAAAATAAGAGTGATCAAAATATAACAATGAATGCAATTTTAAAACCTACTTCACGTATTATTTTATCCATTCCTCTAAGGAGATAGTTTACCAAATTTACAGAATCTCCCTATACGGTGTTACAAAATTTATTGGAATGTCACCTCATATCACTCATCATTAAATAGTTTGATGTGATTAAACTTACTCCAAAAGGATTTGATCAAAATTATTTTTATTTTTTTCATAAAGCACCAGGGCATACTACCAACAAATGCATCAGTTTGAGACATAAGATACAAGACTTGATAGATGAGAACATCATTGATGTGGGTAAAACTACTAATATTATGAAGGAACAAATAGTGAGAGTAGAACAATGAAGATATTCAATGATCTTTTCCCTAAGCATACATGTTTAAAAATAATAAATAAATAAGAAGTGCATTACACATATGATGCACACCGTCCACTATCATCCTCATATAGAGGCAAAACACCCTTTGAATGGACTTATTGGTACATATCACATCTTAATGTCATCTATGCCATTTATCACATTTGAAAAACATGAGATAGTCAATGATGATTTTAATTTGCACTCTTTGTTCATTCAAGCTTACATTCATCATCAACCTATATAGAGTGTCATGGTTGAGAATAGTTCAAAGTGTGAATATGTGCACTATCACACTTCTATCTCATTTCTTATACACATAAGGATATCATTCTTATGAAAACATTAATAAAGGATTCAATGGAGATGTTCAAAGTTATATTGGTGCAATCACATTACCACTACAATTTTGTCCAACACATGTGGCCACCAAGTTTATAGTAGTACCCAATAGAGGAGTCTTCGATATGTTATTGGAACATCTTTGGATTCAACAACATTGTGTCATACCTTCTACAATATAGATATTTTTTAAATACATTTTTTATAATGAGGTTATCATAGTTCATGGTATTCCATATGAATATCCCATTAAATCAAAGGTTATTATTCTTACACAATAGAAAATAAATGAACAACCTAAAAATTTCAACCTATTCAAAGAATTTAGAAGAAGGTGGTCAAATTTCCTAGGAGACCTATCCTTGAAAATCCATTTAATCAACATTTTTTCATAGATTATAGAAAACAAATTTCTACTTTAACATGTCCTAGATTGGTATTATAAGACATTAAGAGTGTTCCACAAAGAACACAATTTTTTTTTATTATACTCCATGATGAATTGCAAACAGTCCTAAACATCACCATGCTAAAAACAATACAAAACATACTAAAAATTATCATAACAATAATGACACTTATGTTATAAAGCCATATCAGTTTTCAGATTCTGAGTCTAGACCAATTATTTCATAGTGTCATGATATTTTATATTCACGAGAGGTCATATATTTTTTTTAGATACATGACCTATTGATTATGATGATATTGTAATATTAATTGGTTAGTATGTTCTCTTTTTAGTTATATATATTAAAAAACATAAAAATAGAATATTTAAAAAAATTCTAAAAACTATGACCTATATCATGTGTAGTTCATTTACATTCATTGATTTATGCTTCAACATATGTAATACTTCTCTAAATCTAGTTTTATATCAAATATACTTCACAAGTGTACTTGAGTGAGTTGTAGAACATATAGGTTGTCACTTTCAAATGTAGTTGCAGGTGGTGATATTATCTTAGACCTAGAAAACATATACAGACTTAATCACTCTAATATAAATAGTAACACACTATGCTCTTGTCCCATTACAAAAAACCTATCACCGTGAACATATGATCTAATTTCTTGTATCCAAGACAATCATAGGCCTTCTGAAACTTCTGTGTATCAAAAACTCATTGGGGGCATCTTTTACACAAATTTTATCACTACATGAATATCCATTTAATTCCTAATACAATATGTTACATTGTGTGAATCTTTCATTATTTTCTTAATTTATTTCACATTGATATACTAATGGATACCTAAGCTTCTGAATACACTAATGTTACAAATTGCTTATGTAGATCAATTTAACTCATTTATACATGTTTATCTTGTTTATTTATTTGCTTCATACTTTGTGTGTATTAATTTCTATGGATTGTGGACATTTTAACATGTCCTTATTTGTGTCTCTAAGCATTATTGTGTGTTTGTATGTATGTGAGTGACATTTGAACATGTCCTTTCTAGCTGCCCCCTTGGCATTTTTTCATGATTTGTGTGATTTTATGTTTATTGTTTGTGTATACATCATGGCCATGACTCTTTTTTTCTATAATTTACTTAGTTTTTAATGCCATGGTAGATGTCACACATATCTTTATTTTATTGATGCCATGATCAATATCATCCATCTTATCTGAGTAGTTCTACATCGGTTTAAAGTACTCAATATATGACCATTTATTCATTACATGTCTAATTGATAAAATCTATCTAGACATGACACTATGTATGTTTGGTTATACATATATCATACATTACTATTTTTACTCAGATCATCAATATGATGCCATAATCTCCAAATGTTATCATTATCACTCCAGATTTCAATCTTTCGTTAACATCATTGGAATTTTTAAATTTTTTTTAAGGTAAGTTATTGTGTAGGATTCATAACTCACCTCAAAAAAGGGGGCATACATGGTGGATTGTCTTATAGTCTAAGTTGCAATAGTCCATTACACAATTAGGAAATAATAGTACTTGCTTATTTGATCATAATACATATTCAATTTCTACTCAAAAAGCATATTCAAACAAAACCATGCCCTAAGATAATAATGCAGGGCATAATTTTATAGAACAGTGTGATTTCATCCCAAGAATCATAAAATAGTGCTTTTGAAAATTATCATAATCATACTTAGTTTATAAAAAAAAAAATTAGTGGTTACCCAAAAATAATTTTAGATTTTTTACATATGAATATCACAAAATTTGATTAGATTGGGGGCATCATGCATGACATGTGTTATAGGTTCTTTCTCAAATATTAAGTTGATATTACTCTATTATGACAATCAAATATAATTAGATAGCATTTTGAGGGTATGTGCACTACACATGACCACTTTCTTGTTTAGTTTTGCACTAGTTTCCACCATATGAATGGAAATACATGTCATTCTCTATGTTGTATACACCAGACTCAGTTCATATAATTTTTTATCTAATTTTTCACCAAGTATTTCACTAGTTTTACACTAGATTTAATCTTATTTTGTTTGTAGTGGTTGATCTAGCTTTTTATCTAATTTTTCACTAGTTTTTTGCTAGAATGATCTACTAGAATTCATACATTGAAGGATTCCAAAATAATATACTACCTTGAGTTTTAAAATGATGAAGCAAAGTGAATATTTAGTTTTTAATAATAAATTATATTTCCAACAAGGATTGGGGATTTCACAATATAATCCAAGTGTTTCAAAGAATAAATCTCCAAGGGCTCCACCCTCTGTAGTCATCAGTTTTTAAACTAAAAATCATAATGGTTTGCATACATGAAAAGATGTATTCATTTATTTTTATTTGATATATTAGTTTATTATATCTAATTTTAAATTTTAATTCTAAGTAAGGACTAATTTATACACATGTCATTACAAGTTTTCATGAAGCACAGTTGAGTGTGTAATCTACATCCAAGCCTACTTGACACAGGTAAACTCAAGTATAACTCTCTTTCATTTTATTCTAGTACTCTCATTTTTTTTCATTACTATAATAAGCGGGGGGGGGGGGGGAATGTAGTCACTAAAATTAATTTTTTAATGATAAAATAATGCATTTGTGACCACTCCTTATGTAGATTTAACCTATGTTTAATTCCATGGTTTTAAACATCTATTCCTCTACTTCTATGCATAGATGTTCTATCCTTAAGTAACTATGATAATTCATATTCCTATTACTCATTATACATATCCTAGATTCAATATTGGATTGATTCACATTTTTAGTTTATCTGTCTTTGCTCCTCAAACAAAACTGCTCCTTCAAGACAATCCTATTGGCTATTAGTGTATGAATCTACCGGTTTTGATCTCCCATCGATTAAAGGCTAATTACTCAAATTTAAATTCCTCCAATGGGTCATTCTACATATTTCACAAGTCTCATTAAAGGAAATCCAAAAAATACCACTATATAAGCACATTTTCTACCCATTTTTTCATTAAAAGGCAACATGCTACCACTATTACAAATTCTAGAATTATCTAATTGAACATTGAAGGAAAGCACCTATTCTTCCCAATTATGAGTTTACATAGTCTAAGTAGTCTTGAGATAGGTCTGAATACAATAGAAAGGTTAGAAGTCATTGTTTAAGCACATAATTATACTACGATTGCACTAGCATAAAATATTTCACCATTATTTTAGACACACCACTATAGCATGAGATAACTACATGGAGTTTGATCCCTCTTCAAATTATTGGTATGTAAGAAACATTCGACACATGGGGTGTTGAGGTCAAGTAAAAATTTAGACCCTAACCTATTTTCCCATATTTTACATTGGGGTTATTCTCCCTTACCATTTAAGCTAGGTTTTTGAGTGAATAATAAGGCACATAATGGTTCCCATGATGAATCAAAGACATACACATACACACACAAGATAAAAATCAAAGTCACACACATTAGAACTTTCACAGAGGAAAAAAATCCCTAAAGGACATTGGTACTCTCTATAGGCCCCATCCCTAGTGCAAGCCCAACCTAGTCCAAATAGC